>JANAVB010011399.1:9583132-9671356 GCA_029216955.1 Iris pallida
TTATAAGAGGTATATTCTATTTGCAAGGAACCCACAAAATGTTTGATACAATTGTTAAAACACTTACTAACCATGGTTTAAAGTATCGGACGATACCGATCCGATACGGTCGATACCGATACAGTTTGGCATGTCCCGATCCGATACCGACCATATTGATCGATACCCGACATTGGAGATCTCTTTTTCGGTCAATTCGGCAAAGAAATTAAATGAAAAGATCAGCAAGGGTTAAGCATATAAAGTTATAAAGTATGTAAAAGAAGAATCAATCTATTGATGTAAACCAATCGGTAAGGGTGAGTACTATTTCATTTAATTTTCAAAACTACTAAGAAATAACACTGAAAATGCTTAAAATCTGCCTAATGTATAAAATATATGTTTTTAAATGTAAATAATTTATTAATAATTATTTGTTTTCCGATACCAAAAATCCGATACTCACATCCTAACTGCCGATACTACCATATCGCCGATACCAATACTCATAGGATAGTCCGATAACCGATTCCGAGACCAATACTGTGAACCTTGTACTAAACTATATATATTATGAAATGTAGGCATTATAAGCACTTTCACGTAATTCTCTCTCTCTCTCTCTCAACACCCACCTGCTGTACCGCCTCCATATCATATCACTATAAATTACTTGAATTATACATTTATAAACATTATGTTACTACCTTGTTTCAATTGCCATTTGCTACTGCTATCAAAGCATAGGTTCCATCTAACTTGTTAGTAGGCTGTTGTACCACTAACTGATTAACTATGTTGAAATTTGACCTACCCAACTGCCTAGTATAACTTCCATGGTACCTTTTGTGTTCCTCAAGTCTGTGAAATCTTCTTTATATTTCTACTTTATGATCTACTGTCAACCATGAAAGTTTATTTTTCTTTTGGTTGCATGCATGAGCTCAAGTGTTCATTCATTGGGCATCCTCCTATTTCCTTAGGCTCTTCAGTACCTATCTCTCTAATTTGAATTTTTCATGTTGAGTTGCTATCCAATTGTTAGTTCAAAGTGAATTTTAATGTTTGTTCATACTATTTTAATGGCGAAGGCTTAGACGACGAAAAACATATTGATGAGGGGGGTAAATAGACGAGGGGATAGAAGAGTTCCTGTTGTGAGTGAGGCAGCTGGCTGTCATGTACCACATTAAATTATTATGTAAAGTTGAAGTTATCTGTGTTACTAAAATAATAAACCTGTAGTTAATTTGTGTGACTTCCTGAAAAATATTAAAAAAATTGTCGGTGCTGCAGGATAACTGACCAAGGGCCTACTTGTTAAAATCAAGAGAAGTTATTCCAAACATTAGAATAATTGCAGTGTACCTCAACTTAGGGACAAGTTATTAATAAGATAATTCACCAAGGCTATTAAACTAAGCAAACCATGGTTGTACAGGGTTAAGGTTTTCTACCTAAGGACTTCAAACACATACGAGATATCTTTTGCGTCTTGTGCAAATATTTGTTAAATATGAACCAGATGGAGGATAGAAGTGATAGCGTGGAAGAGGAGAGAGTAAACATGCTAAAGGAGGGTGCACCACAACAATGAATGACAAAGGATATTGAGGGATCAAATAAGAGATTTCATCGCGTCGTGGTGTATACATGTCTAACCAGTAAAGAACCACCTACCACCAAAAAATTAGAGGGTTATGATTTCACATGATTGAGAAATAGTAGTAATCACTACTTCATTAGCAGGTGGCGGAATACCAAACATACTAACACAGAATTTTCATGACTACCGGCTTGTTAACTGTACAAACATGAGTAGCATGAAGATGGGAACATTGTCCTCAAACCCTATAAAAGATACAAGAGATCTCACCCAGGTTAGATATGATTGTTCGAGGCTTTTTGAGATAGAAATTTAAGTTCTTCATTTGCATCTCTTTTTGTTGGCTATTGATTACATGTAATGGTACCAAACTTACGTTGAGTGTATGAGGCACCTAAAAGGTTGATACTTCATTTGTCAAAAAAATAACTTTTTCCTTACTATATCTACGTATGCAGGCTGTGAATTTTCCTTACATGACCCATCAAATTCAGTTGTATAACCATGTACATACTTGGTTTATTTGGGAATGCCTTTTTTACCCTTTGGTTTAATGTGCCATATAGAGAATGCAAGTTATGCAATTCAGTCCCCTAAACAGATCGTATCATCTTACCTCGACATTTCTAGTCTAGGGGAAGTTGGAGGGTTCTCCTTGGTTGCTTGATCTTAAATTGAAACGAGGAATGTAGGCCCACTTGCATGCCAACTGGATTTCTAGGTTTATGGCGAGGCCTCTTTTTATCATGGTAACCATCACCAGGAATTTGGCACCAGCACAAAGGCTGCCTGTAAAAGTTGTCTACTTTTTGGACCTCTCCCTTGCTCATAGTCCACATTGTTATGTGACAAGGCTTGGATGATGATGATGATGATGAAGATGACCTTCTATATTCTCTTGGGTTGGATACATGTTTGAGTTGTGGAAACATGTTGCTCCATAAATATTGTGTAAGAGTGCGCACATCTGAACCCTCACCAAACCCTACATTGGTAGGAGCATCGTGGCACTGGGACACCCTTACTCTTCAGTGAGGGTCAACTTAGTGGCTGACCACACTTCTTGTCAAATCTAAGCTTTTCTTGAGTTGATGGTTAATTTTCATTCCTTTTGTCAGAGGATAAAAGGCGGCCTTTCTTTTGAAACTTAATTATTCATAATCAAAACTATGGTAAATCAAGTTCGAAGTTTGAAATAATAATGATATCCATTAGTATATCTGTAGGGCTCTCCCTCAATGTTTGTGGCAGTTTGAACTTTGATATTATCAGTTCCTTTATGTTATGTTCTTAAATATTTGACTAAGTTTCCTTCCGTTCAGGAAATTGAACAACCTGCATTGATTCCACATATAGCTGAAGCTAACTCTCAAAATACCCATTTGAAGTTCTCTTCAGGAGCTTGCACAAGCTTTTGATGGACACTGCTACCTCAGAGTACTCAAGAGTTTTTAGTAAATTTTTAAATGTATGGTTAATACTTCAAATTGTCTTCTTAATGTAATTCTTCCTTTTGTCAGGTACCTCTTTTGTGATGATTTCTTCGGAGAAGATTCTATATTCTATGAAATTTTTGCAGGTATTTTCTGACAATTTCCCATGCGTGTAGAGTTTGAAAATCTCATAGTGATTACTTATTAGGCTTGCTCCGATTGTGGCCATTTCTCATAAAAGGTGGCCATTTGGTACTAAGAAGAAGATAATTTTATGCAGACCAGAAAGGAATCATTAGTCCAGTGACATCCATGAGCATTTAGTTTTGTAGAATAGTTTGTTTTGTAGGAACTATCACCTTTTATGCTATTTTCTGTTTGATAATGCAAGTGCATGCAGATTTGAGCTTTTGTGTATTTAGGTAAATAACATCCAACTCTGGGTGGTCAGTAGTAGAAAGAGACTTTTTTGCATAATATTACTTAGTTATATGTTACATGGATATTGTACGAGATGTCTGGAAGCAAATGGTGAACCACAACAATGGAAGGGACAATATTTTTCACCATTCATCCTATGTATCTAACCTCGCAATCGACCCTAGATCTTAGAATCCACATCACATGAGGAAGAAGATCATGCTGTCAACGATATTAGATTGGGATGCAGCTCCATGATTGCCTAAGCAAATGTATCTCCAATTTGTCCCCACCAGAGTTCCGCTCTTTGGAGTGCCTATATTTTACTTCTTGGCCTCCTCGAGAGGAAACCCTAGGTTTTCTTTCTCTAAGGAAAACCTAGAAATAACGACTAACTTAGAAACTCTGGACTTTATAAGCCTATATCTAGGAGATCAAATCCCTTCTAGTTATGAACTTAGGAGACATAATCAAGAGTGGGGATTAATTAAGTGAAAACGGATGCTAGTTCACAATCAACTTCATTAATAACTACATAAGGGTTATTTACATTTATGGAATGTGCAAACAAGTCCATATGCCATAGTCAATTCCAGAATGTGAACTTTGTTTGTGTTCGATTCAAACATATTCACATTGGATTGAGCCCCAGGGATGGAAATTGAATCACTTCGGTTACCCACTCATAAATTTAATTCAATACTCCTCATGAACTAATTCGACCCTTATGCAAGTCATGAGTGACATTTAGCAGTAGGTCATGACTCCTCCAATCAATTAGAATTAAGAAACACGGGAAGAAAACCTGTGAAGTGGTCATCTCTATTAGCAGTAGGTTCCAACAATACATTAGTGTTTGAGATTAATTCTTTGTGAAGTATACTATATAGCCAGACTCGTATAATTTATTATTTCATCTAGATCTATTGTGTTACAATATAATGAAAATCACAAAACCCTTTCTAATCATTTATGTCCTCTCTAGGAACTTTTGGCTCAATGATACTAAAAATACCAGAAGTCATTTGCTCCCTATTCTAGAGCTTTATGACCTATATTTTGCAGCTCACTTTCCCCTATATAGCAACTACCATATCCAATATCTAGCTATCTATAATCCAGTTTACTGGACTAATTAAGTGGGATAAAAACATAGAGTCATGTGTACAAGACTACTATTATGCGTCGAGACTATGAAACTCTGTAAATGAGTGCAACCTTAGTATATGTACTCGGCGATTATTAAGTGTGAAGTTTTAATGTTTTATATAGAATTATAAAGAAAATTTATTCAGTGAAATCAGTCTCTAATGGATGGCAAACAGCTTGATATAACATCATATCTTACAGGCTATAATATCGGCTGTATTATGAAGTGCATTACTAGTCTTGCTGGAATATCCAACGTCCAGTTGCATATATCTACTACTTGGGTAGTCGCTCCTAAGGTTCAGTTCAATATCACAAGGTGTAAATTCATACATGACTCTTTCAACTTACACTTACAAATCTACTTGGACTATCATACTTAGTCGATTACAATATATGATAAGTTGCCATAATTAATGAATTAATCATTTATAAGTCAATAACAACCTATATGATAACTTGCCATAGCTAATGAATCAATCATTTATAATAATATGAGCAAGATACCTATTTGCAGTATTCCAATCATACAACTGAGTTGTCTTTTGGGCAACTACTAACAATGTCTTGGTGAAGGTAACTTCGGATACATCAGAAGAATATTTCTGTATGATCTTTTGATACCATTAGTCCATTGTGTAAATTTCCAATGATCATGAATGTGATCATGCATGTTATAACAGAGCAGAAAAGGTTTTAAATTCAATTCTTTTTTTTTCAGGGCCATTTGCAGTGGTTGATGAGCATTTCAGTACAGTTCTTCCAAATTGTTATGATGCTATTGGCATAATGCTCATGATACGCATAATTCACCAGCACCAGGTATGTTCTGCACTTTCTATTTTGTAGTCCTTCCTTTCACGAAACGAGTTATGATAATAAATATATTCAATCTATTTCATAGTGGTGACAAAACCTTTGCTCGATGTTGTTCATCCTCACAACTTACTTACTATTGTCCTATTAGCTTTTTACTGTTTATTCCCTTCCCATTTTAACAAACTATAGTGAAATCATTTACCAACTTAGAATGATCGCAATTCAATTGGATCACCTTCTCTTGAAGTACTGATCTTATATATTTCAAGCCATAGGTACAAGGACTTATAATAGGTTTATGTTTTTACATATCTAATTAGCTTCTGATAGCCTGCTAATCATATGCTTCATATATTTGATTAAATAACGTGAAATTTCAGAGAAGGTGTTTATCTATGTCTCTTGCAAGTAGTCTTCTAAAAGTTAATATATAATTCAGTTCAAGTATGATATATATGATAGAATAACTAACAATATATTGCAAATTATTGGAGCAAAACCTAAATATAGAGCATTGACTTAAAATAAGACTAGTACAATAACAGTTGTACAGGCAAGGATGGGAAGCAATCCACCAATGTTTTGTTGACTAGAAAGAATATGTATGAAAAAAAGGAGAGAAAGGTTTTCTGCAGGAATTTTTGCAAAGTGAAACATAAGCTAAAACCCAAATTAAACACATTCCATGGCAAACCTATATACCTGGTTCTTAACAAAAAGGGTTAAATATAACGGGCAGTGATTTTTTTGGACAGGTTTCCTACAATTTGCCATGGAGCCTATGTGCTTATTTTTGACACTTGTGTCACTTTATCATAAATACGTTCCATTTATTTTTCCAGAAGCTCACATCACACATTTTCTTCTTCTTTTTCATGCAAGATTAACTACTTTGCCATTGAATAATATCATTCTTTTAGTCTCTTACAAGAGCCTGTAGCACTACGGTGCCCTTTTCACTATACTTATTTAGTATGAATGATGGTTTCTTACAAAAAACAGTGTCCAAACACTTCTACCAGCCTTGTGCTATCTTTTTTCAGCCTTTCTTATAAGTATTGTCTTTGTTATAATATTAAGCAAAATGTGCTTCTTGGATTGCCATAGGTAATAATATGGAGATCTTGTTTTTGTTGTCCTTTAAACGGTTGGATAAACATTGTGTTTTTGTTGAATATAAAGCTCTGTGTATTTTTGTTTTAAATTGCTTTTGACAACTCCCTTTTGATGTCAAACTAATTTGCATTGTCAGTAGCTAAACTAATATGGTGTGTTTTCTTCTTGCAGTTGGTTATGTTTAGAAGGAGGATACCATGTTTAGACTCATACTTAGACAAGGTTTGATCCACGGCCTTGATGAAGTTTTTGTAGATATATATATAGTTTATGTGTTGCATCATGTCTTGTTTGCATGTGCTCTTGGTTTTCTGTTTGCATATCTTGTAACAATCTGGATTTTTGTTAAACGCAGAGACTGCATTTCATATAATCCTTTTGAGTTCTTGACCTTGTGTATGTTGAATAATAGTTAATAGGTTGTTTTAAAGGAGGGAATGAGACCCCACTCTAGTAATCATTGTCTATCCATTGTGAGAGAGCATATACCCATGTTGGAGAGAAAAGCCCATCTTGGAGAGAAAATGAAGGAAGAAAGGACGAGCAAGAGCCTAGTTGGGGATATCGGCCAACTGGTGGTATGATGCAGACAAGATCCCTGAATATTGTACTTGTCCTAAAAGAAGTGATGTTCAATCTCGCTTGGTGCACTCATGGAAGATGAAGTTGTCAACATTGTGGATGGCAATTTTGTTGTCGCAATAGATAGGCTAATAAGTGAGACCAACACCAAGAACAGTCAGAAGCTTAGAAGCCAGAAACTCCTAGAAGGTCAACAAGTCTCAGTAAGAACCTCGATTTGTTGGTTCTTACTTGGGAGCTCGTTTCCCCCGACGGGAGCTCGTTTCTCCGACGATGGGAGATTGCCCTCTATAGAGTTTAATGTCGAAGAAACAGTATATCAAATAACTGGTAGAAGCGATCACTTGTTGCTGGAGTCATTGTAAATTTGTAATAGATTGAAGTAAAAGGAAAGTGGCTAGTGGTATGTATAGAGTTTAGAAGCTAGATTAAGCATTAGATTATGCTCCACTATACCTACTATATCCCCTTTGACCTTAGAGAATAACTTTTTTAAACTACTTTTTCTTGTTCAAAGAAACTATTAGTTAATAGGAAAGAGTTGGTAGGAATTGTAAAATAACCATGTGGAGATAAGTATGAAAGGTCTCATCAGTCGCATTTTGGAATTCATGCAATTATTGTCTCTGCTTACTGATATGGTTTATTTTATGAAGACACGTACTTACTATGTAGTCATAATTATACCACCACTGAGAAATCTTTTCTTAACTTGACATTCACTACTATATTACTATCCATCTAGGGGTTCTTTATTACTGATAGTAGTGTTTTTTGGAACCTCTAGGAAAGAAGAAACAGATATACTAAGATAACTATAGTACAATTTTGTTAGAGAAGTCTAGAGCTTCTTGAATCTAACAATGGTTACTCTTTTGTTACCATTGCATGGACTGGATGCAAGTGCTGTTGAAGTATCTTTTTTTAATGATGTAATGTACATATTATGCCAAAAACACTGCAATTATATTATTATAGCACATGTAGATAAATTATAGTACTTGTCTGTGATATATTGTTTTCATGTTATTTTATATCATGTGATGTTTATTTAATGTCATATTATGAGTCTTATTGAACTATAATATACATTCAGAACCTGGGGACCTTAAATTATCCTAAAAGTGTTGTGCTAATAAAAGTTGCCCCACATTTTGTCTTGTCCTCAATGTCTTGGAATAAATATTGAAATGATCTTATTTGAGCAGGTCAATATTTCATTGTGGCCTCGTTTCAAGATGGTATTTGACATGCATCTCAATAGTGTACGTAATGCCGACCTGAAGACACTATGGGAAAATGATGTTCATCCTCACTACGTAATGAGGCGTTATGCTGAATTCACTGCCTCCCTTATTCACCTGAATGTCGAATATGGAGATGGTCAGGTGAGATGTAATGCCTATTTTAATCCATGGAGTTCCATTGAAGACATACTCTAGCTATTTTGAGATATGCAATTGATATAGTAAAGACCTGGATGAGGTTTGATGCTTGATCTAATATGGTTCTAGTCTTTCTAACTATGGTGCTCCAAGTTTCCGTTTCTGTTTAAATGTTTTTTGTTTGTTTTCTCTGTCGTTATAGCTTGATTTGAATCTGGAACGGTTGCGAATGGCTGTTGATGATCTGCTTCTTAAGTTGGCAAAAAATTTCACTAAACCAAAGTTGCAAACTGTGTTCCTCATAAACAACTATGATATGACAATTTCTATATTGAAAGTAAGCAATTATTTGAAAATATTGGAATTCTGTTGTGCAATATATCATGTGCTTGTATAATTATTCTAGTGGGCTTTGCTTTTTAGGAAGCAGGCGCAGAGGGTGGGAAGATGCAGACTCATTTTGAAGACTTGCTAAAGAGCAACATATCTGTTTTTGTGGTAATATTCATTAAACTTAAAAAGTTCTGTACCTTCTCATTTACTTATTTTTCATATATCGCTCTTGATTGTTTCAATTGATATGAATATCTAGCATCAGACAATTGTTAGAAGTCTTAATCCTTTTGTCCCTGTGAAGATAGTTGGCTCTCGTATCATGTGCAGGAAGAATTGCTTCTGGAGCATTTTAGTAACTTAATCAAATTTGTGAAGACTCGCGCCTGTAAGTTGTAGACACATTTGCATGCCTTTTT
This sequence comes from Iris pallida, assembly GCA_029216955.1. Taxonomy (NCBI): domain Eukaryota; kingdom Viridiplantae; phylum Streptophyta; class Magnoliopsida; order Asparagales; family Iridaceae; genus Iris; species Iris pallida. Next base: position 9,592,377 of record JANAVB010011399.1, read on the forward strand.
CTTTACTTTTGAAGAAAGAAAACAAGCAGATTTATTTTGTTTATGTTGTTGAAATCTAAATTGTATTTCAGCGGAAGATGCAAGTTCTAACACGGAGAGACCAACTGTTTCTGACGTTGAACCGCTGGTGAAGGACTTCGCAAGCAGGTGGAAGGGTGCAATAGAGCTGATGCACAAGGACATCATTACTTCTTTTAGCAATTTCTTGAGTGGAATGGATATTCTGAAATCAGCATTGACACAGCTACTGCTGTACTATACCAGACTCTCAGAATGTGTGAAGGGAATTGCAGGTGGTTCTGCATTGAACAAGGACTTGGTTTCCATATCCTCGATATTGTACGAAATCAAGAAGTATTCGAGGACCTTTTAGCTCGCCCTTCCTTTCCCAATTTGCAAAACGCTGGCAGAAGATAAGTTTGTTCTTGAGGCTGATACTTATGTGCTTGATAGAGAGAATTCTAGGAAGATGGGACAGTCTGAAAGCAAAGCGAAAGTTGGATTTGATATAAATTTTTAGCTCGAGTATCATACAAAGATGTAATATGAAGAAGGAATGCTTCGGTTCACTATGGAGATGGAAAATATCTGAATTAAAGGTGGAATTAGTATGAAGAGTTTTATTCTCAAAATGGACAAGAATGTTCTTGTAATACACTATAGGCTAGAGATTTCCTGCTTGATGATGATGTTCAGGAAGTACCTACTTTTGTAGATAATAAAACAAATGGAAGTGGAAGCTTATTTGGTAATAGAGAGCTGCAATTGCTACGAGTGTTGGATCACATGATGGGAACCTGTTCCAATCAATTAGCTTGAGACAGACTTTCTTGTCATGAGATCTATACTTGTTCTTAGATGTGGTATAATCATTTTCATTTTCTCAGGAGATGAGTTGTTATATAATTTAATATTTTGAATTTTCTGGCTTTCATTTCATGTGTGGTCTTTGCAAGGGGTTGTTTGGTTTGGGGATTTGGTACGTGAAATTAGTCAAAATCTGAATTTGAGACCATTTCACATGTTTGGTTGGAGGTTTGTAGATAATATTTATTGTTTGTCGCGAAATCGAGATTTTTCCTCTGAAGTAGAGTGTGGAAGTGAAAAAATTTAATTTCCACTTTGTGCATGTGGTTGGAGGATCACTTCCTACCTACTTTAACAAAAATAAAAGGAAGAAAACTATTTATGTCACTTCAGTAGAAAGTTACACTTTTTTTTAACTCATTTCAATAATCATCCAAATACTAAATTGTAGGATTTTTTTTACTTCTAATCTCTACTTCTTCGAAGGATCCAAATGAAGGGTTTTTTTTTTACTTTGCTATAATTTGTGTAATGTTGGTAAAATGTCGATTTCTGAATTTTTTAACTGTCGTAAAATGCTGAACCAAACAGTTCCTTAGCAAGCAAAATGCATTCTAAAAATGTGACCTCTTTTCTGTAACATTCTGGGGGTGTAACTCACCATGATAAGGAGTACAATTTATATTATTCGCTTAAGTTGAAAGAAATGAAAACTTGATAATTTTGGATTACCTCGCGTAATTTTTTCTTGTCAGCATAAATAGGTTATTACATAACCTTTGGGATTTTTCATCTTTAGGTCTCCCAACTTCTCTGTCTACACACTCGGTGCTGCCATTCATACTTAAAACTGTCACCTGTTTTGCACTTAAATATCTTATACACTTCTTTTTACCAACTTTACTACCATGAACTTTGATACAGTAGAAACTCTATAAAATAATACACTTGGACCACCAAAATTTATTAATTAAAAGAGTTATTAATTAATCGATAAATTAATAATTATTAATTTATATATTAATTAATATTTTATTAATTTATAGTAAAATACTTACGTAGTTTACAAACACCTTTCAAGCTTCCACTTAATTATTGTATACAATGCATGTGTATATCAAATGAAGGGCCCAATTTGAAAGAAACCTTCAATCTTCCACCTTATTATGCTTCTTGTGTTCAGTGTATCACTTTATGGACATTAAAAATATTTTCTATATAGTAGTTTACAAACACCTTTCAAGCTTCCACTTAATTATTGTATACAATGCATGTGTATATCAAATGAAGGGCCCAATTTGAAAGAAACCTTCAATCTCCCACCTTATTATGCTTCTTGTGTTCAGTGTATCACTTTATGGACATTAAAAATATTTTCTATAATTAATTCTTGTGTTCAGTGTAATATGCTATATATAAGGAATTATTAATTTATATTTTATATGGGGTCTGAAGAAATTATCAAAAATGTATTATCTTATAATTTTAGCGAATTATTAATTTAGCACCCTATCCCCGAGTCGGGACCGGCCAAAAATATTATCTTAGAGAGTTTATTAAATAATCGAGTATTAATTTATAGAGTTTCTACTGTATTTCACGTTGATATCTTAAACTGCCATTTTTTATTTTGCAAATTAATACCAAATTGGTGTTAACTAGGCTGTGTTTGATTTGTCATGTTTTTCATGAAAAATATTTCAATTATAAACAAGTGTTTGACTCTTAAAGATGTCATTCATCTATCTTGTAGCCTAATGTCTGTCAGTAAATTAGTCCAGAAAAAAAAAAACTGTCAAACTAACTTTTTCCGTTCTCACTGTGTCTTTCAGGATTTGAACTCGGAAAAGATAATTGACAGTATTAAGGAGAATGGAGGACTCTACTACTTCGACATTGGACCTAAATCACAACTATCTTCCAAACCGATAAGTTCCTGCTTTGAGTTTTTTGTTTCGAATAATGATGACAACATTATATTATGGCATTTACGATTAGGTCATCATAGTTTTCGTTATTTAAAACACTTGTTTCCTAGGTTATTTTATAATAATGATTTGTCTTTGTTTAAATGTGAAGCATGTGAATTTGCAAAACATCATCGTTCCCATTTTCCAATACAGCTTTATAAACCATCAAAACATTTTTCTATTATTTACAGTGATGTTTGGGGCCCTAACCGCACAAGTACATTTTCTCACAAAAAATGGTTTATCACATTTATAGATGACCATTCAAAAGTACGTTGGGTGTAATTGTTAAAGGAAAAATTCGATGTTTGTCAGGCTGTAAAGGACTTTTTTAAAATGGTGCAAAATCAATTCCGGACAACTATTCAAGTCTTTAGAAGCGACAATGGTAAGGAATACTTTAACACAATTTTGGGTGATTTTTTTTCCCTTTAAAATGAAATTGTGCATCAAAGTTCATGTCCTAATACTTCCCAACAAAATGGAGTTGCAGAAAGAAAAAATAGACACCTATTGGAGGGGTCTAGAGCTTTACTCTTCTCAAATAAGTACCAAATTATTTGTGGGGTGAAGCAATTTTAACTGCTGCATATTTAATTAACAAAATGTCCTCCAAAGTTCTCAATTTTCAAACACCAATTCATATTTTCAAAAAAAAAATTCATGTTACTCGTGTTTCAACTAATTTGATATTAAAAAATTTTGGTTGCACAACATTTGTTCATAGACATAAGAATATTGTCGAACTCGAACCACATGCTATAAAATATGTTTTTGTAGGGTACTGTTCAACCCAGAAGGGATATAAATGTTTTGATCCATAAAACAAGAAAATGTTTGTCACTGTGGATGTCACATTCTTTGAAAACAAACATTTTTTTTATGATACTCATCTTCGGGGGTTGGGGGGGGGGGGGGGTGTGCTTACAGGAAGACTCGTTTCAAACTGAGAACATAAGTTTCTTTAAATAACTTGTCCTTGCATATATCACAGGATTCTAAGACTTGTACCTCTGCACCAACATAAAATAGCCATGATTCATTATCTGAACCTACTCCTACTACGAGTAAGGAAGTAGATGAATCCGAGCCACACTTTCTTATGGAAAAAACAATGAGAATCTTGAAGATGATAATAATGATGAACTAATTGAAATGTCACAAAATGAATCGTCATCTAAAGAGAACATGTTCGAAGTAGGAAACGATAACTGGAAAGGAAAGGTGTTTGTAAGGAAGAACCATAAAGAAGGGGATGTGTCCACATCTCAACACTGCCATGAATCTGAACCGGGTTCTAATCAACTCTTAAGAAAATAAAAGGTAAGTCTATATCTGTTTCTGAGAGTCATATCAGGTATCCTGATATAGATGATCTCATAGCTGTTAGAAAACCTGTTAGATCTTGCCCTAAATATCCTATATCCGATTTTATATCATATTCAAACTTGTCTTCATCTTTTTTTGCCTTCACCTCCTAATTGTCTAGTGTAGAGATTCCAAAGAATGTACATGATGCTCTAGAAGTTCCAAAGTGGAGGGAAGTTGTATTTGAGGAGATGAAAGCTCTTGAAAGAACAAAACTTGGAGAGTCATGACACTACCAGTTGGTAAGAAGACCGTGGGATGTAAGTGGGTGTTTACTATGAAGTACAATTCAGATGGGTCAATTGAAAGGTATAAGGCTCGCTTGGTGGCTAAGGGTTTCACTCAAACCTATGACATAGATTACTCAGAGATATTTGCTCCTCTTGCAAAATTGAACAATACTTTTATCTCTTGCGGCTAACCTGGATTGGCCTCTACATCAGTTGGATGTTAAAAATGCCTTCCTCAATGGTGATCTAGAAGAAGAATAATACATAGATAGTCCTCCTGGCTTTGAAGAGAAATTCGGATCAAAGGTATGCAAGTTGAAGAAGTCTCTTTATGGCTTAAAGCAATCTCCGAGAGCTTGGTTTGAAAGGTTTACTCAATCTATGAAGAACCAAGGGTACACTCAAGGACAAGCTGATCACACTTTATTCATCAAATTCTCCTCTGATGGAAAATTTGTTGCCTTGATTGTTTATGTAGATGTTATTGTCCTCACTGGAGATGATACAGTTGAAATGAAAAGAATAAAATAGAGACTTGCTACAGACTTTGAAATCAAGGACTTAGGGTCCTTGAGATACTTTCTTGGTATGGAGGTTGCTCGATCGAAGAAAGGAATTATGGTTTCACAACAGAAATACTTTCTCGATCTATTGCGAGAAACATGAATGAGTAGTTGTCGACCAGCCGACACCCCTATGGATTCTAATACAAAACTTTGGGGGGAAGAAAATGTTCATGTTGACACCGAAAGATATCAGAGGTTGGTGGGTACACTAATTTACTTGTCTCACACTAGACCTGGCATCTCCTTCTCAGTCAGTGTAGTGAGTCAGTTTATGCATTCTCCTTATGAGGAACATCTTGAGGCAATTTATAGAATAGTGAGATACTTGAAGGCCAATCCCGGTAAGAATTTATTTTTTAAGAAGAATAGTGAAAGAAATGTGTCTATCTTCACTGATGCAGATTGGGCCGGTTCAGTCACAGACAAAAGATCAACCTCTGGATATTATACCTATGTATCGGGTAATCTTGTGACATGGAGAAGCAAAAAACAAGGAGTTGTAGCAAGAAGCAGTACAGAAGCCGAGTTTAGAGCTATGGCTCAGGGTACTTGTGAAGGACTATGGATTCAAAGAGTCCTGGAGGAACTTAAGATAAAAATTGAGATTCCATTGAAATTATATTTTGACGGTAAAGCTGCCATAAGCATAGTCCACAACCCGGTTCAACATGATAGATCAACCAAACATATTGAGATCGACCGTCACTTCATAAAAGAGAAATTAGATGCCGGAATCATATGTCTACCATTTGTGACCTCTAGTCAACAAACTGCGGACATCTTAACCAAAAGCTTGGCAAGACCTGTGTAATGTCCCGCTCCGTACAGTGCATTATGCTGAGTCGTTGACTCAAAGAGTTGCGTTGACCCAATAAAGTATCGATATGAATCGATACAAGTGTTACGTTGGCCGAAAGAAAGCTTTGAGTCGATTCGAATTGAATAAATCGGAGCAATGCAAGGCATAAAAATATTGACTTTAATTGATTTCGTGTGCAGACTATGCTTTTACGCTAGATTATAAGAGGCCGACATTTTGCCTTATTTATAATGGTGTCCACAAAACCAAATCGTCGTCTTGCAACGGACGGTGGCATGGGCACGGTAGGCCAAAACAGTCGAGTAGTTGAACAGAGCACAAAGTGTTCGATTGGCTAAGTTAGAAGAGTTGTTTGTGCAATAGAGTTATGAATCGAGCCGCATCGGCTCAGCAAGACGACAAGGTGTATCGGCTTAAGGTTGGTTCTCGACCCTTCTCCCTACTCCTTCATGCCTAATAAAATGTACTCTTATATGCAAATGTCGGTATTGAGTTAGCGAGCGTGGCTCGAACAATTAAAGATCTTAGTGCTACATTAAGATAGAACATTGAACAATCAACAATCGAGGCGATGTACATCAAGTGCACGGGTCGCGGTAAGACATTGATGGTAGAACATTAAAAGGCAAACTTGAGATATGCATTGTCACGCCCCAGTACCGAAATACGGGGGCGGACGTAGGCCAGCTACACCGTATAAGGTACGAATACACTATACGGCGATGACGGCTGTCAAGTCTTGCTGGGTATCCTAGCATGCAATCAATCTATGGCCTAAATCCGATCTCATGTCCACAGGCAAATCACAATGAAACAACATTAAGAGAGATAATCATATGGAAAGCAGGGAATACTCATATGAAAATCAGGAATCTACAGTACAGAATAATAATGTAGACTAGTATACCTTTTCACAGTTCCTAGCATGGTCGGAAACTGAAGCACATCCTCCAAGTCGAGTCTGGAAGATCCACAGGATCGGTCACAGGCAATCTGGGAACAATCCAGGGTTAGTCAGGCCAACCGTAGCAAGTACCAGAAAGGAAGGCTCAAGGACGGGCGAAGAAAAGCCAGCAGGACAAAATATGACAGTAAGACATCTATAAACAATAAGAGAAGGTAAGAGATCGTGCGGTACCAACACACGATAACAATCCAACAACTAAAAGTATCTTGGTCGTAACCTCGGTCGATAGCCTATCGTAGCACAATAACCAACCCAACAATCAAACAAGAACATGGGTTGGATCATGCACCACGATAGTCCATGTTCCTCAGTTATTCCCAGAAGTAACTCAAAAATTAATGCCTGTATCGCTAACTGGAGATCGTAGTCTGTCATCGGGACAGTAATCCACCCCTACATCAAACAAGAACAAGGAAATGAAATACTGAGTCGGGACAACGTTACGTACCAGCCAGCTTAGCAAACAGCAAGCCATACAATTTATATGAATAAGCGGCCACTCAAATGCCTACGGCTTTCTATGTGGAAGTTGGGTTACCCCAACAATGCAGTATAGGAATCCTCAGATCGTGCCGTCCCAGCAGGGCTAGCGAGGCCAAGTATAGCATGTAAGAAGAGCACCGATCCCTCGTAAGGCCACCGGGCTTTGCATGTCACCACCGGTCCCTCGAAAGTCTACCGTGCCGAGCATGCCATGTATATAATGTATAGTACATAAGTAGCCGGATATTGCCATCCACTAGTACGAATGGTAACAATATCCGTGGCGGCCAGCCTGCAAGTCATGACTAATGTCTGGGATAAGGCTGGTAATGCACGATCTCGGGATTCCGTTCCCTCCCAATGCTTCTACCAGTTTAAGTTGCCTAGATTAACCATACATTTATCCGGAATCACATGCCGTGGTCACATGATCATCCTCCTAGATGTCGTACCTCAGTACGAGAACGCTAAGTAAGAATCAACCTCGGTACCTATAGTCCCAGTTGTGATCCATCCTTAGTGTTATGCAACAAGCAAGCAAGCAATCCTAACCACGCTAAGACTATAGGCCAACTACCAGATACCCGTGCAGGTAATCATATAATATAGCTAGAATATCAAGATGGCATCACAATGCCATATAATCATGGAAGTAGCACCTCAAAGTGCTAGTAGACAAGGAATACCGCAGTGCAAGGTCAGGGCCAGTACCTCAATGGGTAACTGGACTTATAGCACGGATACAAGTAGTCCGATCTGGGATAAGGACAAATCTGTCAGTCACAAGAAGTCATCTGTCCACATCGTGGCATGGATATCAGGTCAAATACAAGATCAAAACCTCTACCACAATATCATCTCAAACTTATATGGGAGCTTACAGCTCCAATCATCAAGTCGGTCTATCCACCAGATCAATCTATCAAGTGCCACCCCTCTACGATGGAATCAATATCATGTCAGGAAGGTCAATAACCCAAATACCAAGCTAATCACTATAAGCAATGCTAGGCCCTCTGGCTCACAAGAATCCTCCAAGTCAATGATCACAAACCACTAGAAAACAAGCCCCTCAACTACCAAGACATAGCAATCAAACCAGGTTCCCCAACTACCGAAATACACAAAGGTACCCAGTTTTGGGCGTTTGGAAAGTCGAGTAAAAATCAAAAAAATTATATAATAATACCCTCGATATTCTCCTCGTTTCGCGAGACACTCGCACCAGTATCAAAATCCAAAAGTCCTTAAAGACATATCTGATCAAATTAGAACATCACCAGAGAACTAGCAACACTATCTAAGAATCCACTTAGTCTACCATAATCACTATCTCAATATCATATCTCCTCATAGTCAATCCTCGAATAAGATCATAATCCCAACACATGGGTCAACACTAATCAACGCCGTCGGAAGATGGCAAGGATTGTGTGAACCACTCTGGATCAAATCCACAATCCTTAAACCAAACAAGGACCAGGGTTGCAGACCTTCACCCGAGTAGAATCGCTCTCCTTACACAATCCGGCGGACAGGACAGACAATGGGATAACAAACTAAACTAGAACACCATCTAAAAAGAAGGGTTACGGGTCAAGAGTCCAATGGGTGATACCGTCGAAAAAGCAAGGATTGCGTGAACCACTCTGGATCAGATCCACAACCCTTAAACCAAACAAGGACCAGGGTTGCAGATCATCACCCGAGTAGAACCGCTCTCCTTACACAATCCTACGGACAAGGCACATCAGGAGCTAGGCGACTAATCTAGGCTGGAGTCTACTAGCAGATAATGGGGTCAGGGATGCTATACCAAGAAGAACATGCATGAGTTCAGTCCCGCAAACCAAAGGAATGGTTCTGCCTAATCCTTCGAACCAAATTCCCAACTGAAAATTCTGGAAAAATTCGGCAGAGTCTCCTTTGTAATCTGGATGGGAGCACCCTACGAATTAGGGCTAAAACCACTCGGCGCAACCTGTCGCAGAATCGCAGAATCGCAGGCTGAAAACACTAAGTCTCAGTTACCAGCAGCACTACGATGCGTACTGGAAACAAATCAATAGCCGAGAACACTAAGTCTCGGCCTCCAGCAGCACTACGATGCGTACTGGAAACTAATCGAACCCGAGACCACTAAGTCCCGGCCTCCAGCAGCACTACAATGCGTACTGGGCGCCAAGCCAACATGCATAATATAATAAAATAACCGCCTCGCAGGGCGCATCACAGCACATGTTTATAATTCTAACCCAAGCGCAATCACAGCCACAAAAATAGTTCACCAAGCCGTTACTCGACCGCGAGTCGGACACGGGACATACAGGGACAATCCATACAAGTGAGTCGTGCTCGTGTCCTCGGAGGTGTGGATGACCCATCCGAGTTGTCCGATACGGTCTATCCCGGTATCGGACCAAGCTATCCTAAGTTATCATCATGGCAGTTCTACTACTAGGCTACACTAATCGTGGTTATACATTTACAATTGTGACAAATTAAAATGCAATAAAATTCAGGAGAGAGGGCAAGAGCGTCGATGAGCAAGGGATACTTGCCTAGGGGGCTCGGCTAGGTAAACAAGTCTTCGGCAGTCGCGATCCAAGCTAGTACGCCAATCGAGATCCTCAGAACACACAATAAATAATCATCAGCACCAAATAATAAAATAATAGAATAATCACAAGAGATGGCAGAAGGCTATACCGTGTGGATCCCGCAAGCAGTACAGGGATCGGGCACGAAAACCGAGGTACGCGGATCGATACGGACACGTAAATCGAGACATATACGTATATCGAGACGCGCACGAGAATCGAAATGGTACGAATATCGAGATGAACGGGAAACACGTACACGTAAATCGAGACGTGCACATAGATCGAGAAAATCACGAATATCAGAATGGTCCACGAATCACGCGACACACAAATCGAGGCGAGTACGTAAATCGAAACGACCCAAAGTCCAAGGAGCACGTAAATCGATACGGCACACAAATCGAGGTGCACACGCAAATCGATGCGGTGCAGAGTCCAATACGGCACGCAAACCGAGACGGTCATGCAAATCGATGCATGCACGCGAATCGATGCGGTACGAAAATCAAGAAAGGCACAAAGGTCGAGGTATGGAAAACGAGACGGTACGCAAACCGAGATGGCGCGTTGCCCGAGGCAGCACGGGGCTCGAGGCGTCCCACTGCCCAAGGCAATACGTAGATCTTGGTGCACGGAAACCAAGAATGCGGGCAAATCGAGGCGCACGCAAACTGAGACACGCACAGAACGCGGCGCACGCGGACCGAGCATCGTACTGCTCGAGGCAGCTCGTGCATCGAAGCACGTGGCCCGAAGAGCACGCAGCCCGAGGCTGGCTCGCTGCTCGAGCAGCGCGGGGCCCAAGGGCGTCCCGCCGCTCTAGGCTGGCGTGGCGCTCGCGGCGGGACACGACGGCTCGCCGGATAGAAGGAAAGAGGGAGAGGAGGAGCAGATCTGTGGGGGGAAAGAGATGTCGGGGTCGGCCAGGCTCCGGCGGAGGGGAGGAGACAGAAAGGGGAGGCTGGAGGAGCTTACCGGGGTCAGTCGGGCCGGGGCAGCTCCGCGACAGAGAAGAACAGCAGCAGGAGGAGGAGCTCCGGCCAGGCAGGCCGGGAAGAGGGCGGCTGCCACGAGTGGTGGTGGTCGCGACGGAAGGAGACCGGGGGCCGCGGAGGAGAAGGTGGAGACGACGGCAACGCGGCTCCTGGAAGAGGGGGCGGAGGAGGAGGAGAAGAAGACGATGGTGGTGGCGGCGGTGGCTGGAAGTCGTGGTGGTGGTGGCTGATGGTGGAGACGACGATGATGGTGGTGCTGGAGACAGGAAGCGAGCGAGAGAGAGTGAGGGAGGAGAGAGGGGATTTGGGGGGGTTCTCCAGGGAAGAGAGAGGGGAGATTTCGGGAGAGAGAGAGAGGTGAGAGAGGGAAAGCTGAGGGAGGAGAGAGGGATGATGTGAGGGGGGGAGTGAAATGACAAGAGAGAGGGAAGGAGTAGATATTTTGGAGGGTAGATTAGAATCAAGAAATTAATTAATAACAAATAATTAATGAGGGCAAAATCACCTCCAACAATAAAAATTTCAAATATACCCCAAAATTAAAATCCTCCAAAATGCGAAATACAGTCGAAATACAGTCATATACCTATTTCTTAAATAGGGATATGACATGCATCAAGTGCACGGCTCCGAGAACATTGAACACTAGGCATAGAATAATGATTATGGCGTTGAGCGTGCCTTTGCGCACGGAAGCTATATAATGACTAAGTAAGCGAAATGGACAAGTTGTGGTGCAACGCCACGGAACCTGTCGTAACATTAAAAGATATACTTCGTGCATCGAAGTATGCAGTTGTGGCACAGATGCCACGGAACTGTCGTTATACAAACAACTTATGAATGGAACGCGTTGAGTATAAGATCAGAAAATCTAAGCCATTGGAGCGTCGTGCATTAATATGGATGTGTTGGGGCATAATGCCGATAGAACTAGAGATAGAGATGACGGAATATGATTATGGAACTCGATATTGGTTGGAATGATAGGACTTGCTTGTTGTACGCGCGTATTGCATGGTCAATGGACGCGGATGGCCCGCGTACGGGTGCAGCTTCCCTCGAATGGTTACGACCGGGGCACAGGAACCGTTCGGCCTAGGAGGGAATTATGTTTGGTATTTATGGTGTATTTCAATAGGACGGGTTGCGACCGACCAATGTTGTGATAAGCTATAATATCAGTAAATTTGGGATCCTTCCGATACTGGGCTAGCAACACATACTGGAGCGATCGTCTGCTTACATGTTGAGATACCAAGTCCATTACGATACGAAATACCGTGACCTTCATATAGATAGGACCTGTGGTTTGAGATTAGAATTTGGGTGTAGGCGCCGAGCATGCTACCCTTACGATTATACTTAAGTTGATCTATTGGCTACGTGAGTGTGATTGGCTTGCAGGCTTGGAGATACGGGACAGAGATGAGCACGATCACTATATTTATGAATATCATGTGTCTAACAATATTTGTCGCAGAAATATGGGATTGGACACATTTATGTTTCCATTGTTGCTCATAACATGTTTTACCGCTTAATCTTGTCACGAAACTGATCCTAAGGCTAAATAGAAAGATTACCAAATAAAGATGCATGCTTCACTAAATTTACTTAGTATTGGATCAGATGAGTGGGCCTTGATCAGTACAGCGAGGATGAAAGTACTAATCCTCCACTAGTTTGTCTGCAGGTTCATGAATGGGTTGCTCGTGGCGGAGCTTCGTTTGGATGCGTTGAGGCATGGAGTTCCTTAGCGCTTCGAGGCGTGCGACCGTACTGGGTTCGACATGTAACATGAAGATGTTCAGCCGAGAGTCTTTGGATGTGCTATAGAAGGCATGATGTATGGAACGGGATCCTTTGTGAGTTAGAGAGATCATGAGCGTTGTAGCCTATTAGCATTTTCAGTTGGGCTATTCAAAGCCCTGATAATCTTCAGTTCATTTATCAATAAAAGAGATTCTTATTATATGCTTTGTTTTCTTCTGCTACGAATGTTATCAATTTGAAATAAACTGATGTAAACCTGTTGTCACGACCCGCTCCCGAATAATCGGATACGAGTTGGACACGTCCAGTCTTCATCGATGGACACAACAAAGTAAGCTGTACAATACTAAGGAAAACTCAAAGTCACAATGTAATGTAAACAAACACAACTTTTATAACGTTTCCAAAAATGATCACCAATATCCATCAAGTCTTTTTAGTACAAAAATAGCCGGAGACAAATCCGGTCAAATAAAATAAATATACAATAATGAATATCCAAAATACAATCTCCAGAAAATAAAATAAAATAGAAGCTGCAATATCCAATGCAATCACATGCTCCATGTAGCCTCCCACTCACCTGCAACTTATCCTGTCAGGAAAAGAGCAAAGTACAACCCTGACAAGAACAATATACAATGTAATCTGTAGTACAGAATACAAGGTGAAGCCAGAATACCATAAATGGAAGTGAAACTGCGGTACCAGAAATAAAATATAAAACTGCAGGCAATGGACGACAATCAATATGCTAGACAATGAACACGGCTATCAATGTACAAGGCAATGAATCACGACAATCAATATGCAAGTGTGACAATTTGAAATATTAAAACTAATGTGTGACCGGCTTAGGATCACAATCAATCAATGAGTCAATGAGTCAATCAATTCTACAAGGTACGACTTCATCGTACGTGAAGTGTACGATTAGGCTATCCACAATACCTATGTTGGGTGTGGTCACACAAAAGCTAATATTTTCCCCAATTCCCGCAATAAACAATGACTCACAAGCAAGAAACAATGGTACAAGACAATCGTGTGTATCTCGTATCCGATATGAGAACATGGCACATGAATGTAAGACATAAAATACAAAGTACAAGTCGAGTCAGTGTACTTGCCTCAATTTGGTTGCACGAGAGTAGTACTGCATGGTTGCAATGGATCACCTGTTATTATTTTGTACAATTTTATTAGGGTTTTAAAAGATATTTGCTAATTATTGATAACAAGTTGACAATTCTACTAACCATAAACCAGCTATACATATATACTAATTTGATCAAGATAAGGGTTTCTAGGAAAATACTTTTAAACTATCTTAATAAGAAAGTCATTTGTTTTTAGGAAATGTACATATTACAGCTTTGATAATTATTTATTAGAGAAATACTTTGAACTATATTAAACAAAAATTCTCTTTTTAGAAAAATATCTACTAACTAACTTATAAAATATTGATAATATGATTTGATCAAAATAAATAATAGTAATATCACTTTTAAATACTAGAACCATTTTGTAAGTAAAATGGCATTTTTGAAATAAATACGTTTTTGATATATTAGAATTTACTACCAATATATAAATTATAGCAAATACATATGGATAGTATAAAAATACTTTAACTATTTTCTAGCAATAATGCATTTATTAAGCAATAACTAGCTAAAACAACATTTACAAAGTCTAAATGTTTTAAGAAATAATTTCATAACAATATACATATTTGGCAAAACTTAATATTACAAAAAAATAATATTAACTAAACTTTATTTAATAATAACAATAATGGTAATAATAAAATTATTAACCCAAAATCCAGCCCAACTTCTAAACCCCAATCAGCCCAAACAACACTACTGCAGCCTGTAAAAATTGTTTCAAGGACCAAGCCCAACATTTCATACAACACAATTGAACCAGCCCATTACTCACTTGCTAACTAAATTATTACAAAAACCCAAACTGAGCTTCAGCCCAAAATCTACTACCTAGCAGTCCCGACCCAACTGCTCACTGCCCAGCCCATAAGTTCAAACCCAGACCCGGCCTACTAGAACACATACACTGCTAAATCAAACAAAATTTAAACTGTTTTAAAAACTAATCTCGATTCCATTTTCCAACCCGGCCCATTCTCTAAACTATTCCATATAAACCTAAAAATCTTCTCTCTCCTCTAATTTCCATTCAGTCGAACAGAAAAAAAAATCCTAATCTCTTCTTCCCAGCGCCACTTCGTCTTCTTCCTCCGAAACTTCCCAAACTCTAAACCTAAATACTTCATCCACTCCGGCCGACTAGCCCTAAGCTCGGCTCCCCATCCTCTTCTTCGTCTTCTTCCTCTGCTTCTCGTCCCTTCTGGCCGAGAAACCCTAAGAATTCCTCCATACGTCACTCATCATCTCCTTCCTTCACCAGTGTTCCAACAACCCTAACCCTAAGTCCACCTTCTGCTTCTCGAGAACCCTAGCCTTAAACTAGAAACCCTAATTTCTACGGCCGCTTCCTTCTTCCCAGTCTCTTCCTCTTCATCTTTCCATGGCCAAAACCCTAAAAACTCCAGAACCCTAACTCCATCACCAGTTCGTCTTCTTCCCCAATCAATGTCCCAAAACCCTAATTCTAGGTCAGGAAACCCTAGATCCGAATCTTCTTCTCCCTCAGGCCTCCAGAAAACTTAGGTCTTCCTCCTCTTCTCTAGGTTCGAACCCTAAACAACTTTATCCTCTATACAGAAACCCTAATTCCCAATTAGAACCCTAACAGCAAAGAGAGAGGAGATCGAGAGAGATCGATGAGAAATCTCACCAGCCTGGAGGGGACGTCGATCCACGGCGCGGCGGCGAGATACAGCTCCGACGGCGAGACTTTGAGGACGACGGTGGCTCAGCGCGCGAGGGGTACCTTCGATGCGACTCCTCGGTCTGGCGAAGCACTGCTGACCGATGACGAGTCTCTGAGCGCAGTCGTCGTCGTCGGACTTCGGCTTGGCTCTGTAGTCGAGGAGAGCTCGGACTGATGGCGGTGCTCTGACTCCGGCGGCGACTACGAGGAGGTGGCTCCTCGGGTTGCGAAGGGTCAGCGTGGACTCCGAGGGAACGCTCGGTTCTCGAAGAGCCACACACTGCTCGAGAAGAAAGTGCAGCAACCGAGGCGGCACGCTTCACGAGGCGTCGGTCACTGTCGACGCTCTGGCGGTGCACGCGGCCCGTAGTGGTGGCGTAGAGTGCGGCGGTCGGATCTGGACTCCGACGATGGTGGCGGTGGTGCTCGGCTGAGCTCAGCCCGAGCAGAGAGAGAGAGAGAAAGGAAGAGAGAGAAATTGTGACGTGTCAGAGAGAGAATTGTCAGGATGTTGGAATCCGTGCATAATAATAAAATGTTAGCATGTACTTATAATAAAATATTTACAGTGGCATAGATGTAATATACAATAGATCTGGGGTGTTTAGTATAGTGGTAGAGTAGTAAATAAAAGCAGATATGAGGGCATAGGAAATAGTTGTAACTGATTTCAAATTCAAACAGAATTTTCAAATAAAACAGATTTTCAAATCAATAGTTCAAACAGCTTCCGAAAATCAAATATTTCCTCCAATAATTCCAACATTTTCCAAAAGATTTTTTTGAATTTCAAAATATCAACAGATCCTAAAACATAATTTCTAACAACTAACTGAATAACTAACTAGTAACTAATTACAATAATTAGTTCAGCTCATTAGAAAAATAAGGAATAAGTATTAAACTCTTTCTCTCACTAGAAAGCGTGACTGAAGTTCTTATCAAAGCTTGGTAAAAATGAAATTAAATTCAAAATGCAGGAAACAGAATAACAATCAAAATTTTGTTAAACTAATAATCAACATTTTGTAATTAAGCAAAAGAACTAAAAGTAATTACTTAGTTTAAATAACTAGTATCATTAAACTTGATAATTATCATATATAAATATATCTTGAAGTATCTTAAAATAATAATCATCATTTTTAACAAAAATATTAATTTCAAATCCAACCTAAATTAACTTCAAGTAGTACTAAAATATTTAAAATAGCTCACTAAAGAACAAGTTTTACATGGAAAACAATATTTTAGAAAAATCTTAAAAATTTACCAAAAATTGGTTTAGGGAGTTACACCTGTTATCTTGCCTTGCACGAGCGCAATTTCAAACTCGTGCGGCATCACGCCCCAGCGATTACGATGATTCGGGTGAAATCTAGCAAGGACGAGCGATTTTCCAGGTCGGGGCGTGGCAACCTGTCTTTGAGTATTTGATAAGCAAATTGTGCATGATAGATATATATCTATGCACCAACTTGAGGGGGGGGGGGGGGGAGGGTTGGAGAATCCTGTGATTTTCTCACCTCTTGTTATGAGTTATTATTAGAGATTTTTTTTCCTGTTTTCATTTAGTTTTCTTTTCCTTAAAGTTCTCCTTGATTCAAGGATGGATATTGATTGTATTTCTTCTATTTAAATCAACATTGGGGCTGAAGAATAGCAATGAAGCATTCAACACTTGTTTTCTAATAGCCTTAAAACTTTAGTTGAACTACGAATCAGATTGGATACAAATCAAACGATTAGCAGAGAACTACAAGAACAAATAAAAATATAATGATTATCGGAAACAAGTTACGGTGTGGTTGATTGTTTTTGTGAAAATACTTGCTATGCATAATTTATCCTTTCGTGGAACAAATAAAAAATTGTATGATGCATCTAATGGAAATTTTTTAGGTTTTCTTGAAATAATAGCATAGTTTGATCTGGTAATAATGCAACATTTTTAACTCATTCAATATAATAGTGTCCATTATCGCTACATAGCCATAAAATTCAAAATGAGCTGACATATGTTAGTTAGTTTAGGTCATGCGTTCAGTCTTCTGTGGAGTAACACCCATTAATGTGCTGTCATGACTGTCAAGTCGAGGTATTGACGACGTCTTTATCCATCCTTTCTACTGGAGGCTTCTTGAGGAAGGGTATGGGACTAAATGCCCGCTAGGGCAGTTGCCCATAGCACTTTGAGTGTTTTTCATTGGGGATATTGGTCCACTATATGTGCATTTTTATGCTTATACGTATTGTTACTTCTCCCTGAGGATCTAGTTTTCTTCCAGGATATTCATGTTGGTTGTGCATATCTTCTCCTGGTGGATTGATTGTGTTTATCATTTTAGATGCATGTATCTTCCATAGTTACATTTGGTCATGTTACTTGTCATATGCTTAATAGCCTAGTATTTGTACACTCATATTGTTTCTTTCGTGTCTATTCGAACAAGTGTAGTATGGGGTGCACATCATGGTACTTTTTTTTTATTTTTTATATTTATATTAATGTGGTAATGATAAAAATTCGTAGATAGTTAGAATACCAACAATGCATACATATTTGAGTTGGTTAGAGTCCACTTGATACGTACTTGGCTATTGTGAAGTGTCTCGGTCCTCCATATTTTGGAACTGGAGCATGACATAAAATATGCACATAATCAAAGTATGGGTTCACACTCATAAGATATTACAATGACTTCATATCCAAAGACCACTTACACCACTTACATGATGGAACTTTTGATATTAATGTACATCATCTATTAGGAGTTTCTTTATGGTATCGTGTTAAGTGAACTCGTTCAACTAACCGAGTACATATACTCTCATTATAATACCAATTACACCAACAACTTGTGAGACATGTTACACTCATATGAGTTCAAAGAAGAGAACACCGACCTATCTGATTTACTAATGTCCCTCTTGATTAACCTATGGAAAGAAACATATGTTTAAAATAAAATTTATAAGGCATTCATATCTCGTCCAAGTCATCTCGTGATAGTAAGAAATCAATTGCCTTTACTCATGAGACTTTAGCACACTATCGACAATTATATATAAAGAACAATCTAAACATGATAAATGTAATGGCATTATTCATATTCAAAATGTCTGACACTTCTAGTGATATTTGTACAACTAAAACGTCCTTCAACTTAGTTGTTAAGGCATATCATTATCATCATCTACACTCCCCAAACCAATCAAGTCCAAGTCTTTAGCCAAAATCTCCTAATCAGGAATTATTAAATCTAGTCAACACAACATATTGTGATGTCTCACGATAATATGTTTCTGTCAAAATTTCTTGTCATGATAAAACACAGTGAACAATGCTGTGATACTTGGTGAATGTCTAGGGGAACGTTCTTTTCAAAACTTTCTTCTTGTGATTTATCTTGATGCATTCCCAGGCTCAACCACATGCCTGGATGCATCCAATTGCATCAGTTAGTTACTTAGCTGCAATTGATCAAGCTACGTCACTCAATCAGCCACCTCATTACAATTTGCCACGTCAGCCCTGACAGTCGGTTACACAGATTGTCAATCAGAGCTGGAGGAGGCAACTGCCTATAAAAGAAGAGGAGAAGAATGAGAAGTTATGTGGGCTGTATCTTCATTTTTCCTAGTGCAAAATTACTTTAGCTATTACCTGCAATTTCCTGCAATTTCCTTTGTAGATCTGTTCTTCCATTCAATAAAGTAGTTTTTCTCCAATTTGCTTGCTATTGTGTCAAATACAATGAAATCACCACCTGTTCCTGGAAATTTAGGTCGAGGACCTACCAATCTGGTATCAGAGCTGGATCCAATTTCTGAAGGAACTTTGGATCACAGTTCGAGCAGCCATGCCTCTCGAGCGACTGCTCATGAGGAGCTCACATCACTGGAGGTGAATGGGAGATTTCTTGCCATGGAAGGTGCAATCCAACAACTCAGAACTACTACGAATGCTCAATTCGAGAGATTGTTAGAAGAATTGACCAGATCTAGAGTTGGATCTGAACAAGGGATGGGAAATTTTGGTACGAATGCTACCAACAATTTCCAAAATTCCCAAGGAATGTATACTCCACCAACCCCAGTGTATCCTGCCACAAATTTTCCAAACTCCCAAGCAATGGGAATGGGAAATCCTTATAGCACTGGGCCAATGGTGTTTCAAACACCTCAGCCTGCACAAATAAATATGCAACCCCCCTTTTGCTCCCAAGGGATGGGTAGTCCTGTGGTTCCTATGCAAATGGGACCTCAAGTGCCTTTTGGAACTCAAGGAGTAGCCAATCCAACTGTTCCTGTACCAATGCTGCAACATACACCATTTGTTAATCAAGGGGTGGGCAATTCAGTTAATAATGCTCAAATTCCCATTATTCCTGCACATACTCCTCTGAATCATCAGAGGAATAATTTTGGTCTACAACATCAACCACAGACCATGGGGCATCCCAACTTTCGATTGAAGTTACCTGAATATGATGGAGCAGGAGATGTAGAAGAATGGTTGATGAGAGCAACCAATTACTTTAATTTCTATAATGTCTCAGAGTGGGACAAAGTTAAGTTTTGCTCAGTCCAGCTCAAAGGGACTGCTGCATACTGGTTTAATTGGGTAATGAAAGTAAAAGGAGGATTCATGTCTTGGAATGAATTTTGCCAAAGCATTACAATACAATTTGGGCCCTCACAATTCACTGATTATGCTATGGATCTCAAATTACTCAAGCAGGAAGGGACTGTGTTGGATTATAATATGCAATTCCAGCAGTTATCCAATAAAATACAAGGGGTTCCTGAGGCATTTTTGATCAGTAATTACATGGCTGGTTTGAAGGAGGACATCAGGTATGAAGTTCAATTGACCAATCCTAATGAATTACTCACTGCTATGAACATGGCCAGATTGCAGGAAGCCAAGTGGCAAGCTGTCAAGAAGCTGCATAAATTTAGCTCATATCCTGTGAAGTTTTCAGGGAGTCAACACACTAATGTGCATGCTAATGAAGAGACAAGAAAACCTCCTAACAGCAATCCTTTAAATTCATCTACAGGGAAGGTGTTTCAAACTCCCACCATATCTCCTAGTGAGCTGGCTAGGAGAAGAGGATTGGGGCTCTGTTACTTGTGTGATGAAAAGTGGTATAAGGGGCATAGATGCAAAGAAAAGAAGCTGTTTATGCTTATGGCTGATGAAGAAGAACCAGAAGAACAAGACCCAGGATTAGAGAACAATGAAGAGAAGGGTGTTGCTACTGGCTCTTTTTCCATTTCACTCCAAGCTTTATCAGGTAGCTTGCATCCATCTACCATGAGGTTGAGGGGAACCATTCAAAATAGGCCTGTCATAATCCTAGTGGATTCAGGGTCTACACATAGTTTCATTGACTTAAACTTCAGTGAAAGATTACAATTGACTGCAAGTAATAGTGAAACTTTTGAAGTTATGGTGGCAAATGGAGATAGGTTGAAAAGCACAGGAGTATGCTTGGGGGTGAAGATAGATTGTCAAGGCAAGAAGATTATTACAGATCTATTACAGCTACCCATTACAGGCTGCCAAGTGGTACTAGGAGCAAATTGGCTCCGTACCCTAGGAAACATCATCTGGAACTTCATGGAGCTTAGTATGGAGTTTACTAAAGATGGAGAAGTGCAAACATTCAAAGGCCTTCAAACAGACAGTACACAATTTCTAGAGCCATACCTCAAGGACATGAGACAAGGGTCTCAAATCTATCTCATTCAACTATGTTCTACTCAGGTGAACTCAACAACAGAAGAAAAAGAAGACCCAGAGTTATCAACACTGCTGTACAAGTTCCAAAAACTCTTTGAAGAGCCAACTGGGTTACCCCCCAAGAGGCTGTTTGACCACAAAATACCTACAGTAGCTGGAACTCCTCCAGTATGCAGCAGGCCTTATAGGCATCCCTATGCTCACAAGAATGAGATTGAAAGACAAGTCAAAGAAATGCTAGACACTGGGGTCATCAGACCCAGGAATAGTGCTTACTCTTCTTCAGTTATCTTGGTCAAGAAGGCAGATGGCTCCTGGAGGATGTGTATAGACTATAGAGCACTAAATCATCACACCATCAAAGATAAGTTCCCAATTCCATTCATAGATGAACTTTTTGATGAATTACATGGTTCATGTTATTTTTCTAAACTAGTAAGATCTGGTTATCATCAAGTTAGAATGTCAGAAGAGGACATTCACAAAACTGCTTTTAGGACCCATGAGGGTCACTATGAATTCCTTGTTATGCCTTTTGGGCTTACTAATGCCCCCTCTACTTTCCAAGCTTTGATGAACTCTGTTTTTAAAGAATATCTAAGGAATTTTGTCTTAGTATTCTTTGATGACATTTTGATATACAGTGCCACAAAGAAGGAACATCTTACTCATTTAGAGAAGGTGCTTCAAAAGTTAGAAGATCATAGGCTCAAAATTAAAAGAAGCAAGTGTAGATTCCTGCAACAACAAGTGGGATATTTGGGACGTAATATCTCAAGAAGGAGTGCAAGTGGATGAAGAGAAAATTGCTGATGTCAAAGAATGGCCTCCACCCAGCAACATCAAAGAATTAAGAGGATTCTTGGGGCTTACAGGCTATTATAGAAGATTTGTCAAAGGCTATGGAGGAATTGCTGCCCCTTTAACTCAACTATTAAAGAAAGACTCCTTCCAGTGGGGAGAACAAGCTGAGCAGTCTTTTGACAGGCTTAAAGAGGCATTAATCAATCCACCAGTTTTATGCATGCCAGATTTCACACAGGAATTCACTCTTGAGTGTGATGCTTCAGGCACAGGCATAGGTGCAGTACTCATGCAAGGTGGCAGACCTATTGCTTATCTCAGTCAACAATTGAAAGGTAAAAATCAAATCCTATCAACATATGAGAAAGAAATGCTTGCTATACTGTTAGCCATTAAGAAATGGAGCCAATATCTCTGGGGAAGGGTCTTTGTTATCAAAACTGACCACATGTCTTTGAAGTATCTATTAGAGCAGAAAGTCTATACAGAATCACAGTACAAATGGGTTCTTAAGCTGTATGGTTATCACTTCAGAGTAGAATATAAAAAAGGGAAGGAGAACATAGCTGCAGATAGCTTATCCAGGAGGAATGTTGCTCAGTTAACAGCTGTAACAGTGGTCAATGCTGACTGGATTGACATGTTCAAGCAACAGATGCAAGATTCTCAATATTACCAAACTCACTTGAGTAAATGGGATCAAGGGGCTCTTGATAATAGTAAGTTCTCTGTTAAAAACAGGTTGTTATATTACAAGAACAGACTCTTTATAGATCCTGAATCTGAATTTGCTAAGATGATGATCACTGAACACCATGATATGCTACAAGGAGGGCATTTAGGAGTGGTTAAAACACTACACAGGTTGAAGAAATCTTGTTATTGGAAGGGCATGAAGAAAGCTGTACAGACTTACATAAAAAACTGTGAAGTATGTCAAAAGAATAAGGTTGAGAATGTTTCACCTGCTGGACTCTTACAACCTATTCCCATACCTGACAGAGTTTGGGAAGACATCTCTATGGATTTCGTAGAGGGATTACCAAGCAGCTATCAGAAAACTACTATAATGGTAGTGGTGGACAGGCTCACTAAATATATACATCTTTTTTCTCTCAGTCACCCCTACACTGCAGCCATGGTTGCTCAAGTTTTTGTTGATGGAGTGTTCAAATTACATGGAATGCCAAGATCTATAATTTCAGATAGAGACCCAGTGTTCACAAGTCAATTTTGGAAGGAATTCTTCAAACTACAAGGAACTCAGCTCAGGTATAGCACTGCCTATCACCCCCAATCAGATGGACAGACAGAGGTCACTAATAGATGCATTGAAGGCTATCTCAGGTGTTTCTGTGGACATAGGCCCAAGGAGTGGAGTAAATTCCTCACTTGGGTAGAGTATTGGTTTAATACTAATTGGCACTCTGCTACCAGAACAACCCCTTTTGAAGCACTCTATGGCAGACCACCACCTCATATCCTCACATATGTGACAGATGCTGTGCAAGATAGGGAAGTTGCTGAAGCTTTATCATCCAGAGATCATATTCTACAACTCCTCAAGGATAACTTACACTTAGCTCAAAGTCGAATGAAGAAGTTCGCTGACTTACATAGAACTGACAGATCTTTTGAACCTGGGGACTGGGTTTACTTGAGGTTGCAACCATACAGACAAACGTCTGTAGCTCAAAAAAGACCCCAGAAACTTTCTCCCAAGTACTTTGGTCCCTACCAAGTACTGGCCAAGATAGGAGCAGTAGCCTACAAATTGTAATTGCCTGAAGGATCTCTAATACATCCTACTTTTCATGTGTCTCAACTGAAAAAGAAGCTGGGGGCTACTGTATCTGTTCAGACACAACACCCCCAATATTTTGAAGAACTCATATTAGAACCTGACTTCATCTTGGAGAGGAGGCTAGTACAAAGAAAGAACAAGGCTGCAGTTGACCTCTTAGTTCAATGGAAAGAAGGGACTAAAGAGAGTGCTACATGGGTTCCTTATGAGAGGTTTATCAAAGATTTTCCTCATTTCGACCTTGAGACAAGGTCTGTTTAAGAAGAGGGGAGTTGATGCATTCCCAGGCTCAACCACATGCCTGGATGCATCCAATTGCATCAGTTAGTTACTTAGCTGCAATTGATCAAGCCACGTCACTCAATCAGCCACCTCATTGCAATTTGCCACGTCAGCCCTGACAGTCGGTTACACAGCCTGTCAATCAGAGCTGGAGGAGGCAACTGCCTATAAAAGAAGAGAAGAATGAGAAGTTATGTGAGCTGTATCTTCATTTTTCCTAGTGCAAAATTACTTTAGCTATTACCTGCAATTTCCTTTGTAGATCTGTTCTTCCATTCAATAAAGTAGTTTCTTCTCCAATTTGCTTGCTATTGTGTCAAATACAATGAAATCACCACCTGTTCCTGGAAATTTAGGTCGAGGACCTACCATATCTTCTATGCTTTGCTTAACTTATTGTTGTTAATGAATATTATAGAATTGATTTATATTTCTCATATTAATTATATTTTCGATTTGCAATGGATTCGTCATAATGAACTAGCTTTGTTTTGGAAGTATCATAAATGAAAATAGGAGCGTATTTATATACTTTTGTGATTTATTAAAATATTACTTAAAAGTATTACGCATGTATTGTTTTTCTTTCTAAATTTGGTGAATGATTACTTATATGATGATAAGCATACTATTTTACAAGAACCATATCATATAAGTACCAATGTCTATAGTATGTTCGATTTGAAATATTATTTTCTTGTTTTATATGTTTTACTCACGTGTTTAAAGACTATTCATAAACATGTCTATTTACTTTATATTCCTTTAATAGAAACTTGTGACCAAATTCCTAAAACATCAAAATTGTGTACCTTTTATATCTCTTAAATATTAACCCTAGGTCAATTTTCTGAAACCCTAAAGTACTTGAGTTCTCCGCCTTAATGGTTATTGTATAGCTATTTATACTCATTTCTTTATCGCAAAGTTTACAACTCCAATATCATTCTCTCTACGACGAAAGAACCAGGGAGCTATCAATCGACAACACCCAATCATCACCACCCTCCATCTCTCCTTTAATTCTGCAATCTATCGTAAGTTTCAATAACTTTTTGCCAATGTTTTAGTTCGTTTTCTCAATCACCTCCAATTGACTATCGAGGTCCTGAAACATTATATTCTTCCATCACTCAATTAGTCTTCACTAATATTTCTTGAAATATTCTACTCTATAAGTTCAACTTGACATAATTTTACCTACTTTCATGGGTTCTAAAATTCTAACGTCAAAGCGAAAAAACACAGAGCTTATTCAAATTAAAATTTTTTCTTGTCGGCTTCTAAGTGTCGATGTTATTTCTTTGACTTACAACTCAATATGATTTAACTTACTATTATTTTCCATTGTTTGGAGGTAAATTCTTAAAATTTTGATCAAAATGTCAACCATTATTTGTTTTCTTGAAGAATTCTCAACAAATACTTTCATAACATTTATCAAGAAGATTGCCACCTTAGCTACATTAGTTATATAATTGTTTGCACATTTTGTGCATTATTTTCATGAACAAAAACATTTATGCCTGCATTTTATTTTCATCATGGTCATACTGCCGTAAGATCTCCAATGGACGGTTCAGAACCGACCGCTGAGAAAAACTATGCTCCCCATCAGAAATATAATGCATATAATCTCTCTCTCCTCTCTCTACTGAATTCCTCATATTGCTGTTATTATTATTTTTTATACTAATATTTCCCCATCCCATCCGCCTCCAAAAAAAAAAAAAGAAAGGAAAAGAATAAAAAAAACACTAAATTATCTTACGGGATGCTCGCCGCCGCCGACCGTCCGATCGCCGCACCGTAGCCCATCGGACGGCCAGGATTTGCCGTCCATCGCCGGCGGTTGGAGCGATTCGTGCCCTCGGCTCCTCGGGGTTGCGGCTCCTTCTAGGGTTTTGTTTTGGGACTTTTAGGGTTAGGGTTAGGGTTCTGATCATGGCTCCGGGGAGGAAGAAAGGCGGGAACAAGGGGAAAGCGAAGGACCAGCTGGCAATGGGGGATCTCGTCCTGGCCAAGGTGAAGGGATACCCGTGGTGGCCGGCGCAGGTCAGTTCTCTCTTCTTGGAATTTTAATCGGATTTTTTTTTTGATTTCGTTTAGAAAGATGGGACTTCTGATAGCGGAATAATATAGGGTTTTAATGTTCCAATACGGAGTTTAGGGTTTGAATTTATAGCTGAGTTATGGTTAAAATTGTTTTTATTATGCTGCCTATTTATTATTTTTATCTTAAAAAAAATGCTCTTCTATGTTGTTCATGTGAACAAGACATCTAGGGTTTTTATGTTCCAAGGACTTTAGGGTTCAAATTTATGTCTCTTTGTCAGAATTTAGATTGCGCTATATGAATTTATTGCGGAGTTATGGTTAAATCCTTATTGTTATGCTGACGATTTATTATTAAAATGCTCTCAACCTGAGTATAAAGTGTTGGACTAAAAGTCGGCATCTTTTTATGGGAACGAGACATCTAGGGCTAGGTTTTACTATCTCTTCGTAACATTTAACTTAATAGGTAAATAGATCATCGAAGTTTAGGGTTAATTTTGAAGACACTATATCTAATGAGGAGAAGATTGCAATGATGATGCTAGTCTAGAACATGATTGGGATTTCTTAAATGAATTATTGCACGGATTAGATATTAAATTCTAACTTTGGAAGCTAGAATTCTTAGGCTCGTAGAGTCCGAAGAGGCCCTCAAGTACCGCATCTGCCTCAATTGAAGAGAGAGTCCTTTCTCGGGCACATTGACAAGAAAGCACAATGCCATTCAGTCATGACGAACGGATTCAACACCTTTCTTGCCATAAATCATATATTTTGGTTGGAAACTTGGAATATGACTTTTTTAAAATTACTTTTACCTGGATCATATCATTGACAATGAAAAAGTGTTTTAAAAGGCCCGCGAGCCAAGCGCTTATATGATACTAGACTCATTCACCAAGGCACACTTCAGATGGTCTCCTTGTGTGCCTCACGCTTACTTTTTGGGCACAAGCCTCATGCACCTCACTCCTACTTTAAGGCGCACCCGAAACACACAGGGTTCATAAATCTAGATTTCTTTATTCTGTTTTTGTTTTCTGTTGTATATATGTTTTAGTTGGTGTTTATATAATAATTCAACCTTTTTATGTAACTAATAAATTTCCACTATTACTTTGTTATCAAGTCCATCGAGAAAAGATCTTGGTTGAAAATATTGTTACCAACTGGTTCCTAAGGATAGCAACATGATCAAAAGTATCAAAATGTATCAAGATTCAAGTCAATTAACTAATCTTTCTTTTAATAATTAATTGGTTTTGTATTGGAAGGATACAAGTTAGTTGATAGTATCGATGGTGGATAAAATAATATGGATGGAGTTGTTTTTTACTGTTTTACTTAATTTTCTATTATTATGAACTTGCTATAGTTTCTTTAAGTTTTGACGAGGGTCAGCTTATAGTTATCTTCGTGATTTTATATACTCAACTTTTTATTATTTTAACGGTTATGAATTTATTAGATTTAATATGAGTTAATGTATTTGAAATTATATTGATTTAATGAAAATAAAAAATGTGTCTCGATTCATTGAACCAGCCCTTACACCTTGGCTCCAGAGGACCCAAGTGTCTCAATGTGCCTCATGCCTTTAAACAATGCAATGAAGGGAAGATTTATGAAATGCCCAAAAACTAAAAAAGTTTTATGTAAAACCCACCGCTAAAAAAACTTTCATCGCGTGCCCAGAATTAGAGAAACTTATCCAAAGCGGATTCCAAATGACCCTTTTGCCCTTCCTTTTTAATTATTGGAAACACCCACAAAACTGCTCTTAAAAAACGTTTCAATACTCCATCTTCTTCCATACGCTGCTCACTTTCGAATCTAGGTTTTCTCCTCAAAAATCTTCAAAAACTCGTCGAAAAATTTCGGAAAGACCGGGACGAACGACAAAAGTGCTAAAACGGAGGTCCAAACATCATTTTTTTGCGAATCTAAAATTTTGGAAGGCCGTCTAACGATGAAATTGTTACTTTCAGTCTCCTCGACGATACGCTCATTTTGCGACAAACGGGACCTCGTTTCGACCTCTCAGTCAAAAGTTATGGCCCTCCAAAGTTTCAGCTAACCATAAAATGCAGGAGAATGGCATTCTCCGTCTTAATTTACACGGAGAATGACCATTCTCCGTCTTAATTAGGACGGAGAATGACATTCTCCGTCTTAATTTACACGGAGAATGGTCATTCCAGTGTTAAAACGCAGGAGAATGACCATTCTCCGTGTTAGAAACACGGAGAATGTCATTCTCCGTGTTAAATGAAACGGAGAATGTCATTCTCCGTGTTAAATAAAACGGAGAATGGCATTCTCCGTCCTAATTAAGACGGAGAATGGCCATTCTCCGTGCTAAATTAAACGGAGAATGACCATTCTCCGTCTTAATTAGGACGGAGAATGCCATTCTCCGTGTAATTTATCACGGAGAATGGTCATTCTAGTGTTAAAACGCAGGAGAATGACCATTCTCCGTGTTAGAAACACGGAGAATGCCATTCTCCGTGTTAATTAGGACGGAGAATGCCATTCTCCGTCCTAATTAAGACGGAGAATGACATTCTCGGTCCTAATTAAGACCGAAACGGAGAATGTCATTCTCCGTGTTAATTAGGACGGAGAATGGCATTCTCCGTCTTAAATAAAACGGAGAATGGCATTCTCCGTCCTAATTAAGACGGAGAATGCCATTCTCCGTCCTAATTAAGACGGAGAATGGTCATTTCCAGTGTTAAAACGTGTAATTTAGTTTTTTCAGGAATAAAGAGTTTCGTTCTTCTTTCAAAGCGATGATAATTCTTATGGAAAAGAAGAAGAAAGATCTTCTCTCCACAATTGAAGATCTGAGTTCAAATGTCTCCACGATGAAGATGATGATGATGGTGATGGTGATGACGAGCGATGATCTGAGTTCGACTGAAGAAAAACACACCGAACTACGAACGATCTTTGCGATCTCTGCTGAATATGAGAGCAATGGAATTCAGATTTCCCGTGAAGAAGAAGAAGACGAAAATCGCAATCCAGATCTGAGTTTTTTGAATTCAAATACATATAGATGACCAATTCGCGCGGAGGGGTAGTTTCGGTATTATAAAAATAGCAGTTTCTAGCGGGTGGCATCTAAAAGGGAATCTTGGAATATTTAACGTAAAAATACTTAATTCTGGGTATTTCATAAAACTTATCCAGCGGGTGGGCATTTCATAAAAGCCCACCCCAAAATTGGGTTTCTCAGCAATTTCCAGTGCAATGAATTAGTCCTGGGTGGAGCTTTAGATGTCAAGTTGTAATTTTAGAACCTGCAAATGAGTCTTCTGATTGGCAAACATGACTATACTAAATGAAACATATTCAGGAATAATGTAATACCTTTTAACTAATACAAAAGTCACTTAAATCCTGAAGAGTTCTATTCTCTTACTACCTAGAGCTATCCAGTTCCCTCATCCATGATTTGCTTGTTGCCGTCATCAACATAGTCCTTCACCTTCTCCAGCTCTTCGCCCCTTCTCTCTTATATTCTGTCACATCCTTAACCCAATCCCTTATCTTGCATGCTCCTTCCTCTCTAACTCGTTTCCCTTTGCCCTAATGGGTTTATTACCAATGGAGGACACCATCCATAAGTACACCAACATTCTCCACGGTAAACCATGATTATTCATACTGAAGAAACTTGTAAAGCTTCCATACCTTCTCTTGTGTCTTGTCCCACCCCACCCCCCACCAACACACACACACACAAAAAAAAGAAAAAGAAAAAGAAAAAGACAAATGAGTCCCATTTAGGCCTGACGTCAACAGAAGCACAATGACAGAATTGAAGTCGAACAAGACAAGAAGGGATGTGAGGGGATCTTAACTATATAACAAACATTAAATAACATGATCTTAAGGGACTGTGTATGATTTTTGGTAAACTTCTCATCTTTAGCTACTGTTATAGAATTAATATGAAGGTATCTATATATCTATAACAGTAGATAAAGATGAGAAGTTTACCAAAAGTCATACACAGTCCCTTAAGATCCCGTTTATTTAATGTTTGTATATAGTTAAGATCCCCTCACAACAATAAAGAGAATCACCTTAATGTGTTCAACTTTGGTCCACGTGCAACCTTAAATACATACATCTATCAGTGGATATTGTCATGAAGAGCTTCACTGTCCGACATTGCAACAGCACCATCTGAAGTAGTGAAGTAGAGAGTAGCGGATGCAATAGAATCAAAGTGCGAATAAACTAAAAAAGAACTTTCTTGATAAATTCGGTTTCTGTCACAAACAAGGAGGCGGCTTACGTTGATGTTCTCTGTGAGACGTTTCCTGGGCACGTTTTCTTTTGCTAGAATATAACTTGAAGGATGTAATACTAGATATAGCCTTAATTTGTGATCATAGGTTACTTTCCGGCAGATACCACGGAAACAAAGCATCATTGTTGAAGGCCTCACCGCCCTCATCCCATCCTACAAAGCTAACAATACTTCCACTTCCAAACTTCCAATCTAGGTTGTATGGATACTCCTTCATAGATCTGTTTCTATATCCGTATCTGAGTTCGACGAGTGCATGACGTGTTACTTGTCTCTTCATGTCAAACATGGTCCATGCACAGTGCAGGTTCCAACGGAATCCAAAACATGGCTAGAAGTGATTTTGCACGGTCATTTTATGCTAAACACAACTGAGATATGAGAAATGAGAAAGTAACATTTCTTTTGCAACATGTATTTGCAAGAACTTTTCGAAACCCAGTCACATGCACAATATAGATATTATTAAGAGGCCACACATTTTTACTCGCACACATACATATATGTATGTTCATGTGCATATACAACTGTATCCATAGTCAAACCTTTATCCTAAAATTTTGGAAATAATGTATTGCGAATATGTATCTCATCCATATTTGTGCACGTATTAATGCAACCTAGCTCCCAATGAACTTGTCAAGAGGCTATCCCGTTAATGTTTAGTCATTGACCAGTACTATCATGTGGTAAATACAACTGTGCCACCTTTCTGCCACTTTTATTGGTTGTGCTATGAGGACAAATATGTTGAAAAGCTGACTAACGACGGCACAAGATGTAACGATCAGTATCGAGATTATTACATAGCCGCAAGGTTCTAAATGGCGGTAGGCGGGTGCGGGGCGGAGAGAGTCCGCGTACTGCCTAGGCGGTTGATACATTTTGGACAATTTATACTATTTTACCACAATCTTTTGCAAAATATGTATATTTTAAGGGTGTTCCATGCATAACAAAGTTGTAGAACACGGAAATTTATGAACTTTTAGTTTTGTAAAAGTGAACCATAGGCCCATAATGCTTGCAAAACCTTTTGGCCAAAACATCTTGTTAGGTATTGCTCCGCCTAGGCGCCTGCCTACGCTGCCTCACCTCCGCCTACGCCATCAAACCTTCGTTGGCCGTGCAGAGAGAGACTGCCTACCGCCTAGACCCCCGCCTCAACCGCCATTTAGAACACTGCATAGCCGCAATCTATGTTGTTAATATTTTACTATACATGATACATATCGTACGAAACGATATAAAAAGTTTCCACGATGTGTATCGTACAATATGATATAAAAAATTTCTGATACGAATCGTATAGGTGTACATCGGATGAAAAAAAACGTCCGATAGGATATAACAAATACAATACACTAACACGATACATTTTTTGTTTTATTTTTTTTTACGTTTTCTATTTTCCTTTGTTTATTTATTTAGCTTTATTCTCCTTTATTTTTATTTTACATGTTTCATTGACTACTATTTCTATATTGACCTTATGGTGTTTTGTATATAAGTTTATCTTTGTTAGGAACTTATGATGGTTGTATAACTTGTTTTTTGGTTAACTTTTACTTCTTTACTTTATAATGATAGTCATTTATATTCTTAGTGGTCCTTTATGTTGCACAAGCACTGATTCAACATGACATGTTTCAGCCACCGCGACACGGATCTGTCACCTATGTTGGTTTGTCCTATTGTATTTCGAGGTGTCCATCACGAAACGGATACAGCATAAAATTTGGCGTCCGTGCTTTTTAGGTGATACTCTTTATTGTTGCTTAATGTGTTCAACTTATCCATTTATGTTATATTAATTTTCTAAAATGTGGTGTTGGCTTGCATACAATCATGCTAATTTTCATTCGGCTCTTATATAAGTAATTTATGTCTGGATTGAAGGAGCTAGGCATCTATATTTGTAAGGCAATGGGATATATTGAATATATCTTAAACATTTAAACAGTGTCGCTTTCACAATATGGAGCTGTCAGCTGTCACAGACAATGAAATTTTGCTGGAATTTTGTACAATTGTTGAAATCTATATATTTTTTTCCATCCAATACCTTGTTAGCAGCAAATAGTAGAAGCAGATCAAGATCTAATTTGTGGTGTGGTATCTTCGTCTATTTATACAACTTTTTACTAATTCCACATGGTACATTGTGAATGAAAATGGTATCCTATGGTTTGTGGTGTGGTATATTCGTCAGGATCTAATGGTTTGCTTCATTAGTAGTATGCCAAGTAAACTCAGGTGAAACTAAAAAATGGTTAGAAGCCCTTAATGATCCAGACTGAGACCAGTTTAATTTTCGGTGGTTTGGTTACCATGGAAGGAGAGATGGATGTCTTCGAGGAAATTCATTCACCGACTGGGCCTTGGTGTTTTTGTCCTTAGTCTTGCAAGTTACAATATCTACTTGTCTCACGATACACAAAGGAACTGTTACGTTACTGTCCATTGCAAGTTGTACGAGAAGGCCGTCAATTCAAGATTAATGTAGATACGACTGTGGTGGCTTGGAGTAGAAGAGGTAAGGTGCTAGCTGGTTCGTTCTCAATGTAGTGGGCTCTGTGCTATAATATCCGAAGCCTTTTTCTGTGAGCTGAATTAAGCCAGCTATTGCTCTTTGCTCATCTTTACCAACAATTATATAAGGGGACCATGGATTGGCGGTCAAGTGGGTGTAATGACTCTAGTCCCCTAACACACTCAAAGCTATAATGTATGTTCATGGAAAGTAAGTTCCCCAAACAACACCCTCAAACAGTAAGTGTGTTTCATATTTGGTCAGTCAGGTTTTATGGCATAACTCTCGTATGTCATAACTCTCGTATGTCATAACTACCTTTTGGCACAAACTTAGAGGGTTGGTGTGAGGTTGACAAACCGGTCATAAAAGTTTGTCATATCTTCTATTGAGTTTTCTTAGGCTCCATAACCGACTCATTTTGATGGGAGAAGGTTTGCGCGGTGATGATGATATTTTGGTTAGCCGACAACATGGTGGCATACAAATGGCAAAGATTTGCCGTGAGTACTCCAAGAAGCATTTGATCTTTTGAATTGCTGATTATGATATGATTAAAAGATTGAGCTATGGCTCTTACCAAAAGAGGGTAGTTGTTTATTCTTATATTCTTGTGTTGTATCTGTAGTCTGTACTATCTTATCTATTGTTTCTATCTTTTGAGTTGTGGTATTTTACATGCCTTTGGCAATTGCTCTCATTTAAAAAAAAGCCTCAGTTTTAATCATCATCATCACTACCTGATCTGGTAAAGATGGTTTTCATAATTACAGAATACTCAATTCAGCTGTTATATAGTATTCTGCACGTCTAATAGAATACCTTATTTCTCTTTGCCTCCAAACTTCCTAATTCCCTTACTGGAATGCTCATCTTGGACTGCGTGATCATCATGACAGTCTATCGGACTACCGAGATTCAGTGCCACCTAGGTTCAAGTATGGCAATAATATGAATACACTTTATAAGCGGTTAATAGCAAGTCTTGGGAACTCTTAGGGTTATAGTTCTTCTTTAAATAGGAATTAGAGGGCAATCTGTCCTTGCACTTGTCAAGGACTTCCTAGTATGGCAGTGAGGATAAAGCTTGATTTATTTATTTTCTGGAATTTTGTATAACAAGGTGAAGTTTACTACTTACGGACTTGTATTCAACTTTGTTTGATGCTCATGGGCTATATTGAACGAACACAGGATACTGGTGTTTGCATATCCATGTTCGTATTCATGCAACTTAAGTGACTACTTATTGTACCTATCTGAAAATGTCTCTATTATGTATCCTACGAATCGTGCCCTTATCCATGTCTATCTGTGGTTGTCAACGACTCAACATAGCTAACGGGGCATTTGGGGATTTAATTTCTACTGCGACCTTGAAAATTCCAACTTGAAGTTCCACATTTGAGAGGGTGTTGATTTGCAAACGTTTGGTTGTAAAGAAACAAAAAGGCATCTCAAAAAACAAAAAAAATATTAAAAGGGCATCTAGTGCCACGAGGATCCTACTTATGCTGGGTTACCTAGTGCCACGAGGCTCCCTCTTTCGCATGATATGGGAGGGTCAAGATGTATGCAATTTTATCCCCATATATGAGGCTTTTCCATGACTCAAACCTGCATCATCTAGGATGCAAGCAACAAGCCTTGCGTTGTGCCAGACAATGCCCTCAAAAGTTTGGTTGTAATTTTGTTCTCTAGAATTTATATCAAGTTCTCTAAGATACATATTAAATTATGCAAATAATAGTGGATTGTTGCGGTTAAAATTCACAGACCTATTAATTATCCTATTTTTGTAAGGTTCTTATAATTTCCTTTTATATAATTATATAATTATATGTGTGCATTTAGGCACATGTTAATCATTGGCTAGGTGAAGATTTGTATAGCTCATATACCTTAACCTCTTGCATGGACAAAACACGTCTCTTTTGTGGAAATAAGACTTCTGGGATTTTCTAAAACGTGTATAAAATTTACTTTCTAATTTATTGGGTTCTTGTGTTTTCAGGGGAATCCATTGCCAGGTTCTTGTTCTTTCAGGGGAATGCATTTTCTGCACTCTAGCATGTTTTTTTTTAATCCCCAAGCCAAGTCAGAAGCTGAAAACCAAATGTTCTCGAAATTTAGAATTGATAACAGAACAATTCTCGGTCAAAACTGAATCAAAATTTAAACGAAATTTCTGGTTGGCTTGTGTTTGTTATGTTACTGAGTACATAGTAAGACAATAAGAAGAATAGTGATATGCACTTAATACCCCCGGCTAGATGTGGATTCTCGTTCTTGCCTGCACAAAGGTTGCTAGTTTCTAAAAAGCTAGGACATGTTTATGGCGATGATACTTGTATGTGCGGTGTTATTCTATCTCTGTATGCATGCCAAAATACATATTGACGTACGTGTTCTAAAGATGTGCTAATGAGAAAGGCTAATGTGGAGTTATGAGAAATAGTTCTTTCTGATTTGTTTCTATATGGTTCTTTGTATCATTTACTCTTCTATGATTTTATTGTTTTCCTTCTTCTAGAAGTTTGTTAGAACCTTTGGTTATGCACTCTTATATGTTGTATAATTAATAGTCTCAGAGCTTTTCTTTTTCAGGTAAGCAATCCTAAGAATTGGGATCGCTCGCCTGATCCTAGGAAACATTTTGTTGAATTTTTTGGGACTGGTGAGATGTAAGTGCTATGTTCCTCCTCCCCCCCCCCCC
This sequence comes from Iris pallida, assembly GCA_029216955.1. Taxonomy (NCBI): domain Eukaryota; kingdom Viridiplantae; phylum Streptophyta; class Magnoliopsida; order Asparagales; family Iridaceae; genus Iris; species Iris pallida. The sequence continues at coordinate 9,628,097 of JANAVB010011399.1, forward strand.
CTTATATGCTTTCTACTTCTCTCATCTGTGGAGTACATTTAGTATCCACCTAATGTTACATTTTCTCGTCTTATATGTGTATATTTAATTCTCTTATGTTGCCCGAGATATCAATTACATACTTTTTTCATGCATGCTAGTTAACTTGGTAAAACATAACTATTATGACAAACAACTACATTAATCAGTAGCAATCAAGCTCTTCTTCCTTAGGATAAGTTAAATTGGAGAAAGATATAAACTTTTTGGAGTTCGAGAAGTGAGAACATGATCAAGCAATGATACCATTGGATGCTCATCTGAACTCTATATTTTGATAGTCTGACATTTTGTAGTTACTCTGAAGAGGGTACCTCTTCTGGAGGAAAGAATGGGACTATGTGAGATTCTTGAGAATTCACTATTGCTTCTGCATAATTGTTTATTGTGTTTTCTAATGATATATTTAACATTTTGTCAACACTACATGAACCAATCAAAGTTTACTAGACTATGGACTCCATGCATCTGGAAGAAAAACCATAGAAAAACATCTGAAATCTGGGGTAAACTCGGTAAGGGTTAAGCTACTGAATCCACCAAACTTACTGACCATACAACATTATATAAAATATATTAAAGAAGAAAAGGATCTAACTTACTTGCTTAAACTTTATTATGCTTGGGAAAACCTTAAAAAGGATATTGAAAAATGGAGTGACAAATAGCAAATGGAAATGCCAACCAATATTGAGTGTTAACTGGTTAGCCTATGAATAACTTGTAAGTTGTGCAATATTCATGTAAGGTTCTATAGTCAATGGATTTTGCTGAATAAAATGAACTGTTTGTTGCTTCTTAGTCACGGGCTTCAACCGCCCCTCCTTCGCGCACAGGCAACACCAACAATAAATAATAGAAAGCAAGAAAATAAAAATAATGCACCATCACATTCTTCATTTTGCCACTCCACTATGCAGCTAATCTTGACCTTCTTTGCTGATAGTTCTTTTCCGTTTATTTCTCTTTCTTCCTTCCTCACTTTCTCCTTCCTATCCACAAGTTGCTCCCCCAGTCCTATGTGACCGTTGTAACGCCTGAAGCCCACTAGACTCGACTTCATTTACGTGGAAAAGTAATGAGGGTTCAATTGTCATTAGATGATGGATTGTTTGATCAACTCAATAAGTGGTAAGATGGTCGAAGGTTAGCAAGTGTACTGGTAAAATTTGCAAGTGTTAAATGAAAAGTAAGAGGACAGTATTTATTTTATTCTAAATTTCAGGAGATTTTATATGATTAACTCACTAAATAAATTGGTCATTTAAGGATGATTTTTGATGTCTTCTGTTTGGTAAAATTTAGGATATAGTTGTTGAACAATGGGGTATAGTGTGGCAAGGATTTCTTTTGAGTTGACTACTGAATTATTTCTATCAGTTTCAAATTTTTATCAAGTTGTTATAACTGTGGAGTTACGCTGTTATATTTTAACATTTGAGGTTACTTGTTCACAACTACTACTAATTACAATATGTTACTGATGAAAGTGCTTTGATGTGGGAAATAATCCACAGAAAGTCACTGTCTCTCTAATGCAAGACATGGATGGATGATAAATGCAATCAGAATGGTGCAACAAAACTGCACCCTAAATTAATAGGACAGCAGCTGAATATTGTCTAAAACTAATCCCCAAAAAAACTACGTTGGTGCAAGATGATGTTTCTGAAGCACTGCTATGAAATCCTATTAGTTAGTGACTACCATAGTTAATATTTGAGGCGTAAATTCTCATTATTACAAAATGTTACAGATGGGAGTGGGCTTTGATGTGGGGAATAATACACGGAAAGCCACTGTATTTCTAATGCCGGACGCATGCGATGGATGATAATTGCAATTACAATGGTGTAATAAATTAACAGGACAACAGCTGAATATATCTAAAAGATCCTAAATAAGCTATAGGGTTATTTGCACTGACCTCCCCTATATTTTTATGTTTATTACAAGGACCTCCCTTATTATTAAAATAATTACACGGAACTCCCCTATGCTTTATGTTTTATTTTCAAAATAAGGGTGGTTAGTGTAATAACCCATTACATAAAACATAGGGGAGGTCCGTGTAATTATTTTAAAAATAAGGGAGGTCCGTGGAATAAACATAAAACATAGGGGAGGTTAGTGTAAATAACCCTAAGCTATAATGGTGCAAGATGATGGTTCTGAAGTGCTCGTTTGAAACCCTTGTAGTTAATGACTACTATAGTTCATATTTGAGGTACTTGTTCGTAAGTTCTCATTATTAACAAAATGTTACTGATGGGAGTGCTTTGATGTGGGGAATAATACACAGAAATCCACTGTATCTCTAATGCAGGAGATATGCGACGTATTATAATTGCAATCACAATGATGCAACAAAAACTGCACCCTTAATTAATAGGTCAACAGTCAATATTATTTTAAACTGATACTAAATAAGCTACAATGATGCAAGATGATGGTTCTGAAGCGCTGGTGTGAAACCCTATTAGTTAGTGACTAATTATGTTGTATAGGCACGACTATGGTATGCTATGGACACGACATCAACGCCACAATTTCAGTTTAGGCGTGTTCTAATGTATTTGGAGTTTCAACATTGATTTTTGGAGTATTTGTGTTTCCTAGATTAGTGATCAAACTAAGCAATAAACATGAAATTCCAGCAATGCATCATGTCACTTATATCCCCTGAATTACATGCAAAATGTTAACATCATGGTACGATTTTTTAGGCACTCAATAATATCCTAAACTGATTGGTCCTCATATCCATGTATCTTTAGGCTTGACCACCTTAATATTTCTCAATAAATACCCCAACTAATAATAGAAAAAGCCACTCATAATGGTTTCACCATTAACCTACAACTGATTACAATATTGTCATAACAGTCTCAAATCTGAATAAACTGAAATAATAACTATCTAAACTTGAATAAAAATTAGTTGATACACAATAAACTCGATTACTGCTAGGTTTGCTTCTCTCTCTTTTGTGTACACCTTGAAAGGTTCATGGTGTCCATCAATATTTGCTTGGATTGTGGTTGAAGCTTTGCAGGCATTTTATTTTTCTGATGTGTAGACAATGATGGATTCTATTGCATTTATTGTCATTTGTCAAGGTGCACGCCTAGGCTAAAAAACAGGCACGAATAAGGATAGCGCCTCATGTCACGCCCCGCTCCCGTAGGAGCGATCGTCCTCGCTAAGGCGTGATGCCGCACGAGCCTAGATTGCGCTCGTGCAAGGCGGATTCCATAACGGCCGATTTCAGCGGCTGCGACGGGGTCGTCGCACAGAAGTCCCGTGCAGAGACATTGAATAATAGCAGCGGAAATTAGAACAACACAAGTTATTCAAAAGAAGCTCTTTATTGATATTGAAACAAAGGTTACAATGGGGCGCAAGGCCAAGATTACAAGTCTCTCAAGCTCACTCAAGCTCACTCATCTCATATTACAAGTCACTCAGCTCTCTCTCATCTCTCAATACATGTCTTGAGCCAGCGGATGCTTTGGAAGGCGACGTCCATACATTATGTCCCGTATAAGTCTTGACTCCATGCGGCCGCACGCTTCGAATCGCCAAGGAACTTCGTGCCTCGACGCATCCAAGCGAGCTCCGCGCCACGAGCTTCTACCTGTGCCTGCACATGGAAACTATGTGGGTGTCAGTACTCAACTGTACTGGTGGAATGAGCTCCTCGCCCACCCATACAAAACCAACACATTAATTTACTTTGTGTGTAACATAATCCCTTTATGATTGTCTTTCTACTCTTGCCTTAGGATCGATTTTAGGACAGACGTCTTGGCCTATTTTGTGTCTCTAGACCATCCCGTGCTTGCAACAACAACGTCGACTCAACAACGTTAACCTATCAAGTCGTGCTCGCCTTTCGGCCAAAATCAAAGACGCAACTACGCGATAAGACTCCATTCCCGTGTGACCGTGCTATAAGTCCTTGTTGAGGCATTGCCTCGCAACTCAATGAGACTCAATCATATCGCCGCCTCGTGGCCCTTTGCTACTAAATCATCATCCGACTCAATCAAGACTTGTGGGTTAAGTGTCACTCGACCGACTTTGTCTTAAGACATCTCCTGACTTAAATTCAAGACAACTCACATCCAAACTATGCAACTTATATGCCAACAACATAAGACTCGACGCCACATCTCGTGCCGAAGCACGTCGCCTATGTTGCAACCAAAATTTAGGCCCAACATTTTATGTTCCAACCATACACACATTCAACTAGACTAAATCCAAAGGCACACACGCGGATTACCGCTCGTGCCGACCCATCTATATGAATTGGTCACTAACACCACAAGCTATCGTGGACTTATAGCCTTGTTATTCGGCGACCCTTTCAACGCAAGTAGCTAGTCCCGAAGAAAGTTCCCGAATAATCGAGCGGTTCGTCCAGCTACGGCTATACCGTGTTTTCCTTCGGAACGACGCGGTCTCATGGCGCCCATGGTTGCCGTTCGTGGAAATTTTTTCTTGTCGACAAGTTATCCAATGACCATGCAAGACTCGACTCGAACTGACGTCTCACACAGTCATTCCTCTTCCAATGTTACCATCTCTTTCAAACCAATATCAAGACTTCTATCATTTGAGACCCCTCGACGACCCACGGTCGCGAGCATTCTTTCCATGTTCCATATCATTTCATTCAACTCAATGCCTATTCGATAGTCCTTTCTCCAAAACTCATTTAATCAACCGTGGTTCATGCCTTAAACACTAAGTCCGTGCATCGTGCCTTAAACCGACTTACGTTCTACGCGACGCTATCGTCCAAGTCATACTTTATATGACGGGCCTTGAGACCGTAAGACTATGTGGTTATACCCAACCGTAGACTCGTAGGCCGTGACTTATATCATTTGGGTGCAACGCGTTCGACTTCTGAACGACTAAGTCATTTGGGTGCCTAGACTTATATCATAAGCCGTGCAACACAACTTAACTCACGGGGCAAGCCAAGGCTATGCCAAGCCTTGGACGATAGGACCGTGCATGCTTTATGAACCATTTATGCGGGCGACGTCTATGACTTAGGCTACGTTCATAACTTCGCCTACTCAACCAACTTTCTTTCTCCCAAGCCACGGGATGAAGGATCGAGTGTCATTTTCAAAGCACGTCGTGTACCAACTCTAAGCCAACCTTTGGACCTTTCCATATTCTAACTCAATTCGACCTGTCGGAATTATTCCCTTTAGCTATGTGGATTCGTTTCTTTTATTATCAAGCCTACTTGTGCAAGTTGAAAACATGCGATTTATTATGTGAAGGCAAAGATGAGGCAAGTTCACCGAAACTACCCTACCTGAGCGAGCGGTCGCCTCGACCGAGCGATGTCTTCGAGCAGCCGTTGCAAGGCTAAGTTCGAACGCCGTCGGCGTTTCGATTCCTCCGATTGACTGAGCGGGACAAGGCACTACACCTCATACCTCTGAAGGCGAGCCACCTTCCATGAGGCACACCCCTCTAGTGTCTAGGTGCACACCTTATAGGCTTTTAGGGCCAAATAAATTCTCCTGACTAAAACGTCTTTCTCCAATAGGAAGAATTTTTAGTGAGCTGTTATCACTTAAATTATAGATTTTAGTAACAAACTTCTCTCTCTCTCTCTCTTATATATATATATATATATATATATATATATATATATATATATATATATATATATATATATATATATATATATCGGTCGACTGTTTTTCCTGCACCTCGGGCGATACAGGGGTTGTAGTGCCTTGAGTGCCCCTTTTGCATTTAACTACACTGCCATTGCCCGGTTATGCATCTCCAACACCTTGGTTTTATTGGAAACCCTTCATTTCGAGACTAATGGGAAGTTAAGCCAACGCCTCAATGATGATTGTTATCTCGATACAAGTGGGCATCATATTTAGTATGAAGCTCCAAAATGCCTAGCAAGTATGCAAACTAAGGTGGTCATGTTTTAGTTAATTCTGATCAATGTGATATTAGGCATTTTGGAGCTTCATACTCAAATTGCTCTATTTGAAGACAATGTCCTTTCCATTAGATGAAGGATGAAAAGAATAGACTTGTACTTTGTCAACTTTTGTTGAGAAATGAGGAAAATCCCCAATGCAAGCCTTTCCAGGTTTTGAAACTGGGAGCTCTCTTTAAGGTTTTCACTTGTCCATCAATGCAGGGGTGAATGGATACTAGGATGAACAGGTCTGTACACACCACCTAGATCTTTGCTGGTGCGCCGTCATCTACTTTGGTTTAATGAAGTCGACGTCAACGCCTAGACCATCCCACTTTGGTCTGTCTCTTGACTGGCACCAACCATCTTTTTGCCATCTTAGTGCTGTTATATCACCTGATCAGTGCCTCCTTTCTTGGCTGAATATGTTGTCGTTTTGTGTCCGAGGTACTCGTGGAGAAATAGAAGTACTTAGGGTTAAGGTTAGGTTATGCAACTTTTATTTTGCATTGACATAGATGGAAACCCGGTCGTGAGTGACGTGATTAGATTATATGTTGTAATATCATATGGTACACGATACATATCTTATGATATGGGACATACTACTTTTTCGCTATGTATAAATTGAACAGGTACTATACTCGTAGGTTTGTAGGTAGTATTAATGTTTTATTTAGAGTCATATAATGTATACTTAAGGGTCGGGATTCTGGAACTAGATATACCTGTAAAGATAAAACCAAGGTTGTAAAAGTTGTTGGGCACTAGTCGGACGGGCACCGGGCACCTAATTTGCCTAGCTCTAGGCTGCTCAAAAAAATAAAATAAAAACAAAAACCATGCTGAAAATTGCACAATTGCCCATAAAACCCCAAAACATGTATAGTCGGGCGTCGAGGGGCACTAGGCGGGCGCTGCAGGCATCGGGCGCCTAGGCTCCGTTTAGGTTGATTTTTAGAACAATGGATAAAATACTTAGTTTTTGAGATTTTTTTTTTAACCATGCTCCTACGTGTATTTAGAATATAGACCCAACTCCTAGAGTTACTGAATTATACAATACACGATTGAATACAAGATACGATGCACAAGCAAATCGATACACGATATGTTTTGTGGGATGACAACCTAGATTAGATGCCACAGGTGGATATAAAATCAAGGTTTGCAGTATAGGAATCAATTTCAGACCCTTTCTATGAGCATCAATATCAATGGTTTCAACTATTTCAGTTGTTTCAGATCAGAATATATGGTTATACGTTTCAGAAAACAAAAAATGATTAAGTTTTTTAAAAAGATCAAAATATATTTGATACATTTAGACATAATTTTATATATTACATGTTTTCCATTAGTTTTGAATTGGCTAATATTCCACTTGCAATATATCATACTATTATTTATTTACTTGCATTTTAGCAAAGTGCAACCACAATAAATAGTTTTGAATGAAATAATATTAATACGGATAACATTGTAAATTTATAGACCTACAACTACGACAAATGATAATGGTTACAATTATCAATAATAAATCTTGTTGACACACTGTTAAAATTAACAATATTCGGCACAACTGAATCCAATGTTCTAAATTTCGCTAAGCGGAGTCAGTGCGCTGGAGGGCCGCCTAGCCCCTAGGTCGTCTAGGCTGAATAATTTTTTAAAAAAATATGTAAATGACATATATACTTTGTATATTTTATAAAGACACAAAAGTTTATGTGCTCTTATGCCTAGTAGTAAGTGTTTAACTCATGTACAATATGGTGGTGGTGAGTTCGAATCTTGTCCCACCCAATTTTTTTTTGTCAATTTTATTTATGTGCGCCCTAAATAAAAGGGGGAGAGAGGAGAGAGAGTCCAGCGGCATCAGAGGCCAATCGAGTTAAGTATTAAAAAATGAATTTTTGATTTTTTTTTAAAAATTTCAAAAGAAATTCGGTTGAAGAGCCCGCGTAGGACCACCTAAGCATCGCCTAGGTCTGCCTAGGGCCGAAAGCCGCCTAGGGGGTTTCTGGTACGGCCGACTAGGCCAAAATTTAGAACACTGATTGAATCATTATGTTGACACAATCTTTCTATTTTTCTACCGGATTGACTGGAAAAGAGACCCTTGACATTGGTATCAGTCGGTATCTGACCGGAACATGCCGAAACTGATATGTATAGGCTGTATCTATTAGTTTCGGCCGATACTGCAAACTATGGATGAAATTGAAGATTTGTGGCTGAATTTCCTTATATTAGCGCCGACCTAATTAATCGTTGTTGAAAATGCCATTTCCTTGTATTCCCGTGCGACCTATCTTTATTCTTTAACTTTGAAACTGTTAATGTTAAACCTTCACTAAAGCTAGTTAAACCTTCACTAAAGTTATAGACAGGGTTTAGAACAAATCTCATATTAAACTCGAACCAAACATGACCTAAACCGTCTCATAACTCATATTAACCTTGTATACTAGTAAAATTGTTGGGATTTTTGCAATATTTTCAGTTGATTTATTTTGCTCCTCTTTAAAAAATTTCAAGCGTCCACTAATCTGTGTCCCTTTTTCGTTACGTTAACTTTGAAGTTTTATCTATTGATATGAGGTGTTAACTTTGAAGTAATACAAAACAATATATTTATATGTATGATAAAACATGGATAACATTATAAAGAACTTTAGCATGTATTCAAATGGACCAAAGCTTAGAATAACAAGTATTGAACAAATATAATTATATTTATAATCACCAAAAATAATATAATATGAAAATAAAAGGTCAGTATAAATATTTTTAGGCCATGTCAACAGAAAATAAAAGGGATTAGGCAGCACTTTTCTTCTTTGGTCGCATAATATTGCTTTCCCTACTTCCCGCATAATGTCACTGCCTATAACGTATAATATAGTACAATTTTTGGCTGTAGGTGCCCAGGCGTTGCTTTTTAACTCGTTAAGATCACCCATATTTAATGGGTACAACTAAACCCCCCATCAAATCTGGTCCGGGCACGAGCGTTCCGGTTCGGAAATACATTTCAGATTCGGATCTTTATGGTACTCGATTCATATCGCTAAATTTGGCAATTAGCATCCAAATCAATCACTGAAATTTTACTTTAAATTTGCTTTTGCAAGAGCTTCTTTCAATGCAAATAAAGTTAGAAAAACTTGATATTTATCTATTGGGGTAGCTATAAATTCTGATAGGATTTGACTTTGTAGTTCGTACCGTTGTTGTTTCTTCATTGCTTATGAGCCACCACTCAGCTTTACAAGTTGCTTAGGCAAAGAAGAGAACGAGCTTATGAGATTTTCTGATGCTTTTGTTATTTTGTATGAAGATCCTAGGACGTTGTCATTTTATTTTACTTTATGGTTTATTTACATATTTTTATTTGACACCATTGTATCATTTTATTCGAAATAATTGCTCCAAGTAGATGTATGACTAAGAAAATTCAAATTTTACGTCTTATTGGATGAACTAACTAATAGTGAAGTAATGAGTGTGTATTTTCTTACGCTCTATATAAGGTTTTCTTTCTGTGTGTGACACAATTATCTAGTTAAATTTGAACATTCCAATTACGATTTTAAAGCGTACCGTGAACCAACTTGGTGATCCAACTCACCCTACCCCCTTTGTACTAAAAATGAAGACAAATAGTGTACCTCGTTTTGGAACACTTACCTTGACCCACCTCGTTTTGGAACACTTACCATGACCCATGACATACCAAGCTCCAGGTAACTATGAGATCACATGAAACCTAAAATTGTGTAAGACTATTTTACCTAAATCATCACTTTGAACCTTGAATTTCCTTTTCCCTATTCTTTTTTATTGGTCAGTACACGATTGCAAGTGTATTCTTTATCGTAAGTTATCTAGATATTATAAACAATTGAATTTCTGATTCACTGTTTAGTAGGAGTTTTTTGATTAATTTATTTACTGATATCTTTGTGCTTATACTTTATGGAAATGATGTATGCTGATGGCGATAACAATGTATCTTTTTGCAGTGGTTTTGTTGCACCTGCTGACATTCAATTGTTTACTAATGAATCAAAGAATAAGGTGTTAGGTCGTCGCCAAGGTAAATCATTCAAAAATTTCTCCCAGGCTGTTGAGGAGATTTGTGAGGCCTTTGAAGAACTGCAGCAGGAAAGTTCTGGTGCACTTGGAAAAACCATTGACACGTCAGAGGCTGCAATTGAGGATGCTGAACATCAGGAAACTCATGATAAATCTTATTCTGAAGACAATGAGGAGAGATTTGAGAAGGAGAATACTGAGGAGTGTTCCGTTGATGATCTTCATCCATTGAAACGCTGTTCACAGAACCGGAAGGGGACTGCTACCATTGCGAAGCCCAGGGGTTTACATGGGACGGAATCTCCTGTTTTGTCAGATGGGAATAGGAATAGAGAATCAAGTGACTGTGTAAGAATGCCTAAGAAAGGAAAGAACCAAATTGTCGAGCTGTCTTCTGCTACTTCTATGGCTAAGAAAGATGATCATGCAAGTCCTACACCTGACGTAAATGAAGAAGCTGTTGTTGAGGCTGTCACAAATGGCTCTACTTCTCGTGGAAAGCAGGCCTACTGTAATTCCGAGGTTCATACAGATCTGGTTGATCATGACCAGCAAAGATGTACAGGAAACTTGTCAATTGATGTAGAAAATGCAGATGATGTGCATAATCTGGAAGAGAAAGATATTGAAATAGATGTGGTGGCTCATGAAACAAAATTAAAAGCTGAATCTAGTTTGAAAGTGATGAAAAGTAATATTCCACACAACCGAACAAAGAATACATCTATCAAGGAAAAAAAACAGCTTGGAGATGGAGAAAATCTGATCACTGTGTCTAATGGCGCCAAGGAATCAGCTGACAACTCTCGACGGTCATCTACAGGCACAAATAGTGGTAAGAGCTTAAAGAGCCTGGAAAAATCTAAGACAGTTGCTTCTGGAAAAGTTGCATCTCATGGACTTCAGAACAAGGGTAAGTCGAATACCTTGAATACGAAAGTGACTAAAAGATTATCTTCTGATCTTCAAGGAAACAACTCTCATCTAAGGAATATAAAACATAAGACGTCTAATGCTGAAAATTCAAGACCAGCCAAACGTTCTAAAATTGCTGTAGAGGTTGACACTGTGAACAAGAACCCAATGAAGAGTGATTCATCTCATTTGATTTCCAGAAATGAAGGAGATAAAGCTGTAAAAGCTAAGAGTTGCACCATATCTGGAAAAGATGAAATTCATATGACATCTACAGGAGAAACTCAGAATGAGAGGAGCCATATAGCAGTTAATGAAGCTGTCCTTCCTCTTTCAAAACGGCGTCATTGGGCACTGGAGTCGACATCAGTTTCTGCAACTAAAAGTGCTACACATAAAACTGGAAGAAGTCCAGGAATTATGAAGGACAGCATATCGATTTCTGATAATGACAGGTCTCCAATCACACATGTCCAATCCAGAAGGCGATCATTTCGATTTGATGATGATGATGATGAGGAAGTTCACAGAACTCCGGTCCACACAGCTTCTGCTAGTATTTTGATTTCAACTCACTCAAATGATCAAGTTGTTGAAAGTTGCAGAGATAATACCATAAAGGCAACTAATGCAGTAATTGTAAATCAAGAGTTTAAAAGAGATGACACATATTTGTCTGATCAGAACTTATCTGTAAAAGAAGATCACAATGCTCACAATCCTCTGGAGATAAAGATAGAGAACGACTCTGGACCACAAATTCTTCACAGTCCTAAGAAGCAGGAGAGTCAGAAATCCTCTATTGAAAATGAGAAGCCAACTGTTGCTTCACCCAAAATCTCAGTTGATTTGGGTAGGACAGCTAAATCCACAGAGCATAAATCCATTAAGTCTCAAGTGAGATCTTCAGCCAGTTTACCAATAAAGAAAGTTGAAGTCAGTTCCTTAAAGTCTTCACTCCAAGATTCTGAGATACTGAACCACACTCATAATCAAGTGAATACAATAAAGTCTAGGTCATTTTCCACTCCAGAGAAAACCAATGTGAAGGCTAAATCTAATTCTGAGATAGGTGGAATGATGGATAATAGGTCCAACATTAATTTTTCAGCTGAGCCCAATATCGAGAAGGATGCTTTATCTGACAAACGGTATAAGAAACTGTATCCTTTTTCTGCTTATGCGCTCATGCATGTTTGATAACTCTTACATATGCTACATTGCTACAGATAGGGATAGTCTAATCCACGTTATTATCATGTTGTACTTGATGCACATGTGAGTTTGGATTAAATAATAGGTATTAGGACATCTCTGTTCACCTTCTATAAAATAGTTGATACTGTTAGGTTTTTGTGTGTTTCTATATGGCTTCTCTGTAAAGTTATCTAAAATTAATTTCTCTGTGAATAATATTTTTGGTTGTACCCATATATATATATTAAACGAACTAGAGAATAATGAATATATATATATATATATATATATATATATATATATATATATATATTAAACGAACTATCAGAATAATGAAAAAATGGTTTCGGGAGCGGGAGCAGGCGACCTAGAGAATTCTAGGGTTCTCCTCACGCCGCCTCCTCGTCCGCCGGACCCACTCGCGGAGGGGAGGAGGCGACCTGGGAGGAAGGGAGGGGGCGGGCGGCCCCCTCTGGCCGGAGTCGGCGGCCCCCTAGGCGCGGGGGGGGGGGGGGGCCTGGCGGAGGGATCGGGGGTCGGGCGGACCCCCGAAGGGGCTGGCGGCAGGTTCGAGGGGGGGGGGGGGGCGGCCGTCCCCCCCCCCCCCCCCCCGGCGGTGGCGGGGTGGCCCGGGTGTCGGCGGGTTCTTCGGCGATCAACGGGTCGGTTGCCCCTATGTTCGAATTCGGATCGGGTTCCGGGGCTCGCGATAGTCGGAGTGATGATGATGGCTGGACGACGGTGGTGAGACGGTGTTCGGGTGGTGGAAGAGGGGCTCAAAATCAAGTCACGAGTCGGCCGGGCCCTGGGAGGAACGAGAATAGGTCTTCTATTGGCCTAGGTGGCACTCGTCGACAGGGAGGAGGTCCTGGGCGTCCTGCGACTGGATGGCGGCCTAAGGCGACGGCGGCGGAGAAAGGAAAGGGTATTGCTGGGGATGTCGGAAGTCAGAGGACTCCGTCTGCCACCGGGCCTTGTCCCAAATCCTGGAAGGATGTTTGTATGTCGGGTGGGAACAAGAGCCCGGTGTCGATGGAGTACGTGCCACCGATGCAGGTCGGAGGAGGCCTCCGAGCTTATTTCCCAGCAGAGGAGATTGCAGAGGTCACGGACTTCTGGAAGAACACGCTTGTGATGTATGTGTTGGGAAGTAAACCGTTCTACGGACATATACGAGGATATGCAGAGAGGGTATAGCGTCCCAAGGGGAGCATGGAGTTCTTCTCCCATGAGAATGGATTTTACTTCGTGAAATTCGGCCTGTAGGAGGTTGTGTCCAGGATTATTCAAGGAGGGCCCTGGTCCTTTGACGGGCGGCTCATTATACTGAAGGAGTGGACACCGGAGTTGAGATGTGAGAAGGAGGTGCTGAATGCGATTCCCGTCTGGATTCGATTTCCTGAGTTCCCGGTGAGATACTGGAGTATCCCCTGCTTATGAGATTAGCTAGCTTGGTCGGTAAGCCGATCAAGGCGGATGAGGCTACGGCTTTCCGTACCAGGCTGATGTACGCCAGGGTATTTGTGGAGATTAAGGCTGGGACGGAGCTCCCGAGTATGCTCGAGTATCAGGTGGAGTCCGAAGAGGTTCTGACGCAGGCCGTGGAGTATGATTGGGTCCCTCCAATGTGTTCCCTTTGTGCGTGCTTTAGCCACTCTTCTAGTGCTTGCCTGACGAGAGGGACGGAGACAGCTAGGTCCTCGGCTGCGCAGATGGAGGTAGCTGAGCCAGAGGTGGCGCCCAATCCCATTACCAGAGTGGCGGCGACAGTCAAGCCGACGGAGGAGGACTCCTTGATGGAGGTGGCCAGGAGGTCAGAGACTGACACCCCGCCGAGACAGGAGGGTTCCCAGGGGGCGATGGTCCCGTTCAGGCCCCAGAGGATGATGGTGACCAGGGGTATGAGTTCTCTGGTTAGTAGACAGGATGGGATGGAGACTTCTATGGTGGAAAAGGTCTATAGAAGGAAAAGACATGTCCCGTCCCCACGGGAAGATGAGCTCCGGCCAGGGGGGCTAGATGATCAGACCGTGGCCAACCCAGATTGGACCTTGGCTCTTTCCAGGATTCAGGCACATCTTGCTCCCTCCTCGAGGACGAAGATGGGGGGATATAGATTTGACGGACGAGACACTTCCCTCGGGTGTCAGTCCGGATGGAGTTCAGGGGGACCCCACATTAATTAGTTAATGTCGGTCCTTGCCTGGAACATTCGTGGAGGGTGTTCCATTGGGAGATGGAGGGAGATTAGTAGTGTTCTGAAGAGAGAGAAGTGTGACATTTCTATTATGCTTGAGACGAAGATTAGAGGGGCGACTATGCTATCTCGCAGGACTCCGGGGAACTGGGGGCAAGCTCACAACCTGGATCTCTGCGATATGGCTAGGATCTGGGTTCGGTGGAACATAGATTGTTGGGAGGGGGATCAGGTGCAGATGTCGGAGCAGCCTATTGGCATCTCCTTTATAAACAAAGGAGGCTTCCGCTTCATTCTTGGCGCAGTTTATGGGAACAACGACATGCGACGTCGTGATACCTTGTGGGAGGACATTGTTCGTGTAGGACGGATGGCGGAGCTCCTGCATCTCCCCCTGCTGCTTATGGGAGACTTCAATGCCATGCTCCATCGGCATGAGAAGGTGGGAGGCCGCCCGGTGCCGGATCCGATCCTATACGACTTTCAGAGGTGTCTCCTCTTGTATGGGCTGAGGGGACTGGAGAGGGATGGACACATCTGGACCTAGCACAATAAGGCGGTTCATAACAGGATCGCCTGTCAGCTTGATCGGGCTTTGGAAAATAGCGAATGGTTTCGTTACTTCCTGAATTCCAGGACGGAAGGGCTAGCGGCGGGGACCAGCGATCACTCTCCTATCCGGGTAGGTCTCTCTGAGAGGCCCACTTGGAAGACTCGGCCATTCCGGTACAACAATGGCTGGTACCTCTTTGCGGGATACGAGGAGGTTGTTGTGGGAGGGCTGCAGCATACTAGGGAGGGCACGGCTCAGTTCCGCATGGTTCACAAACTCAAACAGGTCAAGAGAGCTATCCGGGATTGGGTGAAGAAGATGTCGCGGTCTTTCCTGGAGGAAAAGGAGGCCGAGCTTCGAGAGGTCCAGGAGGCTCTGCAGTCTGACATGCTGAGCGGGGAGTTGGCGGCTAGGGAGAGGGACCTGATTGCGGAGGTCAACATCATGAGACTTCAGCAGGAGATTAGTGCGGCCCAGATGGCCAAGTGTTCTTGGCTCAAGGATGGTGATCGCTGTACCAAGTTCTTCTATGATGTGATCCGTGCCAGACAGCACCGGAACAGCATCCCCAGGCTGTTTAATGGCGAGGGCAGGCTTGTTGGAGACCCAGTGGAGATCAAGGAGGAGGCAGTCAGGTTCTACTCGGACTTATACCAACAGTCAGATTATCCCATCACGTTCCCAAGGCTTGTCATGAAGCGGCTGGTAACGCACCATGAAAATAGTTTGCTGCTAGCCCCTGTGAGATTGGAGGAGGTGGAGGCTATTGTGATGAAGGCAGATCCAAATAAGGCTCCGGGGCCGGACGGCTTCTCTTGCGGCTTTTTTAGGCGTCACTGGGGTGAGCTTAAGTTCTCAGTCCTGGAGGCGGTACAAGAGTTCTTCTTGGAAGGGAAGTTGTTGAAGGAGCTGAATCACACATTCTTGACCTTGGTTCCGAAGAAGGAGGGTGCGACCTCCCTCGTCGACTTCAGGCCTATTGCGTGTTGTAATTATCTATACAAGATAATTACTCACGTCATGTGTCGGCGTATGGAGGGGATTATGCAGGGCTTTGTGTCTCGGAATCAAGCGGCTTTCATCAAAGGGCGCTCGATTGCTGAGCACAGCCTTCTTGCACATGAGATGATGAGAGATTTCAACAAGCCGGGGGGGATGAAGGCTTGTGTGAAGCTGGATTTGCGGAAAGCCTATGACACGGTCAACAGGGACTTCCTATGCCATCTTATGCTTGCTATGGGGTTTGATGAGAGATGGGTGGCAAGGGTGAGGGAGTGCATATGCTCTCCCACATTTTCGGTCCTCATTCAGGGTACTCCATATGGATGTTTCTCGAGCAACAGGGGACTGCGGCAGGGGGATCCTCTCTCTCCGTACCTGTTCACTTTGGTGATGGAGTACTTCACTTGTTTGATGGACCTGGCTGTGCATAGTAGGAAGATTGTTCATCTTTTCAGGCAGGTCAAGTCGGTGGTGTCTCACTTGATATATGTTGACGACCTCTTGGTATTCCTGCATCCATCTATGAGGGGGATGAGGGCGCTTTCAGATATTATGGAGGAATTTGGGAGGCTGTCCGGTCTGCAGCTGAATAGGGAGAAGAGCAGGGTCTATTTCAGCTCTCAGTGCACCCTCAAGGAGGAACGGGCCCTTGCTCTGGGAGTGGAGAAAGGAGAGTTACTGGTGAAATATTTGGGGGTTCCGTTGACGGTCAATTATGCCAGGGATCAGGATTGTCTCAGCCTGGTGGATTTTGCCCAAAGGAGAGTGGAAGGCTGGCAGGCAGCTGGACTGTCCTTTGGTAGCCGTATTGAGCTGGTGAGGTCTGTTATCTCTGGCACCGCTATGTTCTGGTTGCAGTCAATTCAGATTCCGGTAGCTACCATAAGGTGGAGTCCATTTGTGCTAATTTCATCTGGAGAGGAGATATGCATGCGATTGCTTGGGAACAACTCTGTCGGACCCAGGAGGAAGGAGTGGGGTTGCGATCTCTTCGGGCGGTTAGGGAGGCATCTGGGGTGCGGATGGCGTGGCGGTTCATCACGGGAGGTTCCCTTTGGGCAGAGTGGCTGGCTAGCAGATATGTACGGCGGATGAATTTCTGGCAATACAGGATTGATAACAATTTTTCGGTCTCATTTAAGGCTATCCTTAGGTGCAGACCGGTTTTTTCAGTCCGCTATTTGCAGGATTATGAAAGATGGGGCGAATACTGATCTCTGGCTGGACCCGTGGATGAGAAATGGCTCCCTTCTGGAGATCTTGGGTACTCAGTGGGACAGAGAGGCGAGCCGGGGGATGAAATGCAGTCGGATCATCAGGGATGGGAACTGGAGGCCCGAGGAGTATCCATTCACGCCTCAGTTTGGAGAGGTGATTCGTCGGATCTCTATCGATACTAGCCAACCTGCGGACTCCTGGAGTTGGGTTGCTCCTGGTTCGGTTGGAGGGTCCGGGACTTTCAGTTTTAAAAGTTGCTATAATCTTGTTCGGCCTCCACATGACAGGATTGCGGAATATGACTTCATCTGGTCGAAGGGGATTGCCCGCAAAATGGAACTCTGTTCATACAGACTCCTTCTGGGCTGGTTGATAACGCGGGACAGACTTATCAGGTTTGGGATGCAGATTGCAGACCCGAAGTGTGTACTCTGTATGGGCGAAGCGGAATCTATGGGCCACCTATTCTTTGAGTATCCGTTGACTTGGCACATCTGGGCGGAGCAGTGTATGCGATCGATGGGTGGAGTTGGTAGTGCCAGAGATATCCGGGGGATCCTCAGCTGTATCAGAGACCGCCGAGGCATGGATCCTGGTTGGGCCAAGATGGCTAGAGTTAGACTTGCAGCATCAGTTTGGCAATGTCTGGAGGGAGCGCAACAGGCGTATCTTTGAGGGACTGGTTACTCCGCCAGTAGGAATTCTACATAATATAGAATTCGATGCAACTGTAATGGCGCCCCTTAACTGGGGAGGGAGATGTGAGAATAGTGTATTGTAATACCTTTACTGCGATTTGCGTGGAATAAAATTTATCCTTATTAAAAAAAAAACTATAAGATTATGTTTTACTTCCCTGCTTTGATGTTCAGAAATTCTTGACCTTTTGGATGTTTAAGTTGTGTAAATAAAGAAAGTTATGTATCTGGCCACTGAAGTCTGGCGGAGGTTGGGGTGGCTGCTAGCTCACCTTCCTATGCTTTAGAGTGTGTTTGTATGTGTACCGTTTTAAGCCAACACGTGTCAAAATGCTTTGTTCATTTGTGTGTGTGCATTTGTGCTTTCTATTTGCGGGAATGCTTTTTGCAAATTTCACAATTTACAACAGTTACGTGTGTGTGCCTTCTGCTACCAGCACATGTTAAAATGAATTGTCAATTCGCAGATCAGATGATGCCAATGATGACAAGGCGGTAAAGTTGTCACTTGCTTCAAAATTATCAGATTCGGAGAATTCAATGAAGAATCTTATTGCAGCTGCTCAAGCAAAGAGGAGATTAGCTCAATCCATGTCCCAACTGCATGATAGTACTGTTCCTATAGTTACCACTCCACCTATGGTTAGTGGGAGGAGCCCAAGTCCAGTTGCTGTTGTACATCCTATTCCATTGGATACTTCTTTTAATAAAGATGGAAAAGGGTTATGTCCTTCTACTTCTTTTGCTTCTCCATCTGCGCCTTGTCGACAACATACAGCAACAAACCGAATAGACCATGAAGAATATGGGTCTAAAGCTAGTCCTGCATGTAGACAGTTTGGGGGTTCTCTAAGTGGTGGTACAGAAGCTGCTATTGCTCGTGATGCTTTAGAGGGTATGTTGGAGACGCTATCACGAACAAAAGAAAGTATTGGACGTGCGACGCGTCTTGCAATTAATTGCGCTAAATATGGTATTGCCAGTGAGGTGAGTCTCTACTTTATCCATGTATTTTTGGCTAATACCTCGTCCACCCTTCCCCTTACCTCTATGACTGACAACTTTAATAGCATTCACATTATAAGTGGTTGTAATCACGTTTAGTTTTAATGCTTATCATAATTATCTTGCATTGCCTGCCAATATATATTGTGTATTACCTATATAATACAATCTTTCACATTGTTTATTAGGTCAAATTTCGAATTGGGTCTTCTTTACTAGTTACATGATATATATTAGTGATTTAACTTCTAAGGTAATTCAGTCTTTTTCCTCTTTTAATTGGTATTGATTCTTTTAATTGGTATTGATTCCTTTGACTAAGTGAGTTTTAGTTTTATTTTATTTGCAGCATAGCTCTTAAGATGTGCATTTTGGTCAAGTGAGGTTCATTTTAGGCACTTCGAAGTTCTTTAGTCAAATTTTCCTTTATGTTTTATATATTTCTTGTTCATTTATATTATAAAATTCTGACAACTGCTTATATATAACTACTACCTGTGTTGCCAATTTTTCTCTCCAATTTTTGATCTGCCTATCTCTTGAATTTTTGTCACTGATGTTTCGGAAAAAGTCTGAAGGTTTTTATGTGTGATCACATGCAGGTAGTAGAACTTCTGATTCGAAAATTGGAGAGTGAGCCTAGCTTACACCGGAGAATTGACCTTTTTTTTCTTGTAGATTCCATCACCCAGTGTTCACATAGCCACAAAGGTACTTGGATATAAGACCATCTTAATAGTTTAATTTGAAACTGTTCTAAAATTTGGCATGCTTTTGGGTTCTGCCTTATTTATGTTTAACCCAAGTTTAATGCTGATTTAGTTTGTGCGCTCCTTGAAGTAATTCTTAGTCATACCAATAATGCCCTTATTGAACCGAGAACGTGTTTGTAAGTCTACTATAAAATAGTTACTGTACCATGACTATAACTGCTACTTCGATACAAATAAATTACATTCGTTTTTACAAAATAGTTTTATAATAAGTATAGGTAACCCCTAATAAATACTTTTAACAATGTTTTCACCTTCTGAAATATTCAGGAATTGCTGGGGCCTCGTACATTCCTACTGTTCAAGCAGCATTACCACGTCTTTTGGGTGCTGCTGCTCCACCAGGAGTGGGTGCTCAAGAGAATCGTCGCCAGTGTCTAAAGGTGATTGCTGTCTTATATTTTAAATTAAGAAAACTATCCTTCATTCTTACAAAAGAATGCCCATAGGTTCTGAGGCTATGGCTTGAGAGGAAGATTCTACCTGAGACGCATCTTCGTCGATACATGGATGACATTGAGGTTCCAAACGATGACTTGAGCGCTGGATGTTTTCTAAGACGTCCATCTCGAGCTGAGCGTTCTGTTGATGATCCAATAAGAGAGATGGAAGGCATGTTTGTTGATGAATATGGCAGGTATCACGGTTACTATAAATATATCTTTACCTGTATCTTGTTTTATGGTTTGCCGAGTATTCAATTATATAGCCTCGGGGTTTAACCTTATTACGAATCAACTATTACTGTCTGTTATCGATTGACAATCTTGTTCCTTTCTGTTTCTCTGACCCTTTGTGGAGACATGATTCCAAGTGTATATTTTATGGATGTAATCTTCAAGGTATAAAAGACATTTCAAGAAAACAGAGAAAAAAAAAAAGCAAGTTTAAGTGGACACATCATTTCATGAGTTATTCCTGTAAGTTGACCAAGTACAACTTAAGTTAGTGTACTCAACAATCTTCCATTTGGAGCATTTGAAAATATGTCATCACTGTTCACCATTTTTTATTTTCACCATCAGTTATATTGGATCTGGCATTTCCACAACAAGTAATAGGTCTCCAATTCTGAGATAACCAGGAAACTGGGGAAAAATACAGACTCAAATTGTATTGCCATGGGATAAAGATGATCCCCGACATCACAAAGGAGGATGTGTATCAGCGTCGTAAATGAGGCCATGAAGAAGGTTTTCTCACTACACGAGTAATAATTTACTAGCCACCTACTCTGAGTGCCTATCCATTAATCTAAATCCAAGCCCTATCGCTTCCTTTTTTTTGTTTTGTACAAATAGAATCCTTCATAAAGTGAGTGGTTGACGTCGCTCGTTTTTACCAATAAAAATAATATCAAATTCTTTCACATAGCTCTATGGCAAAGTTTGGTTCTGCTGGGACTTCCGTAGGGTTCTGTACATAAGTGAGTGGTTGCCGTAGGTATGACCAGAAGCTTAGAAATGGGTGGGGTACAGACCATGCAAAACCCATACTTATGAAAAGCGTGCCAAGGCTAAAAACTCAGCAGTAAGGGAGCTTGTGCAATGTGTTTTTTGCGAACATTTGCAACCTAATACGGTAATCAAATAACATGATCGACCCTCCCATTTACGGTTTAAGCACTGCTGAGGCTTCCTTATTTTGTTATACACAAGTTCGAACTATAACATATCAACACAAAATAGTTTTGAGGTAGGTGACCTCTATTTTGCTTTGCTCAGGCGTTCGCCTTTTTTTGCGCTTTGCGCCTAGGTCTCAAAGGACATTGGCGCCCAAGTGTGCTCGTCACCTTTGCTAAGTATGCAAAACCAACCTGAATTTCTGTATTTGGCCTGGAATCTAAAATTAATTATTTTAATTTTGCAAGATGGTTTTAAGTCCGGCTAAACAGCCAAACCCCTTACCATGATAACATTACTTTTCAAAAGAACCACGCAAAATGTGTTTGCATGCCTAACTCATGGACTATCTCCAATCAAGGATTCTTTGTGTCTACGGACTCGTCTTAGATCTACAAGTCGCCCGCGCCTTCCGTTTGCGATCCTGTGTTGTTGAAATTTCAGGACCGTTTTGTCCTTATAACGTGTACTGACCTTGTCCAGTTTCAACTTTTTTGCCCCCCGTTCCAATCGAGGTATTCTTCTGTGTCTACCGACTTGTCTTAAGACCAATGAGTTTGCCTGTGCCATCAGTTTTGCGATCCGGCACCGTGAAAAATTCAGGACCATTTTGCTCTTCAAAAGTGTACGGATCCTGTCCAATTTTAGTCATTTCACCTCTGGGTCTGATCAATGCAATCTTCGTACCTACGGACTTTATCGTAAATCAACAACTTCATCCTCTCCGTTTTGCGATCCTGAACTGTCAAAAAATTTCGATTGTTTTGTCCTTGTAATGCGTTCAAACATAGTCCAATTTCAGGCATTTTGTCGCTGATTCCGATCAAGGCATTCTTTTTGTCTTTGGACTCAGTCTTAGACCCATGAGTTAGCCCACTCCATCTCTTTCGTGATTTGGCTCCATTGAAAATTCATGACCATTTTGCCCTTGTAATGCATATCAACCTGTGATCTAAATTATT
Source organism: Iris pallida (assembly GCA_029216955.1). Taxonomy (NCBI): domain Eukaryota; kingdom Viridiplantae; phylum Streptophyta; class Magnoliopsida; order Asparagales; family Iridaceae; genus Iris; species Iris pallida. The sequence continues at coordinate 9,650,356 of JANAVB010011399.1, forward strand.
TGGTACATTGATTCTTTATTTGCTTCTGAATCTGATTACATGATACTAGACAACAGGTTTCTCTGAGGTATTTTTGGTTTAAACCTGGCTTCTATTCATTTTGCTCCAATTCATTTGATTTTGATCGTGTCGATGTGCAAGGATGCAACTCTTGGAATTTGCCTTAGTAACATTTGTAAGTTGGCTAGATCATTCACACTTATTAAATAACTCAGAACTTTGGGGCAACATGATTTCTAAGGGTGTGCAACATCCAAACCTTTTTGATTGATTTGTGACAGAAGAGTTGAACTCGTTTGTTCATAAAGGATCACAAGCAATGTTCTTGAAATTTTGGACATAAGAGGTCTCAATATTTATCTCGACATCCTGGTTCATATCGGGGTTTGAGATATCTCGGATGATATATTTAAATATCATATACCAATAAATATATAATATGTTATATATTACATATTATATATACTAAGTGTCCTATCAAACATACTCACTCCACCTAACTAGTATTTTTATGATCATATAAATTTACTTGCGGAGTTCGTCTCAAATTCTACAATAAGCCAATTTTCCTTTTGCATAAAAGTGTTTGACATTGTCTACATATAGTAAGCAGTGTTCGGGATATCTGATGTCAGATATCGGGTTCATAACGGTTTGGGTTTGAGATATCGAATATAAGAGATATATCGATGATATATTTAAATACCGGATACCAATAAATATATAATACCTTATATCATATAAACCAAATGTCCTTTTAAATGTACTCTCACTCCACCTAACTAGTATGTTCATGGATCATATAAATTTTACTTGCAGGATTTCGGCTCAAATTCTATGATCAGCCAATTTTCTATTTGCATAAACAGTGTTCACAGTGGCAGAAATCTGAGTTGGCACACTCGAAGCCCTGTTGAATTCAGTATTTACTTTTCTTCTCAATAAAATTTCAGTTCTATTGCTTTTCTAAAGGATACAATAACAGTCTACAGAGCAGAATTTCACTTGTATTGAGAAGAATTACTTAATTGGTCACCTTAGAAAGAAATAAAACGAAAGAAATCAGTAAAAATATTGTGCTTATTCACAATAAAAAAAAAATTATGAATTCAAAATCAGTTGCTTATTCACATCCAAAGAAATAAAAAACACGAATTCAAAATCAGTAGTCGGACAACAAAATCAGCAGCACAAAAGAACAAAAACAGCATAAAAAAAAAATCAAAATTGTTGCTCACCTGGTCAGAGGACTGGTCCTCTTTAATCTTTGTCAAACTCAAAATCAAACAAAATAAAAAAAATAAAACAGAGAACTCGACCTCGAGATTTAGATTGAGAGCTAACCAGGCCCTCCTTTCTCTAGTAGGTTTAGTTATATGGATTCAGGTAAATGAATCCAACCCAACCCGTGCACATTAAATCAATACAAGTAAATATCGCATGATATTGGTCGAAATCATATTAGCCGATTTTTTCTAAAACTTTATATGGCCGATATATGTTGTTTTCACTTCAAAACGGTATCTTCAAAATGATATATTGACCAATATATTGGCCGGTATCTATGATTCTCAAACACTTCTATACAATAGGATGATTTTTCCTATGTTCCCTATATCCACAAGACAAGTGAAAACTACATTGCAGTGGTGAAGAAGTCGGTATACCTGTCTACTGTCTCTTGTGCTTTGAATGAAATAAGGTGGATTGTGTTTGATCGATACAAAGAAGGTTGGGATGGTCACTCTCGAATCGGTCTATTCCACTTTTTGTAAACATGCAAAGCATCATGTGACATTCCCACCCCCCCCCCCCCCCCCCCCCCCCCCCCCCTATTTAGCATCATATGTTTTATTCAATAGCATAGTTTCCCTCTCCTTTTTATTGGTAAGTTTCTAACAAGTTCATAAGCAAGAAGGGTGTTATTAGAGATGCTCCTTCTTCCATTGATAAAAGTTGATTGCATTTCTTAGATGAATCCTCTTAATATATCCTCTATCCTTTTGCACATGATCAATGATCTTATAGCTATATTGAGGAGATTTATGATGGAGTTACGATCGTGGCACCATTGAAGGAAGTAAACCATTTTTATTATTGTTGGGTTACATAAAGGATCAACATTAAGTTTTTACCTTTTTGCGCTAGTTATGGATGAAATTACTAGGCATATATGGAACCAGGTTCCATAGTGTATAATGTTTATTGTTTACTGATGATATTGTATTAGTTAGTGAGAATAGAGACTCGCTAGATGCTAAAATAAAAGTATGGAGAGAAACTTTGGAGTAAAACGTTTAAAGTTAGCAGGACATACAATATATGAAATGTAACTTCACCTAGGAGGCAAAGAGAGATGATATAATATAGATGGACAAAGATACGTAGGTATTTAGGATTAATTATTCATCATGACGAAGAGATTGAGAATGATGTCATGCATAGAGTTAAAACTTGATAGAATTAGATAAATGCATTTGGAGTAGTTTGCGATTAGAAGATCACTTTAGTACTATGTGATCAGAAGATACTATTGAAGTTGAAAGAAAAATTCTATAAGACAGCTACAAGACTGATGCGGGACAAAGACCAGTAGGAAATATGATTTGTATGAAAATTATGAAAAATTGGACGCAGAAGTTTTAAATGAAATCGTGAACAATCCACTATTATAAATTTATCATAAATAATTTTAATAGGAAGACAAAAATGATAATTAGGAATACTTGATTTTAGAATGGCGTGGGTGACGTCGAATCACTAGGCGTCAATGTCGGAGACAGAAGGAAATAAGAGAGAGAGAGAGAGATCCACTTTAGGGTTATAGCATCACACCATACAAACTCAAAATAGATTTCTCATTCTGCAATTATTTGATGAATAATTTATGAACTTACAAACTATTTATAGGCTCTTAAGAAATAAAAAGTAGATAAAGCCAATCTTTAAAGACTTATCCGATAACTTAAATCATAACTGATAAAACATATGAAATAGATCTCTATATAAAATAAACAAAATTAACTAAAAGATAATAAAAAATCTAAATCTATTTTCCATCATTCTCCGCGTCTTCGCATAATTCACTTTCTGGTGAATTATGTAAGCGTGAAATTCGAAAATTATGCTAATAGTGATGTCTCTCAAACTGGCCATAGCAGAGGCCTCTTATTTGGTAGTTTAGTTAACATAAATACTTCTGAAAAATGCGACGAAACTCCACGATGGTACTGATGGTTACGGAGGTGGAAGAAACATAATATCATCTTAGCAAATAACATCAAGAACTTTTATATGGTCTCAAAGAAGTAAAATGATCGCCCCTATAATAAATTATTATTTCCTACAAACTATCACAATTATTTGTAAGAAAGAAATAATAGAAATTGTTTACAGATTTGATTGTTGGGGCATGTTCAAAACATGGCCGGCCCGGAACATTTTGATGCCCAGGACTAAATACAAAATGATGCCCTTTCTTCAAAAATATATTGAAAATAAAGTATCAATTTTTTTCTTTTTGCATGATACAATAAACCAAAGCGAACTCTTTTGGCCTGGGGCCTGATTATGTCAGCTAGCCTTAAATTTTGTATCAGAAATATTTTTTGGCAACTGTAGTTAAAAAAATTCCGATGCAATATGTTATTTAACATTTCGTGTTTATGTTTTTTCAATACTAGGATTGAGATATATGGGTTTGTTTGCCTAATTTATCAACAACGGAGAAATTCAAGAAACATAAAAAAAAGCCAAAATCAGGAGGAACAAAAGTTACAAGAGGAACAAAAGTTACAAAACATTTCAGTTTGAAAATAAAATCATTGTGAAATCTTAAGTGCAAATATTTACGAAAAGATATTCAACACTAAGAACCTATAATTTTAAGTGTGAAATCTTAAGTACAAAGATAAATGAAAAGACTCATCGTCATCGGCTCATCGACACCAACGTGGGATCAACTATAACTCACAACACGTAGTGAGCTAAATATACTGCAGAAGCTGATTGAAACTTAGTTACTATGAAAATGTGCATAAATATAGATATTACGAAGGAAGACCGAAGATCTATACTACAAACAATGTATCCTAATTTTTAAAAGATGCAAAATTTCAAATTTGTGCTTGTGTCTGTACAAAGTAGATTATATGTAAATATAAGTTGGAACTTTCGAAAAAATTAACTACATCAATAGAACCCCTCATTGAAAAGATGGAGGCAAAGAGGATTGTCCTCAATCATCAATGACATGGGGAACTAAAAAAACATAATAAAGCCAACATCATGAGGAACAAAAGTTACAAAATATTTCAATTCTCAAAATGAAAGTCTTGCTAAAATATCATGTTCACATTGATACCTCTATCTCACATTTTCGTCTCCTCTTCGGTTAAGGCTCAAGCAGAGGCCAGAGAGAGAGAGAGAGAGAGTAGCTTGTCTGCCGCCGTGGCCTTCTTTGTGTAGTCTTACTTCCTGGAATCCTTGTGAAGGATTCTAGGAGAAGAAAATTAAAATTTTGTATTTCAATTATAAGCAAAAGAGAGAACGAAGAGAGAATTAAAATTAAAAATTAAAAAAAATACTTATTGCTGGTTATCTGGAATCGGAGCGACGTGAAGAACTTTTTTTCCTCTGAAATGTAAAAGGAGATCTGAAGTGATGGAAAAATTATTTGAAATTGAAGAGTCGGACGACTATCCAATTCCCATGCGCCATGTCCTATTTGTTGAATTGTTAAATGATTTTCTTCCGACCTTGAACTTTGAAAGAAATCAGAGTAACAATATTTTATTACTTATTATTATTACTAACTTTAAAAAAAAATTTGGGGCCCCTTGGAATTTGGGGCCCAGGGCGCAAGCCCTGTTTGCCCCTCATCTGGGCCGCCCCTAGTTCAAAATATTTAGAAGACTTAATAGGTTCTTTAAATTTAGGGTGTTCTTATTGACACTCCTAAAATGTCATCTTGCACTCTTTAATTTTCTATCATTCCAATTCCAAATATACTCGTGCATTAAATATGATATTAATTTGTGAATGCATAGAGGGAGGAGTGCATAATGACATTTTAGGAGTGCCAATAGTGTTAATACATGGACAAATTTAGAATTTAAATGTTAGAAAATTAAAGAGTGCATGATGACATTTTAGGAGTGCCAATAACGATATCCTAAATTTATTGGAATAAGCAGACCTATCTAATTCTTCTAGGGATGATATATAAATGTCAAAATTGATTTATTTTATTTTTAAACCTAGATTTTGTTTCGACCAAAGACCTAATTTGTTTTAGTTATGATTGGTTCATTAGGTTCGACTAAATGATACTTTAACGATTTGGTCAACTCTAAATTGAACTCTACTTGTGTTGATAATTTCACTATTTTAGGTTCATTACGTTCAACTAATTGATACGCTAAGAATATATTGTTGGCTCTGACATGGACTCTATTTGTGTGTCAATACTAATATTTTCTCTAACACCATGATTGTCATATATATCTTATACAAGTTTACCTTGTTTAGAATATAAAAGATCCTTCAACTTTTTAATGGACTCTTTATGATCTATATTTTAATTTTAATTGCTCCTAGGTCTTCACCTACGAAAGAAAAATATTTTTAACCTAGAGGTCTAACACCAATTTGACGTAGGACAAAGCCCGATAGGGATTTTTTTTTTACCCAACGCGTGCGGGCTCAGTATAATCGTGTGTCCCACGCACACGATTCTTGGCCTGTCGTATGGAACGACTTTTGGAGTGCAGGCGTAGTCCGTTGGCCTTGTCATCATCGTCTTGCACACGCACCCCGCGCGCTCCAGAGCTCCGCTCGGCAGCACACCGTCTTTCGACGGCAGTTACTCAACACCTCGCTTTGTCCACGACACCGAAGAGACGCCCTCGACGACTAAGGGTGACCGCCCGTACGACGGCCACTGATTCCTTGCCGACTGCGACTACCGATTCCGTTCAGCTGCCCGTTCTATGCGCACGATGCGCATATTGGCGACGATCGCCGACGCCCTTACGATCGAGCCTGCGATCGTTTATGGCGGACGTCTTCTCGTCGCCCTCAGCAGTGCCGCACGACGGGTCGCGTGGTCGTCCTGTCGCTTATACCCGTGGGCGAATGGTGCCGATTCTCCGATTCGTCGCACGACGATCGTGCACTGAGTTTGCTACACTGACGCCCGATAGGGAATATGATTTGTATGAAATTAGAGATTTATAAAAAACTGGACGTAGAAGTTTTGAATGAAACGTAGACAGTCAACTATTATAAATTTATAATGAATAATTTTAATAGACAAAAATAATAATTAGGAATACCTGAGTTTAGAATGACGTGTGGGTGACGTCGAATCACTGGACGTCAATGTCGGAGACGGAGAAGAAAATAAGACAGAGATCCATTTTAGGGTTCTGGCATCACCATACAAACTCAAAGTAGATTTTTCATTCTTCATTTCTTCGATGAATAATTTATGAACTTAAAACTATTAGTTATAGGCTCCAAAAAATTAAAAAAATAAAATAAAAACTAATCTCTAAAAGCTTATCCCTAAGATAACTTAAATTATAACGGATAAAACATATAAAGGCAATCTCTACCTTAAATAACCAAAATTAACTAAAAGATAATAGAAAATCTAAATTTGTTTCCCATGAACAACTAATTATGCTTTATGGACCAAAGTTGGAAAACTAAAAATATATCCAAAATATTAGTGTAATAGAGAATGCTGAGATGGATGAGTGGCAATCGATTAAAGATAGGATAAGAAATGAGTGTCTTCATGAGAAGTTTCATGTGACACCAATTGAAGACATGTTGAGAGAAAATTGTCTTAGGTGGTTTGAACATGTGTAACGTAGACCAATATATGCTCCAATAAGGAGCGAGAATATAGTAGTTAAAGAAGCCACTAGGACTAGAGAAAGGCCGAAACGAACACGGATTGAAGTTTAAGAAGGATATAGTTTTTATTAGTGTTACATAGGACATTGTCCTTAACTGAATGGAAGAAATTGATTCAAACACCTAGGGACGGATGCAACCCCCGACCCCACACCCACACAAATAAAAATAATAATAATTTAAGATTGTATATGCAATATATGATATATATTCTGTTGGGATTTGTTCTAATAATTTATATTGAGATTTTATATATTTAGGGATGGGTACAACAAATAATGGACTATCCAAAACTTCCAAAAATATTAAATCTGAACAAAAATAGAAACCATTTTTGATATGATTTTTTTTATATTGACGATCTCACCAAGTAAGAACAACTTCACCAACCATGATGACCCTTCAATTATTTTTGTTGGAGAAAAATTGCATGGTTTCTATTGATCTATCAAACTCCACCTTTGCTCCAAGAGCATATAGTTCTTCAATATTCTATTTTTGTTTCTTTTTGCCAAATGTTCTGATTACTTTTCTTAGTTGTGCTTTTTTTTTTGTAGTTTTCCTATTTGTGAAGAGTACAGTTCATGTAGATCACATGTAATTCACAACAAGTTTTGTTCTGCCTTGGCCCCTCCAAAGTTTTACTCCTGGATCCGTGCTTGGAAACACCTGACCCCAAATTTGTTTACTTTAGGTAAAATTATCATTTGATGGCCTAAACTCCTTTTGATCAACCTTGTTTAAGAAACTTCTCGAATTCCATATTCGTATCCATGTCCTGCAACGTAGTTGTGGGATTCCAGATTGTGCAAAAAGAAATTTCCCTAATAGAGATTATGTGGTCAATATCTTAAGATACATACTTGTGATTTGCGATGATAGGATAAGGGTGTGTATCTATATTGTATCTATCGAGAAATAATATCTAACCAATATGTATCTATCGAGACATAGTATTTGGTGTAGTATGTTACACAAATATTTTGTCACGTGTTGCATATATATATGTGTGTGTGTTTCAATTTTGGCTCTCTTAACCACGCTTAAACCAATATGGAATAGGCTTCCTCGACATGATTTCATGTGTTTGGTGTTTTTCTTTAATAAATAAACAGACCATAATCGCCCAGTCCAATAGGCTTTAGTGTTTTATCTATCTATACCCTTATAGACTCATGAGTAAGATCTTGGCACGAAACACCCTTTTCGAACTTTTTTTTACTACACCATGCTTAATTTATGGTGATAGATTCTGTTTAAACAATTAACCTAGGGCCCTTCTTATATTCATTAGTAAAATTCACGGTATCATTATGGGGCCCTTCTTATGAGTAATGGTATTGAACATTTGGGGGAATTTCTGTGGTCTTGAACAGATAGTTCCTTTTTGCTGATAAAAGGAGGAAGATGAGTTTAAAGTGTCTTTTTAAACTATTAACCGAGGGCAGTGTGAACTTTTTGGTTGACAGATTGTTTGTGTGTTTGGGGGTGGGGGGGTGGGGGTGGGGGATAATATTTCTCATATTTCTTATTATTACAGGAACTTCCAAGTAAATAATAAGATTTGGGGGTCTTCGTAAAAATAGGTAGATTTGAGGGTACCAGGTTTAGAGGTCAAAGAGTATAATAAGTTCACTTTTGGTGTTTACTAAATTGCTCATATCCCCACACCTTTTGTGCATATTTGTCTCATTCCCTTTTGACTCTTTATTCGTGTGATAGTTGAATATTCACAATTGTGTATGTTTATTATCTCTATACATTGATCAATTTTGATCTGAGATGTTTTTGGCTAATTTGTGTAATTGTTTGTTATTAGTTTGTTCTGCAAGAGCTATTAATATAATTGTAACTAAAATATACTGCAACTAGTGATGCTTAAAGAGCTCGAGTGTATTTCAATTTATTTTCTTTTTTTATGCTGTTAGCTAATTGTGGTTGATAATTAATATATCACTAAACATGTTTATGCTCATCCTCTCTTCATTGCCTTTTCCCTCGTGACCATTTAAACAACTTAATATATACAATTGCATCTTAATGATATCAAGTAGTCTATAAACTTAAGTTAGTTGTGAATCATAGGGCCGTCAGTTTGATCTTGAACAACTACCATTCAGTGTCTAATTTTCTTACAGAAAGCCATTGAATTTTGTTTGTGCTGTTTGTCATTCTAAAAATATTCTTCGAATTTTGTTTTCATATTTGCAATTTTTCAAACCTATATGTTATACATCTTTTGTGTTCTCCAGCAATGCAACAATTCAGCTTCCTGGGCTTTTAACAATAACTTCCAATATGTTTGAAGTTGAAGATGAAGATGATATATCTACTGATCTATGCAAGAGAACTGGAAAGCAATCACAAGTTGAAGTTGACAGCATTCCAGAAGAGCAAGATAATTGTGGGTTAAGAACAGGTGGTAGGTATCCCTGTTCATTAGATGTCGATGGTGAGCAGATGGAAGATATGGCTACATCTTTGAAAGATGAGAATGCCATATTAAGAAATGGCTCCCTTGAAATGGGTTCTCAATATCAAACTTTTAGCACAGCTATGCAGTCAATTTTCGACAATCAGAATGAGTTTCCCCCACTGCCACCAGGTTCTCCACCACTATCTTTAGATTCTCCACTTCCACCACTACCTTTGGATTCTCCACCTCCACTACCGCCCTTGCCTTCTTCACCACCTCCATTACCGCCACCGCCACCGACATCATCACCACCCTTATCACCTTCACCCCCACCCCCGCCTCCACCTCCACCTCCGTTGCCTCCAGGGCTACTGCCTTTGCAATCTCTCCCTAATCCACCTTTACCAGCTTCTCCACCCCCTTCTTTATATATTTCTGCTGCACATGACTATTCCAGGGATCCCAGTGTAAGTTTCTGGCTCTATTTCTCTTGAGACTTTGAATGTAAAATTTTTGACTTCTCTCTGACTTCTCTCTCCTGTACAGGGAAACCAATTACAGATATCTGGAAATGCTTTCCATGGCCTTGGTAATGCTGCTTTGAAGGGCGATATGGTATTACAGCAACATGCTAGCTTTTTGACAACTGGAAACTGCAACACACAACCTACGCCCGGGTTTACATCCCTTAGACCATTTGAATATGGGCATAACAATATGTATCCAGCACCTCAAGCTTCTAACACAATCCAACAATTTCAACAAGGTAGTGGGTCTTTCCACCAGAGACCTTACTGTCCCCTACCTGCACAAGCACCTCCAAGTCACCCCCTTCCAACTGCACAGGCTCCAGCAAGCCATTTTCCATATGTGAAGCCCATAGCACAACAGAATGTACAACAGTCATATAATCCCTACACCATGTCATCTCATCCTGATAGTCGAAGGCAGTATGGTATTGATGAACAATGGCTGGCACACACTAGTGAAATTAGCCCAGATAATCCGCAGAATGCATGGGTAGGTGGGAGAAGAGGTCAACAATCCTCAGGGGTTCCTTTTGCTAAGGAAGGTATGTGGTTGTATGTGCATGGTAATGAAACATTATGAATGCCTCAGATTCATATCTTGTTAAACATTATCTTTAAGTGATCAACCTAGCATAACATTGTAAATTTTTCATCCTCCTGGGAAGTACTTGTTTTGCATTAGGCATCTACCAATTTAATAGGTCATAAAGGATAACTTTGCAGTAATTTGAAGATTTTCCTATATATGTCCAATTACATGTTATAACTGATATATCTTTCTGGCAGGATATTTAAGGCAAAACATTGAAAGACCTTCCTCTCAATCTGTGTCTTTTCAACATCCACGGACTACATCTATGCCATCTGGAGCTTCAGTTCCTGGTAATCATGACTTGCAAAATTCAGTAATTTTGTTCGAGTTTGTTTGTTATTTTCTATTGATATTATAAATTTCTTTTTTTTTTTCTTCTCAGGTCACCGTTATCCCCAAATGTTACCGTGCAGGCCTGATGGTCCTGCTCTTAATTGTTGGAGGCCAGTATGATGCCATTTTAATTAATTGATTTGAAACTGGTAATTATGCCCATTGTTTCTGATGTACCTGTTAATACCTTGATATGTTTTATAAATTTCTGCTGGTAAACATTCTCTTTTAATTTAACAAATTGGACTATTGAATTCATCTTATGTTTGTACATGGTTTCAGTTTGACTGTATGATGCGGGTGTTGAAGATTGGACCTTGTCAAGTTGTTGGAATATCTGTTCTTCTCGTTGACTCACATGTGCAGTTCCTTTTAAAGACGGTTATGAGATCTGGTCAAGTCTTTTGGCAGGACTTTGTACATTGTAATTTTGTCTTGTCAACTGCATTCCAGCAGACTAGTCACTATTACATGTGATTACATGTTAAAATGAGATATATGCAGTCGTGACTGTGTACTCCATTGAGCTATATAATACCAATTGTGTTGCATAGATTGTTGGTTATACTGTTGCATAAATAAATTTCCTCCATGCATGTCCAAGTATAAAACTGGCTTGTGACAGTATTGATAGATGAGTAGGTGGGAGGAGAGGTCTACAATCCTCGGAGGCGCCTTTTGGTAAGGAAGGTATGTTCTTTTATGTGCAATGGTAGTGAAACTTTATTAATGCCTCAGATTTATATCTTGTTAAACATTGTAATTTTCAAGGGATCAACCTAGCATAATTGTAAATTTCTCACCCTCCTGGGAAGTACTTGTTTTTTTGCATCATGCATCCTACCAGTTTAATAGGAAAGAAAGGAAAACATTGCAGTAATTTGAAGTTTTTCCTGTATTTCCAATTACGTGTTGTAACTAATGTATTTTTCTGGCACAGGATATTTAAGGCCAAACATTGAAAGACCCTCCTCTCTATGGCTTTTCAACATCCACGGACAACATCTATGTCATCTGGAGCTTCAGTTCCTGGTAATCATGACTCTCAGAATTTCATTTTTTTTGTTGAGTTTGTTTATGTTCTTTACTGTTGATGTTATAAATTTCTAAATGTTTTAGATTATCCAGGTCACTGTTATCCTCAAATGTCTCTGTGCAGGCCTTATGGTCCTGCTCTTAATTGTTGGAGGCCAGTATGATGCCATTGATTTGAAACACCGGTAAGAAGCTCGTATGCTGCTTGTTTCTAATGCATCTGTTAATACCTTGATATGCTTTATAATTTATGCTGGCAAACATTTATCTTTTAGTTTAACAAATTGGTGGAGTATTGAATTCCACTTTTGTTTGTATATGCTTTCAGTTTTGACTGTATGATGCGGGTGTTGAAGACTTGGACTTTCTCAAGTTGTTGGAATGATTTTTCTTCTCGTTGACTCCCTTTCGAAGACGGTAATGAGATCATGCGTCTTTTGGCAGGATTTTGTACATTGTAATTTTGTCTTGACAACTACATTCCAGCAAACTAATCACTATTACATGTGATTACAAATGAGATATTTGCATTCTTGACTCTCTACTCTACTGAGCTTATATAATACAAATTCTGGTGCTTAGATTGTTGGTTATAATGTTCCATAAAATCTCCTTGCACGGTTATAGATCTGTGTTGTGATGGTACTGATAAAACCTGCCTGTGTCCTTGAAGAAAGGATATGAGTTACACCAAGGATAATCAGTTTATGAACTGTTTGGCAGCTACTTAATAATAACAAGGATGGACATTTCGTCCACTTGCATTGGGAAATATTATTAAGATATAAGTCACCAATTAGCATATTTTCTAATAGTAGCATGAGTTAAAAAGTAGCCTTGGTTTCAATAAGCGTTTGGATTTTGACACTTGCTCCTCTTTCTAAATTTTTTTTTTTCTTCCAGAAAACTCCTTAGTAGACTCTCCGCTCCTTCAAACTTTTCCTTGGGAGCGGCAGAAGCTCTCGTTTTCTCCACCGCCTCCTCCACCATGTCACCTGCTCTACTAAGCACCGGACCGGTGCAACTGGTGCCACCGAGAAGAGAGTGTGTGGGTGCATACTTAAACTCACCGGCGCCATCAAGCACTGGCTCAACCCAACCCTACTGAACTCCATCTCCGACGCCATCTCCATCATTATTTCCGACATCGGCCGCCGCCACGGGCGCGGATGCGCGCTCGTGACCGTAGTCTAAGGGAAGTTCTGCTGCAACAGCCTCGATGTCTCATTCCTCAAGACCTCCTCCTCTCCTCTCCTTGCAAGCGGACATCTCCTCCATCCTCTCCCTCCCCATCCCAACTGTCGTCGCCGTGTCTGACCACGTCGTTGCTGGTGCACGACTACGTGGTCATGAGATCGGATCGCAGGGTGCTGTACATGAGCGAGCTGGACCTGGACCTGGACGTGCTGATCCCCGCTAGGCACTTCACGAGTCGTTTGGAAGCCTCGAGCTGATGGAAGTAGATCCGTCCTAGCAGGAGCCAATGGCGGAGACAAACTCGTCGAACTCCATCCCATCCGCGTCGCACACGAACCACCGGTCCGACATCCCAATCATCGTCGAATCAGGACGGACCGGCCTGTTGAACACCCTCAGTGTCCCGTCGTCCATCACTATTTTTGCCGTCGGCGCAGCGGTGTATATTAAAGAGAGCAGTGAATAGAAAGATGAATATATTTTTTATTTATTTTTACAATTTTTTTTTAACATCGTGTCAAATATTTTATAAAATTTTATTAAAAAAATTATTTTACTAAACAAATTTTTTTTATTTTTGTTTCTTAAAATTATTTTTTTAGAAATCAAACATAAATCTGTATATCCAGAAAATAATTTTGTAACACCTTTGGAAATTGTTTTCAAAATTTCAAAAAACATTCCTTAGTTCTTGTACTCTGTCGTGCAAGCTGTTATTAGGATGAGCCATCCAAGCAGGCTTTAATCTTAGTAGTGAATGACAAGTTTTGGGAAGGATATATTATGACAGTATATTCACTGACAGTTTAATTGAGGTTTTCATTCTTTCACTCTTTGGCATATGCTTCTTAGAGATGAATGGAATAACCAACAGAATATCGTAATTATATTACCTCGTCGTCTATACTCTTTTAGTTTTGGTTGCATGAGCTTAAACGGCAGCAAAAAGATAGATCTATCTACATAGATGCCCATCTATATTTTATGGCATGTCTTCTCTTGAGCTGCCTTGTGTAGGTATGGAGCGTCAACGTAGAGGATCGACAGTCGGTCACAAATTTTGCTAAATTTTTCTATGGAACATTTTTACGTTCCATAGCAAACCCATTACATTGACAGAAGGCTTGGAGGATGATAATGACTCATTAAAATCTAAGACTATAAATAGATTAATGTGTGGTTTTTATATATTACTGGTTTTGATTTTGCATCATATTTGTCTTTGGTACCAAATGTACGTAGTACAGATATTTCCTTGAGGTGGACATAGTAGATATATGCTGTTTTATACACGATGTATTGGACATAGTAGATATATGCTGTTTTATACCAAATGTACCTTTTGTTATATTTCAAATTCTGAAATAGAAACTATTATACACAAAATGAAGTTATTATTAGAGGTGATTATAATTCATTCTGGTGTGCAATTTTTTTTTAGCATATTAGGCAGTCATTGCTGGCTAAACATCATTTCTTGGATGGTTTGTAGCCTTTTTAAAGAAAACATATTTGCTGCATAATGTTGTATGCATTTCTATTACATTTTAGCATCTTTTTAATAAGTAAAGAAAGTTGTAGAAATTATTAGTTTTGAAACCAAGGAAACAAACCTAAAAGATATGGTTGCCTGTTGCCCTGTTATAAAGTATGCAACTCTACTCTATTGTATTTGAAATATTCTGGATCACGTCTTAATTTTTGTGTTGTAATTTTAAGAAATAAATACAGTGATTCTTCCTATGTTTCATGAGTATTATATGGACTACTCGTATTCCAAAAATAATTACAATGACCACCTCTCCATTTATAAATTTTATATAACATAGGGGCAGTGTTATAAGTTTCTAAAAAAAATATAAACTATAGGGGTGGTCCGTATAATTAGTTTCAAATATGGATGGTTTATGTAATAAGTGTAAACATGGGGGTAGTTAACACAATTTGGTCTAATTAATTTTAAACGTTAAGAACTTGAAAGGATGTCAGATTATTGATTTCATAAGATGGTACAACTTTTGGATACATTTGTATCACATTTGGTCTTCTTTGCTAATGAATGAATACATATGTTCACGTGATATTATAAATTTAAGAGCGAGGAATGATGTTGTAAACAAACCGGGCTTGATCGATGCTTGGTCTGTTCAAGCTTCTCTTGAAATTATTAGAGCTTTATCAAGCCAAGCTGAGCTGATCTTGTTTTCTGGGGCCTAGACTTTGTTTCCAAGCTCTGACTATTTCTAATATATCTAATTGGACATGTTAAACCTTAAACATTGTGCTTACTTCGTTTATGATATGGCTTTGATGTTCATATTTACTGTGGAGCTTTTCTTGTCCGAATTCGTGATCTTGATGCAAAAAGTGCAGCGAAAGATATGATGCGGATATTTAGTAAACAAGGTTTCCAGGAGAACGATGGATACCTCAATATATTTCGAGAGAGAGAGAGAGGTGTAAGTTAGATAAATTTTTGAGTATATTTTTCTCTAATGGTAGGCCTCGATATGGGAATTACAAAGAGTATAAAAGGATATTTTGTAAATTAAAGGTGCGAGCAGGGGTGGAACCGGTGTGGGTAATGTGAAGACCCAAACCATTACCGATTATAATATCGTCAGACCCTGTATAAGGAGTGTGAAGCGAAAGATTATTCATGTCCACGATAACATGGTACGACGCCCCACTATCAAGTAGCCATGTGGTATTGTCAGTGGTCTCATGAGATGCAGAGTGTGCACTCGGTTGCCATGGAAAAGCATGACTTGGCATCTATGAACTTTTTACGGATGGATCCGATGATGATTGGGCAGTGACAGGTCGAAAAAGGGAACATCGCTTGACAGTGTGCCCTTGAGTATCACATCCTTGATAATACCCAAGATATAGACGTGGTGGAGGTCAATCATTGCGAAGAGCATTGGAAGATAAAGTGGTGTCTTCGGAAGCCATTATGAGAGAGAGAGAGAGAGAGAGAGAGAGAGAGAGAGAGAGAGAGGATGGGAGAGGCAGGTCAGGAGCATAGCTCTAATACCATGTTGAGATTATAGAGATTGAAAAATAATGGCTTAATTCTTATTGAATAAAGATGAGCTATATATACACATACAATATGAGATTGAGCAAATATCCTAAATCTAGCTAATTACCTAATCTATAGGATTTGGTATCAATTCAATAAACAGAAATATCCAAAGTATTGTCAGCATAGGAGCCATCTAATGTTCTCAGTTTGGAAGGGCACAAAACATACTACAGAAGTGGATACAAGAACTAAAAGCAAGGGTGAAAATGAACAAGACATGTTGATTCAATAGAAATAACACCATAAGAACAACTCTAGAACACCTTGACCTGCTATAACAACATAAGAACAACTCTAGAAGTCACATTTATGAATGAACAACTTGAGAAAACTGTTACCTCATAAAAGCAAACATGGTGGCTACACTACATAGCATACAGTTAGGGCCAAATCTGGAGATAAACAATAACAATACTAGACTAGAAGAAAGCATCATATGACATAAATACCTTATGGTCCTTGTGTCCTCCTCACCCAATCTAGAATAGGGTGACAATCTTCATGCTTCACGAACAGCCTGTTTCTACTCCTGTAAGACTTCAGCTCATATGTTTCTTGCCTCCCATTAACATCTTTTCTCATCTGGAGCGCTCTCGGCACCACCAATTCCTCGCCACCGTCGTCATGGTAAGCATTGTAAACAAAGTCCAGAACAGCCTCCATCGGATGGGAGGCGTCGATCCAGCGATAGATAGCCTCGTTGCGGAACCAAGTCAGCTGCCTCTTGGCAAAATTTCGCGACGCTTTCTGGAACTCGAACAAGAACGCAAGAAACCTCTCCGGGGAGCTTCGACCCCCTTCTTCCCTACAGCTCAACAGGTACTCCATCGCCTGCCTGTACCCGATCGCTCGAGTGGCAGAGTTCATGTTCGGAAGAAGGCCTATATCGAGAAGCCACGAGGCTTCCGAGAGGATCCCTTCCGTCTCCATGAGCATCTCCTCGCACCTCAGATCGATCGATCTGTAGAGCTCTATTCTTGGGCTCGACAGGAAGATGCAAATGAAATCGTAGTCCAATTCCTTCGTATGTCTCTCTTCGTTGTCTTCTCGAAACGAATCGTAGGGTATCTGGAAGGCTGAAGGAGGCGATCCACTCGACCGGATGATCTCAAGGCTTCGTCGCAGCCGATACCAATTGTTGTAAGGGAAAGTACGGGCTCTCGGATCCCCGGCCTCGACCACATACTTCACCGCATCGTCCCACTGCCCGTTCCTCTCGAAGCGGAGTAACTCGGAGGAAACCTCCGAGGCGACCTCCAGCGATGCCTTTGGGACGTCGGGTTTCCCGTAGATGTACCACCGTAGGTACAGTCCGGTCCCGCCGGCGAGTATGGGCACGCGGCCCCTCTCGAGGAGGCTCTTCGTGGCCTTCCTCGCGTCCTCAAAGAACTGGCCGGCGGAGTACTCTTCCGATGGGTGCAGCACGTCGATCAGGTGGTGCGGGACGTCCTTCCGGTCCGAGATGGACGGCTTGGCGGAGCCTATGTCGAGTCCGCGATAGACTTGCACGGAGTCTGCGCTGACGATCTCTCCGCCGAGGCGCTTGGCCAGCTCCAGTGCCAGCCTGCTCTTTCCGGCTCCGGTGGGGCCGGAGATGACGATGACCTTCTGCTTCTTGATGGGTCCGGGCACCGGAGAAGAAGAAGCGGTTATGGAGAGGCAGCAGCGGCGAGCGGAAGAGAATGTGGGGGTTCGCTTGAGGGTCGACGCGAGCCGCAGTCCCCATAGTGGGAATGCGAGTCCTTTGCTCATTGGTGGAAGTGGGAAATGAACATCTATAACGTGTTAAAAAAGAAGAACATAAGGTTGTAGAATCTGTAGAGTGAAAGATGTTTATGTGGGCATTTTATCGAACAGTTAGTGAGCATCACAGAGAGTAGTACTTAAAGTTGTCCGCAAGAAAGAAAGAGGAGCTCACCAAGAAGATGAAGCATTTTATGATGCTACTGTTAGTATCGCCAGTAGAGAGCATATCATGTCATCAACGGAATTTATTTGAGAGAGAGAGAGAGCTGAAAATATTTGGGGGATGGCTCTGCAATCTGCATACAGGAATGCCACTCTATCCGTCTTCTTTGGGTCGGATTTATGTATCTACGACCCTTTTTGAAACGAAAAAGTCCTGATTTACCCAAAACAAAACAAAAAACAAAAAAAAAAAACCCGAATGCCACGTGTCAATATGTAATTGGATAAAAAACACTCCCCTGCTTCGGCTAATAGAAAACCGACACGTGGTGTCAGTTCACGTGTCGGTTTTCCGGTGCGGTCTGGGTAGAAGCGTTGTTTTGTAACAGCACATCGTAAAAAATAATTATTATTTTTACTATCCAAAATATTCTTCTAAAATTGTTAGAGAACGTCACCAACAAATAATATGACTATCAGAATTCTGGCAGTCCTAACTGTTTTCTCTTATCGAAAGAGAGAATAATTCTCTTTGAGAAAATTGTATAAAGATTACAAATCAATTCTAAGTACAAGTAATGAAAGAAGAGAGATGAGAATTGCAGCAGTGGAGAACTCAATTAACACGTGATCGTTTCGCTTCGTTGACTATTCGAGACAAAAACAAAAAAACTTACAATTTCTGGCTCACAAACACTGGAGATGACATAATACAGCAACTAGGGGTGCAACTCGAGCGAGTTGGGTCGGGCTTCAGGTCAACCTGGGCCCAACCCGATGAATCATAAGCCTAGCCCGAGCCCAAGCCCAAGCCCGGCCCAACCTCGGGTTAAACATATGAAGCCCAAGACCGCGCCCGGAGGATCGGGTTTGGCTCGGGTTGAACTCGGGTTGGATCGGATCTATCGCGTTTATCGGGTTCTAATATAATATTTGAAATCATTTTAAACAAAAGTAATATTAAACATATAATCAAATAGCAATCAAGTCTTGATCATTAAAAAATACAAACTGAAATAAGATTTATGATAAGGAGTTGAAGAGTTTGGGTAGAGAAATTTAGGATTTAATATATATATATATATATATATATATATATATATATATATATATATATATATATATATATATATATATATATATATATATATATATATATAAGTCGGGTTTCGGGTTCTTCGGGTAATCCGACACATGAATCCGAGCCTAACCCAATTTTTGTTCGGGTTCAAATATTTTGACCCATACCCGAGCCCGAATCCGAGCATCTTCAACCCTAACCCGACCCATTAGCGGGCTTATCCGATCGGGCTCGGGTTTAGCCCACCCGAGTTGCACCCCTAACAGCAACAAGATGACTTAAGTGCTCAATTTTATTGTCTAGACAGCACAAAAACCGAAGTATTTATAGTCAATTTGTACTGAAACGACTATTTCATGAACTTTCGCACAAAAAATAAGCAAGTTTGTGTTGCTTTACTTATTTTTGCGCAGGAGGCCTTCGCGCAAAAATTGTTGACATTACTGGACAAATTTCAAATCTGAACGTATCCATATGTAGATCTCCTACCCAGTTTATAATTTTTTTAAGAAATTCTCAATTATTAAATTAGGCTTTGAAATAAGTAATTAGAAGTAACCACTGGAATAAAAAGTTATTCTAGGATTTAGACCGTATTATATACTTAATATAGGATAGTTATTAATGTAGTACTTATAGATACATCTTGTATAAGTATGATTCCATATAGATTATTCAAATAAAATATGTGTAGATTATATGTACTTATCTAAGGTAATTCTAAATAAGATTATTAATTATTTAGATTAATTTAAACTATGTTTTAAATTAATCTTAATCCTAAATTCACTATGAAATCAATTACATTTATATTCTATTAACTAATCAACTCATTTCATCGTATATATAACTAGATAAATTCTCAAATAAGTACATAAATAATTTATACTCTTTTCCTTCCTAAAATATAATCACCCTTCCCTTTTCCACCAAAACAATTCCTAAAATTCGCCCAAAAAATAGCCCGAACTCTAATTCATGTCCAAATTTTTTTGTTAGAACCATATCTAGATTAGCTTTCATAATATATATATATATTTTTCTTTAGCTTTCATAATATATATATATATATATATATATATATATATATATATAGAGAGAGAGAGAGAGAGAGAGAGAGAGAGAGAGAGAGTTAATTTGAAATCTAAATTTTTGGAGTGCTAGTCATCTGCAAAATGAATGCATCTGTGTTTTCAAAATTTTGGGAGATTTTGAACTCGAAACCATGATCCATTTGATTTTTAAAAAGAACTAACATGAACACCTAAAACATAGTAAAATTTCTGGATTTATACTTTCTTATTTATATGTTAAGTAATTCGTAGAAGTTGTAGATGACTAGTTAATCTACCAAAAACTATAGAATTATATCTAGAAACTAAAACAACCATAACTCCTAGCCGAATCGAATTTTATGCAAACCGTCGATTCCAATGCTCTTATAGTACTGAAATATAAAAGAGATGTCCTTAAATCTTGGGTTAGTATTGGTTGACTTTTTGGTCAACAGTACGTCTTGATTTGCGTGTCACAAATCATATATTTACAAACTTAACTCTATTGACTTAAAATTTGTACTTAATCTACAAATCGTACTTAATATGAGAAAAATGAATTTAAAGTAAATTTATTCAGAATTATTAGTGATTTTCTTACGGGAACTAATCATAAACAAGGTCAGTAGTATCAATCACTTCCTCACCTTCGTATACATTGGTTCAACCATTGTGTGATCTCTATTCATTGAATATATATCTACCATCAAAATCATGAGCTTTCACATGTTTGCGGACTAGTTAATTATGGGAAATTCTATCGGCACTTTTAGGGCTGCAAACGAGCCAAGCCAAGCCAAGCCAAGCCGAGCCAAGCTTTTGTAAGCTTGAACTTGGCTTGA
>JANAVB010011399.1:9702351-9922351 GCA_029216955.1 Iris pallida
ATATATAGACTAACACATATAAAATTAATTATATATACAATATATAGATAACCAATATGATACAATATGATACATTGGAAACACAATCTCTAAAACAATAGGAAATTGAATTTAATCTCCAAATAATCATCCCAATATATTATAATAAAAACAAGTGTCCAAATAGGTTTCTTCCCACTAGGACACAAACCTACACACAAGGACACTCCTATGACCTCCAAATGGACACGAAATGGACACAAATTGAGATACAACCATGGGGTTTCCTACGGGTTCAAAAATCTATATGCATGTTGGGGTGGATTAGAGGAGAGATTATACCTTCCGGGAGAAAGATTCAAAGGAAAAAGCCTTCCGACCGACACCGACCGTAGAGATTCTAAATGGACACTAACGAGCTCCGAATCCTCCCAAACTTGGCTAGCTCCTTCCTTTCATGGAGTAGAGAAGAAATGAAGAAGATTTGGGGAAGGAGGGGTTGATTGGTGGGAGAAATCAATGGGGTTCCTCTTCTAAATTAATTTGGGGAAGAACAAGAGAGAGAAAGAATAGATGGATAATGACAAAGAGCTTGAGCCTATCCTCTAAACTAAAGGTGGCAGCCCATACATGCAAGGTGTCCCCTATTTTGAATGTCCAAAATGCCCTCCACTAATCTATTCAATTTAATTGGAAAAAGGGTTAATGGTTGAGGCTATTTTAGTCATTCTAAAGTCTCTAATCACACTAACCCTATCCCATAATTAATTAGTCTAACCACTAACTAAAATAAATATCATGTGGGCCATGACTAACTAGTGTGTGGGTTCCACTAGAGTCAAAACTATCCCGGGTCCCCGATTCAAGTCAGGATTGAGTTGAAATTCGAACCCGACTTAAATAACCCCAAAATAATATCATAAATAAATAAATAATTTCAAAATAATTCTAAAGTAGAAAAAATGACAAAAATACTCATGTTTCTGAAAACTGGGAGTGACAGGGAGGGCTGCTGTTGGGGGCTGAAGGAGGGGCACCGGAAGCGGGGATTGCTGCGGGCGGGGCGGAGGCGGCTGGCCAGAGGGGGGACGGGGGCCGGGGGGGAGGGGGAGGGGTTGTGGCCGAAAGGGGGAGGGGGTGGGGGGGGAGGGGTTGGGGCCGAAGGGGGAGCGGGGATGGGGGGGAGAGTTTGGGGGGTAGTTTTGAATTTTAGGCAGGGACATTATTGTACAAATAAAATTCATGGTATCAACTTGAAAAAAAAAATAGTTGAGGTAGTAAGTTGAAAAACGGGAATAGTTGAGGGTATCAAAGTGCAATTAAGCCTAGAATTAATTGAGCTCGAGTTCGAACTTGATAAGTTTTTAATTTTAGAGCTTAAGCTTGGCTCGAGCTTGTTTATATTAAGCTTGAGCTTGGCTTGATAAACAAGCTTAACTCAAGCTTGATAAGCTCAAAATTAAGCTTATTAAGCTTGATTTCAAGCTCGCTCAACTTTATTTCAAGCTTATTAAGCTTGGTTTCAAGCTCGCTCAACTTTATTTCAAGCTCAGTAAGCTTGATTTCAAGCTTACCGAGCTAATTAGGTTTGAATTCAAGTACCTATAATATTAACAATTTGTTTATAAAAATTTAATTAAAAAGTTTCTTAATATCAATTATGAAGGACATATAAGTATATAATTGCAACTTGATACCCTCAACTATTTTCGTTTTTCAACATGATACCCTAAACTTTTTTTTTTCAACTTGATACTCTGAATTTTTTTTGGATAATAAAGCCCCTGTTCAAAACTAAAAACTGCCTCAATCCCCTCCCACTCTTCAACGCACCCCCTCCCCCCCGGCTCCCCCCCTCCGGCCACCCGCCCTCGCCCCTCCCCCCCTCCTGCCCCGTGCTCCCTCCCTCTCGCCTCTACCTCCTGGGGCGCGGCAGCGCGGGAGGAGGAGGGCTGGGGTACCTGGGGGGGAGGGGGGCTGGGCGGGAGGTGTGGTGGTGGCTGGAGGGCGGGAGGGGCCTGGGCGGGAGGGGGGGGGGAGGGAAGGACAAGGGTATTTTCGAATTTTTTAAATTTTATGGTCGGAAGTTTAAAATGTAAATAGTTGATGGTATTAACTTGTTGAATAAAAAAGATTAGGGTATGAACTTGAAAAACCGAAATAGTTGAGAGTATCAAGTTGCAATTAAGCCTTTTGGAAAATGTGCAATTGTTTGGTAGTATAAATTCAAAATGGGGGCACTTGCCATGCATGGATCTAGAGAATCCCCAAATATAACCCTAATTGCTTAGTTGAGTCATTTTCTCTTTGATTCTTATCTTCCACTTCTTATTTCTCCTCCATTTTGTCTCGAAATGAGTCAGTAACAGGACCAGTCCAGGTGTATGTCAAACAAGACTTCGAACTTGGACAATCTCTCTTTGCTTGGGACAACTCCCAAGCTCAACAAAACCTAAAACTATGGACTTGGGTGACCCTTCAGGATCAACCCACACAAGGCTCAAGGGACAAGCAAAACTAGCTCTAAATAGGATAATCCAACCCCGTGGGCCGATCCTGGCCAGTAAAGACCAAAAAGGGATTCACAATGAACTTGGAAAAGGCTCTTGGCCTTGGATCTAAAATCATTGATTTTATTTGTTTCATCCTCAGATAAGTACACTTTGATCTCTCATTTTGTGAAAGCTCCTTTCTATCTACATGGAAACTGGTAAAGTGAGAAACATATAAAAAATCTAAGTTTTTTTAGATGCCTGACGTTACGCATATACGAGACTTTGTATACGCTATATTGCATGTCTTTTTTGGTCTATTGTTCTCAACTTCCACCATTTTAGAATATGTTGTGGTGGCAGGACATCCGGTAATAATGATGGAAAGGAAAGTGGTGGTAGTGGAGAACCAAAGGATATCAAGGGGAAGAACTAATGAGGATAATACAAAGAGCAGGTATTTCTATGTTTTAAACAAAATTTCTTATATATTACAGTCCATGCAATAGTGGAAATAGTGGCAATAGTGACAATGAAACTTTTTGTTGAGAGTCAATAAGGGACTTTTAGTCCCACATCGGAATATGTAGTATGTAGAGGAGCTAGACTCCCTATAAGTAGTGAAGTAGTCCATCAATAAAATCAACTCAACTATTATTTTCTACATAGTATCAGAGCCATAACTCTCTCTCTCTCTCTCTCTCTCTCTCTCCATAAAACAAAAATTTTCCTCACCCTAGCCGTCGATCCACTCCAGCCCCACCAACCCTACGCTGCCCCCCTTCCACCGGCCGCTGCCCCAGCCCTCCCGCCCCCCTCCAGCACCTCCCTCCCGACCCCCCCCATCCAGGAAACTCCCGCCCCCACTACAGCCCCCCCTCCAGAAATTCCCGCCCCCCCCATCCAGAAAACCCTAGCCGCCAGGCACTCCCGCCCCCCCATCCAGAAAACCCTAACCGCCAGGAACTCCCGCCCCCCCATCCAGGTAACTCCCGCCGGCCCCTACAGCCCCTCATCCAGGAAACTCCCGCCCCCTATCCAGCATCCTCCCGTCCCCCTGCAGCACCTCCCGCCCCTCCCCCCTCCTAACCCTAGCACTCTCTTGCCATGAAAACCCTAACCCTAGCCCTAGCAGCCCCATCCAAACCCTAACCCTAGTCGTAGCCGTCCAAAAAAATGGCGTATTTCGAAGACGAGTCGAGATGTCAAATTCTTTATTTGCACCGACTCTGTTCCTAGATTGCGCCGTTTGGAACTAACAAATGTTTATTTTGTTATTCCTCCTTCACATCGGGATCTATACAGAGACTGATCATGTCTTCTCTGGTGTCCTGACGTGTTCACTTTACATGCGCGCGCCGGTGCTGGCCAAGTTAGTAGCGCATTCGTAAAGTCTGTGACGTCGAAGAAGACGACGAAGATGACGAAGTTGGAGAAGTTGCCGACTCCGACGTCCAAGAAGCCGACGAAGATGACGAATCGGGTTCACAGTTGAAGAAGCCATGGATTCGATCAGTGGCAAACTGACGGCCGACGAGATGAAGGCCTTGGTTGATGATATCTTATCAAAAAGATTAACCGAAGTAATCCCACGTGTAATCCATACTGATGTGGATCCGTCCCCTTACAAAATAGAGAAATTGGAGAAGCTGGAGACAAAGTTGGAAGGAACGTACAACTACTTGAAGTGGTCGCGGCAGGCGATACGGACACTAAAGGGACGTGGCTTGGTTGGCTATGTCACTGGCCAAGCCAAGGTGCCAGCCGATCACTCCGTCAAGGAGTTTGCTGTTTGGGAGATTGTCAACAACGTCGTGGCTGGGTGGTTGACTGCCTCTTTAACCGACCAGGTGTCGGGCAATATCGAGGCAATGGAGGCTGCTGCTGATATATGGCAAACTCTAAAAGATATGTACTCCGGCTCCGGCAACCCTATGCGAGTCTTTCAACTGTAAGATGAACTCGATAGGGTGGCCCAAGAAGAACGTACCATCTCTGAGTACGCGGCCCTGTTGAAGAAGTACTGGTCTGATCTGGATCATTATGATCCTCTTGGGATGGAAGATGCACAAGTCGAACCGGCATACACGAAGTACTTTCAGACGTTCCTGGCTTATATTTCCCGACAACGTATGATGAAATTCCTGAAGGGACTACACCCTGTATTTGAGCAGAGATGGAATATCCTCTTATCCCAACCCACGCTTCCGACCTTGGAAGAAGCTATTACTGTTATGACACAGAAAGAAGCTCGACTGAAGTTGATGCCCAACAAGGGATCCTACCAGGGGGAGCAAGCCTCAGTTGATAAGTCTGCCCTTGCTGCCTTCAATCAACCTCCATCTGTGGGTGGTGTTTACCACAATTATGGTGACTCCGGACATTACATCCGCTTTTGTCCAAAACCCTTGCGCAATCAGTCTAATGATCGAGGACGGGGTCGTGGAGGCCGACGTGGTGGAAGAGGAGGATATGCGGGTAGAAGGGAGGACACAAAGCAAATCTGGCGGAAGAAGGGGGAGAGAATCAACTGGCTGAAATAACCCCGCTTGAGCGGGAGTTCCTTGAGAAGTTGCGAGGCACAAAGCTGGATTTGGTCGACAGTCCTGGGGCGTCTTCAACCTCGGGAGATCATATCACTTGCTTTGCCCAAACCAGCAACGATGATTCTGCACGTGCTCTTGCATCTATCCATCAGCCAGGATGGATTATGGACTCTGGGGCATCTCGCCATATCACGGGATCCCGTGGTGCGTTTTGGGAATATACTCCCCTACCATTGCCGGAGAGTATTCAGACCGCTGATGGTACATCCAGCCCTGTAATGGGTAAAGGCACTGTCGCATGTACCCCTTCCATCACTCTAACCAATGTCCTTCATGCTCCGTCTTTTCCTGTCAATCTTCTATCCATTAGTGCCATTATACTTGATCTTAACTGTACTGTTTCCTTTGACATTCCTCAGGTGACTTTTCAGGAGAAAGGGACAGGACGACGACTTAGGACTGGCACATGGCATAAGGGGCTGTGGTATTTAGACAGGACTGGACTGGACAACGCATTGGCATCCTTGGTGTAGAAGCATAGAATTTTAGAGCCAGAAATCCTATGTGCCAGACACTACATGCGCACAGCAAAACCAACAAATATGGACATTTGAAAGAGGACTTTTTATTACATATAAAAGTCTATTACATGTCTAAAAAAAGGTGGTACAAA
Organism: Iris pallida; assembly: GCA_029216955.1. Lineage (NCBI taxonomy): Eukaryota > Viridiplantae > Streptophyta > Magnoliopsida > Asparagales > Iridaceae > Iris > Iris pallida. The sequence goes on from JANAVB010011399.1 coordinate 9,708,042, forward strand.
GGATAATTTCTACAAGGAAAAGACCCTAAGTCTACAACCAGCAACCACCATGCGCCTTCAGTCAGACGCAACAACCACCATGCGCCTTCAGTCAGGCGCAGCAGCCACCATGCGCCTTCAACCAGGCGCATCCCGCCATGCGCATCCAGCAGGGCGCATCCTTTCAGCAGCCCAGTTATGTGCCGCTCTTCCAGCCAGGCTTTAACCCTCTGGCTGGAACCAAGGAAGAGAAGAGCACCGCAAATCTGTGGCCAGGGGAGGCTTCGAAAGAGCCTCCAAAGGCGAAGGAAGACCGTGATCGAAACCGCGGCTAAAGGAGCAGCTTTCAACACAACCAGAATGGGCAACGCCCACTTTGAAGGAAGAAAGAGCCTAGCACCGCCATTCCGATCTACGGCTCTTCCGGAATAACGAAAACGAGGCCCGAGCATCCCTATCTTTGGATGCAACAGGCACCTTCCGCCTGCCTCGGAAGCCCTCGACTCCGTCTTTTGGATGTAACAGTCACCTTCAAGTGCATCAACGAAGACATGGCGTCGCATCTTCACCCTTGGAAGCATTTCGTCAACAGAATACATCCGAGTAAACAAGTTCATGTTGGAAGTACGTGAGAGAACGAGAAGCAAACCCTCTCTCCATGCCACTATTTATAGGCCGGGCAAATCAAACCCATGCGCCAAGTGGATGGCTCTCCGAATTCCGTGCAATGAATTTGTATTAAATGGATGAACCGGACGCCTCGAATTCAACCAAACGGCTATTTAAAGCACTCGAAGAACGTAACAGCCGCATCATTAAAAACGTATCAGATGTGCCGGTCAGATAGCGCATCACCCAGACGCGCCCCTCAGTGTCAAGTGCCCTTCAGTACCAAGAGCATCATAGGGATGCGCCCCCATGCGTCCCCATACGCCTAGTGGAACGCCAACCGACGTGCCCACTCAGCTGTCCATCGAATGTCACGAACATTAAATGCTGAACTGACAGAGTTGGCAGCACGTCTCCCAAAGTCTGAGCACTCGGCAGCTTTTTTCAGAAGACGAAGCATCGCCAACGTCAGCATCATTATTACTCCTTTCCGACGGCTACTGCCACGTGGCCACCCAACCAGCTCGCATGCGCCTTCGCAGCCATGCGCCCAAACGTGCATACGCCTCAAAAGCTGTGCGCCTCAAACTTTTCACTGATCCCTAAAGACAGAAGGAAAGTCACTGTCACAACTCTGCATGTGCCTGAAAAAACCATGCGCCCCAGACTTCTCCCTGATCCCAAAAGACAGGAGTAAAGTCACTATTGAAGCTCTGCATGCGCCTCAAAAGCCATGCGCCCAGAATGGTTCGTGACTCCTAAAGGTGACGAACCAAAGTCTCCTTATGCGCCCAATCCTAGACGCATCCTACCAAATTATTCCCCCCACCAAATCCGAGATCTCTGAGCCATGGGTCGAAGACACGTGTCCTTTGACTCGACTCATCCAAGATCTCAACAACAGAAAAATCTTCTTCTCCGCTATGTGCCGGTTCACAACAGCAACATGAAGAAGTCAACCCCCTCGATCAGGGCACATCGTCCGTGCGCCTCCATCAGCAATCAACACGTGGCATCCCCGCGTACAGGCGCATCCTACATATGCGTGCACGAGCAGCCAGCCTGCAAAACTATAAATAGAGAGATCATTTCCTTCTTGTGGACACAGACGGACCAATCTACGTGCATACATATCAACCTCCACAGCGAACAGACAGAGACTTCGCACCACCAGAGAGGCAGATACAGACACTCAACGTCTTCTTTCTCTCAACAAGCTCCAGCACCCAGAGCAATCCAGACCTTCAGAGAACCGATAACCGTCGTCAGATCGTCAACGGAGTCAACGTATTACCACTCACTCCATTGGCACAAGGAACCCAGATTAAACAAAAGTGTACTCCTAGGACTACATCTAAGTCCTATATTGTAACACTGTTCTGTTTGTATTGAAATTTGCAATCAAAGAATTTTAATGGCAAATAAGCTGGCGACTCTGCTGGGGATCTCTTTCTCCTCCACCGAGAAAGCTGTGTCACAATCCGACGACGTGAAGGTGGACTCCTCCCACAAGATGCTGGTCGTACGCCTCAATCAACAGGCGTATGAGGAGTTCATCTCTGAAGGCAGTGCGAGTCCTTCGAAGCGGCTGCCGAAGCCGAAGAAGACCCGCCGAGTCTGGGTGTGCAAGGTCGACGCCTCGGGCACCACCACTAAAGGGGATGCGCCAATCCAGCCTTCCCTTCCTGCTGACGTCCTCAGCAACCAAGATGCGCCCGCTGGTGCAGCGCATCTCTCGGGGAAACGTGCGGCTAACCACGTTCCCCAGCCATCTCCCTCTCAGGCGAAGAAGATGCGTCGACGGAGCAGGGGCGCAGCCAATGCCCCGCGCATCACCTCTGATGCGCCACAGAAGATCTCTGTCTTTGACAGACTCACTCGCTGTAGTGGCGAGGAGAATTTGGATTCTGAGTACTATGCACCCCAGCGGTTTGGTACGAAGAAGTCCAAGGCAGCACGGGCCATGCGTCCCAAACGTGCTATGCCAGCAACAAGCCAGAAGCATGCGCTCACAATCATGCGTACTGCTGATGGTAAGTTGTACAAGGTCGACTCGAGTGCTGCGGCACCGAGAATGAGCCGACCTTCAAAGCCCTTGTCTCACTTGGGCGCATCTACTGCGTGCACAACCAAGTCGAGCAAGGTAAATCCAGTGGTCTTGAACTCCCGCGCCTCCTCCGGTGGTGCGTTTGAGGTCCGTTCAAGTCACTCCAAATGTTGTGGTTCCCCCACTACTGATCGGGATGCCTGTTTGGTATTAGATCAGGAGGCACAGCACTCACTTGACCACCCCGGCGCTTGGCCTTGTCATGCGCTTGAAGGGGGTGCGAAGGTGGCACTCTCCTCCAACGATCTGCATAACGTGATTACTCACAAGCGCCGATCAGGAGAGTTGACTGACAAGCACGATACGCCTCTCACGGGACATACTTGTGCTGTGGTCACCATCAACTGCTGTTGCAAAGCGGCAGTCCCACCAAGGCAGTCGGTGTTCCAGCGGCTGCAATCATCGACACCCCTCCGACGTCGCCTCAGAAAGAAGGTGTCAACAGAAGAGGAACCGATGGTTGCCTTATGCAACGTGATCTCCACCTCCTTGTCAGTCCGAAAGGCGACTGGCAGTCTCTCTTCCTCGTCCAAGAGCCAGCCGAGGAAAACTAAGACAGCTGTCTCATCCTCCGGAGTGTTCGAAGGCACTCGAGCGAGGAAGAAGTTCTTGGAGGAAGCTGGGGGTAGTCAGACCCTTGTCGAGCCTCCTTCCGAAGACGAGTGTGCCCAAAACACACTTGGGGCAGATCCTCGAGGCAAAGTCAGCCTCCCAGAAGCCCCTGAAGACGAGGATATCCCCCAGAACATAGCTGGGGGTAGCCTAGCATCTGCGGACCCGAGTTCTGGAGACGAAGAGGCCCTTCAAGACGGAGCTGAGGGTAATCAGGCCCTTGCGGATGCGCCTGTGGTGAATGTTCTTCCGAACATAGCCGGGGGTAGCCCAGACGAAGCTTCAGGAGAGGCAACTCCCCTACAAGGGAGTGAGGCCGAGAGTGAGGCCTTAACTCATCCATCCACTCCCGGCCGCGTCATGACAGTGAACGTGACTGAGGCTGATGTCGAGTCTGATGCGCCGCCAACAGACCTCGTCCAGCGCATAGATACCCTGGAGGGAGGACTCAAAACCCTCTCTGCCTCCATGCAAACACTGACTCAGGCAGTGTTTGAGATACGGTCAGCTTTGACCAGGACACCTTCTGCCGGTCCCGACCCAGGGGCCAACGGAGAAACGAGTGTACCCCTTCAACGGGTATCCTCGGACGCAGATCGCCGAGAAGCACCTCGGACGTCGGAGCCCTCAAATGCTCAACATCCGGTGGTGCCACCTTCCCCGACTTCCAGCTCCACAGAAGACGTGGTCGAGATGATCAGGGACCTGCGCGAGCGCTTTGAGTCCAAGACGAGACAAGAGGAGCGCCAGAAAATGGGCATCCCCCAGCCTTATCCCTTCGAGTGGAACAAGGTGGTTTATCCTCCAAAGTATAAACCACAAACACTGACGCCGTACGACGGGAAGGACTCTCCTCGTCGCTACCTGACGTATTTCTAGTCTCAGACGGGACATCTTTCGAAGGAGGACGCACTTCTTACCAGCATATTTGTTGGGGCACTGAAAGGAGTGGCGTACGACTGGTACTGCAGCCTCCTCGACAATTCAATATCTTTCTTCGACGACCTGACGTGCCTCTTTCTCGACCGTTTCTGCGACGGCGGGAAGGACATGACAATGGCGTCCCTTATAGAGATACGCCAGAAGGAGAAGGAAACAGTTCGAGTGTTCATCGAATGTTTCCAACAGGCCTGCTTCAGACTGCCCCCGGACATGCCAGAACATGCGCTTCTCTCCTCCTGCAGCATGAACATGCTGCCTGCAGTCAAGCTCTGGCTCAACTCTACTCCTCCTCCCGACTGGAGCTCCTTGATCATTGAAGCAGAAGTCGCGGAGAAGAAGGCAGCCAACGCTCGTCTTCTAGGAGTCAGTTTCCCTGCCTTCGAGGACAAGGGAAAACGGCCTGCAACCAACAACCCCGCACGAGAGGCAAAGGGGAAGCAGGCATTGACTGTCAATGCCTCAAAAGGTGCATCAGCACCTGCTCAGAAACCTCCACTTGCACCAAGACCGAAGGAGGTTTATTCGTTCAACGACGAGGACACCCTGCAACTCTTTGAGATACTGAAACAGGGTGACAAGATCAAGCTTCCGGACCCTAAGCGTCCCGATAAGGTTGGGAAAGTGGACAACCCGAGGTACTGTCACTACCATCGGTTTGTCGAACACCCAACCAAGGACTGCTATGTCCTAAAAAATTACATCCAGCACATGATCAATGCGGATGTAATCTCCGTCGACTACGAAGAGAAGACGGTGTCAGCCAACGTGGTATCACTCTAGTTTCGCACCCTGCCGCCGACTACAACACAGGATGGCGTCGTCCCCATCCCTAAGGTGATAATGGAGGTGGTTAACTTACCACCAACCCGTGACAATGTGAGTGGACTCATCCCATTCACCACATCTCGAGAAGAGATCCTGAGGGTTCACCTCGATCTCGTCTCCGAGGTGACTCAACCGGAGGTACGCCCTACCTCCAAATCCAAAGGCAGGAAGATCAAGTCTTGTCGCATGGTCTCTTCTTGAGTGGAAGAGGCACTTTCTATGCAGACGCGTTCATAACAGAACGTCCAACCCGACGAACCTGTCGTCGAGGTGGTGCCTCCTGGCACCGTCCCTGCTGTCCAGGACGAGGGCCCGTCTAAGCCCTCAGCAGCCAATAAACAGAAGCAGATAGAGGCCCGCTTCGATAGGCCTCTACGAAAAGAGAATGCTTCGGGGCTAGCCAAGCCCCACAACTTCGACATACTGGCGCAACTCGCCAGTACTCCTGCCCACCTATCTCTGTTCGAGCTCCTCCGTCTTTCCAAAGACTCCCGAGAAGCTCTCTGCGAAGCTCTGAAGGATGCTGAATCCTTTCTCAGTCAGGTCAAGCAGCCGGAAGATCTCCCGATTGTGTGCAAGCACTGTCACTGTACGGAGGTGGTTATTTCCAATATAACCTTCACCCAACAGGACATGTTGCTCAAACACAATCGACACAACAGGCCGCTGTATTACACAGGGTACATCGGTTCAGTCAAGGTGAAGCGGATTCAGATCGATCCGGGGTCTTCCCTCAGCATCATCCCGAAGACGCTGCTCTCAACACTGGGGATCCCAATGTACCGACTGGCGCCCTCCAACACGACAATAAGTGGTTTCAATGCCAGCAAAAGTGAACCACTGGGCAAAATACGATTAAAGTGCCACATCGGTAACCTCAGAACCAAGGTCACTTGTTATGTCGTGGATGCTGAAGTCAACTACAACATTTTATTGGGTCGCCCATGGCTGCACGAGTACATGGTGGTGCCATCCACGCTCCACCAATGTATGAAGTACGTGTCCACCAACAACGTCATCCGTACGGAGTTCGCGGACATCGACCCCTTCAAAGGGATTGAAGCCTACTTCACCGATGCCGACTTATACAAGTCACCTGACGAGGAGGAGGCCAATGATGCCGATGACGAAGCAGAAACAGCAGCAGAGCCGGACATGGAGCCTGAGGTCACTCCTGATGCTCCTTTGAAGATCCGACTCAAAGGCAAACCGCCTCAGAAGTTGCCCCCCATGAGCATTAAGCTATCCGGAAAAGCACCAGCTGCTCCTGAAGCTCTCCTGAAGATACGGCTCAAGGAAAAGCCGCCTCAAACATCGGCTCCCCTTGTGGCAAAACTACAGGGGAAGGCGCCAGGCACCGGAGGCACAGCAGAGGCACCTCTGAAGGTGCGTCTTAAGGGCAAGCCGCCGCCATCCCAGCCGCCGGAGAAGGCTCATGTAGTCCTTTCCGACTCCCAGATCAATGCTGTGGTGGACCCTCCCGATCCTACTACAGCGCTTACAGATGAAAAGCTGAGGGAATATATCTCGGCCGATGTAGATGCCCCCTCCCTCGACAATGTAATCCCACGGGATAAAATCTCGCATTTCATCAATAATAGAGTATCTTTTAATTATTCTAGTCTTCCACATTGGAATGCCATGTATACATTAGATAACGCTCTACGGTCGTTGCAAACACAAATAACGACCGTTCGCCATGTAAATCGAGTAGTCCCGTCCCAAGGGGTCTGTTACATAGTCCCACCACGAAGTCGAGACGAAGAATCCATCATCTTCGGCAGGGTTGAGCGTCATCAAGACCTCCCGCCACTCGAGCCAGAACCAGATACCGGCAGAATGCAACTCTATCGGTACACGGACAAGGCAAAGTACCTCATCCAAAAGATGGGTTACGACCTAAAAAGCGACAAAGGCCTGAACTACGGCAAAGGTCGACGTCTCCCTCTTCGGCTTCTAACACCTAAAGGAAAGCCGCAGGACTACTACAACAAAACTCGACGGGGGGTAGGCTATGTCACGCCGCCGTCAACTCCAGAGAGTTCAGACGCAGAGAAGTTGAACATTCTCACTCATCTGAAGCATCAACGTGGGATTCCGATACCAGTATCGGATCTGTCTTCAAGAGAGTGCTGTCAGCCAACATGACATCTGCACAATCTCAAGAAGAAGAAGGCGAAGACTAAGTGCCGAAATTCTTCGAAGAAGAACCCTGGGCTCAACGCCTGGGACAACAATAGGAGTCTCGTTTTGAATTACGTGAACCTCCCACCAAAGACAAAGTCGAGCAGATCGACCTTGGGGATGGATCTTCTTCCAAACCCATCTTCGTCAGCAAAAGCCTCAAAGGAGAAGACCGAGAATCTTTAATCCAGCTGGCTAAAGAATATATCGACGTCTTCGCCTGGAGCTACGAAGATATGCCGGGACTTGATCCCCAGATTGCGATGCATAGGTTAAACATCTTGCCTGATGCCAAGCCTATCAAGCAACAACAGCGACGCTTCCGTCCGGACATCATGAACGCCATCGATCAGGAGGTAGACAAACTCTTGACTAGCGGCTTCATCCATGAAGAGCAACACCCAGACTGGGTAGCCAACGTCGTTCCCGTCACCAAGAAGAATAGAAAGATACGAGTCTGTATCGACTTCAGAGACCTCAACTCTGCTTGCCCGAAGGACGAATTCCCGCTTCCAATCACCGACGTGATGATCGACAACACGTGTGGCTTCGAGCGCATGTCTTTCATGGACGGGTATTCGGGCTACAACCAGATCAAGATGTTCCCCGATGACGCAAAACATACGTCATTCAGGACTCCAAAGGGCGTTTTCTGCTACACAGTGATGCCCTTCGGCTTGAAGAATGCTGGTGTGACATACCAATGTGCTATGAGCACCATTTTCCGTCAGCACATTCACAAGACAGTCGAATGCTATGTCGACGACATCGCAGTCAAGAGCCGCCTCAAAGGAGATCACCTGCAAGACCTCAAAACAGTCTTCGACCTCATGCGGGCGCATCAACTCAAGATGAACCCCGCTAAATCCTTCCTTGGGGTTTCGAGCGGAAAGTTCTTGGGCTTCATCATCACGGCGAAAGGCATTCATGTCGATCCGGAGAAGACCAAAGCAATTCTTGATATGGACCCTCCGAAGAATCTTCGAGAACTTCGAGGCCTACAGGGACGTCTGGCGTACATCCGAAGGTTCATAGCAAACCTTTCCGGTAAATGTCAACCCTTCACCCAGCTCATGAAGAAGGGAGTCTCTTACGTCTGGACAAAGGAATGCCAAAAGGCTTTCGACGACATCAAAGCCTACCTGACGAGCCCTCCAGTTCTGGTGGCACCCGTCGCTGGCAAATTATTCCTGCTCTACGTCCGTGCCATGGATCATTCCTTCGGCGCCCTGCTAGCTCAGAACAGCGACACAGGCTATGAGCAAGCAATCTACTACCTCAACCGAACCCTGATCGGTGTCGAACACCGGTACAACCCCGTTGAAAAGGAGTGCTTGGCTCTGGTATTTGCCATCCAAAAGACTCGTCATTATGTCTCGGGCCAGACAATTCACGTCATTTCTCGAGTCAATCCGCTCAGGGTCCTCACGACGAAGCCAGGATCACTGAACTCCCGGCTAGCCATATGGGCGATCTTGCTAACGCCATACAACATGGTGTTCGTTCCACAGAAGGCTGTTAAGGGTCAAGCTCTGGCCGACTTCTTAGCTGCACACCCCATCCCGGAGTCCTCAAGACTCTATGAAGACATCCCGGATGAGGTCCAAGAATCAAACGTCACCGAAGAAGGCTCCGTCTGGTGGATGTTTTTCGATGGCGCTTCAAGAACAGGCCCCAAAGGCCAAATCATCGCAGGAGTGGGGCTGGTATTAGTCTCCCCCGATCAACTGGTCATCCAGCGTGCTTACTCTCTTTCGAAGCCGTGCTCCAACAATGTTGCCGAGTACAACGCGCTCATTATGGGACTCCAGCTAGCGCAACAGCTGGGGGTGAATCATCTGGAGGCCTACGGCGACTCGAAACTCGTCGTAAACCAGATCAGAGGGCAATACGAAGTTCGCCATGAAGATCTGATCCCTTACCACGAAGTTGCATTGAACATCGTTTCAACCTTCACCGGGTTCTTCATCGAACACGTACCTCATCTACAAAATCTAGAGGCTGATGCTCTGGCTTGCCTCGCAGCCTCCTTGGCGGCACCCCTCGGAACTCAACACTACGTCACGGTAGTGGATCGAGACTTGGTCTGCCCTAAAAACAACCTGCGCTCACAGGTGGCCCACGCCATGTCAACTGGTGCCGGTGTCAACGTCCGAGATTGGAGATTCCCGTTCATCGACTTCGCTGTCTACGGAATTCTTCCAGAGGACCCGAAAGAAGCTGTCTCAGTCAGGAAACGCTCTCTTCGATTCTACTACGATACGGCTACTAAAATGCTGTACCGACGCTCCTACGATGGACTTCTCCTTCGATGTTTGTCTAACGAAAAAGCAGCCGAAGCCCTTCGAGAAGCTCATGATGGAACCTGCGGGGTCCATCAGCCCGGTCCTAAGTTGCAGGATCGACTGCGACGCATGGGCTATTACTGGCCAACCATGGCCGCTGACGCTATTGAATATGCTAAGAAGTGCCATGCGTGCCAGCTTCATGCAGACTTCATTCATACACCGTCCGAACTACTACATCCTACAGTCGCCTCCTGGCCCTTCGAAGCTTGGGGAATGGACATTGTGGGACCGATCACCCCTCCTTCATCGAGAGGACACCGCTTCATCCTAGCAATCACCGACTACTTCTCCAAATGGGCAGAAGCAGTTCCTCTGGCAGAAGTGAAAAGCTCCAGGGTGATTAGCTTTATCAAGCACCACGTCATCTACCGTTTTGGGGTACCCCGGAGGATCATCCACGATAATGGCCCTCAGTTCATCAGCCATGTCTTCAGCCGATTCTGTGACAAGAATCGTATTCAAAACATGGCATCAATCGCCTACAATCCGGCAGCAAACGGATTGGCCGAGGCATTCAACAAAACTATCATCAGGCTACTCAAAAAGGTCGTGTCATCTAACAGACGCGACTGGGACGAAAACCTCGGCGAATGTCTTTGGGCCTACCGCACAACGGTACGGACCCCGACAGGCAACACACCATTCTCCTTGGTCTACGGGAGCGAAGCGGTACTGCCTCTTGAGATTCAGATACCCTCACTCCGCGTAGCAATCACAAACCAACTCACAGAAGAAGACAATCAACGTCGTCGTCTGCGGGAACTGGAGGCACTTGACGAAAAGCGTCTTCTAGCTCAACAACGCATCGAACTCTACCAAGCCCGTATATCACAGGCTTTCAACAAGAAGGTCAAGCAGAGGACTTTCCAAGTTGGCGACCTGGTTCTGGCAGTCAGGAGGCCGATGGTGTTGACTCACAAAATACCAGGAAAGTTCGAGCCCAAATGTGAAGGACCTTTCATCATCGAGACGGTATACTCAAACGGTGCTTACCGTCTCGCCAAACCCAATGGAGACTTGTTCATGATGCCCATCAACGGCAAGTTCCTAAAGAAGTACTACTCTTGACATCTTTTCAGACATGTACTTCCATTCCACAAAATCATACGCTTCCGGAACCCAGTTGTTCCGTAGCATCCTCCAGTAGAAGAACAACCACGTCCACATCACCTCTGAGTTGTCCCCCTACATCCTACAAGGCGGAATCTTACACCCCGTAAGACTACACTGTCCTTTATGTTTACCACGTCCACATTACCTCTGAGTAAACATCCCGTACAGACAACCCCCGCGTTACCGTACATCGATCGCAGAACTTCCACGTCCACATTACCTCTGAGTAGTTCCGTGCATCTCCCAGGGTCATTCCTACCACGTTCACAACACCTCTGAGTAGGAAGATTCTATCATTTGCACCCCATATTTGCCACGTCCACATTACCTCTGAGCAAATACATTGGGTCCTTCAAACTTATTATCTGTATCTGAAACCAAGGTACGCAAAAGATAACAGGTCCACACAAATCATCAAAGTTTATGACAAGCAAAAATGAACACATCGCAGAAAATGGTGTACTTCTTTATTATTTCTAAAAAAATGAGAGTAAAGGATTACACTATCCCCAGCAAGAGTTGCAAAAAATACAAAAAGCAGAGACTACAAGCCCTAAATATCTCCAGGGTTGGCGAAAAGCTCTGCAATTCGGCGTTTCAAGTCTGCCGCCCGAGTCTCCGCAGTCGCCAAGACTCGACGTTCAGCTTCATGACGCATCGCTTCGACAGCCTCAGCAGAAGTTTTATTCTCGTGCTTCTCATCAAGCTGCTGTCTCTGCTGAGCCAGGGTAAGAGCTCGGAGAGTGAAAGCTGCTTCCTCCTTCTTGAATGCTACGTGTTCAGCCTGGACACGTTCAGCGTCCAATAGGAGTCGGGCCCGCTGATCCTCAAGGCGGCGCATCTGCGCGTCATTCTCCGCGATATTTGTGTCTAGTGCAGCTCGCATCTCCTCTGTCTTCCGTGTAGACTGAGATAACCGCTCCACTGCAGCTTCAATCTCAGACACTTCGCGTTCCCAGACACTCACAGTGGCCTGGTAGGAAGACACAGTCTCGGCGAGCAACTTCTCCTTCTCCGCATCTATCAGGACGGAGAGGTCATTCCGCTGGATGCGCCCTAATTCAGAAAGCCGCTAGTCCAACTCAGCCACCGTGGCTTCCAGAATGTCGGCCATATGCTCGTGGCCCGGGTGAACACGGATCAAGTTGATATGAGGCAATGCCAGAGTTCTTGCCGTCGCAAAGCTCCCCTTGGCGTCCATCACTGACGACACCCACCCGTCACCGCGGGGCGAACGTCGGCCGGAGTCACAATGGTGACAGGAGCATCCTCGTCGGCGAACTCTGTCGGCTCCTTTCCCTTAGCACCGCTGCGAGGAGTCTTGGGAGCCATTCTCTTAGAGAAGAAAAGTTAGGATTTTTGAAGAAGAACTCTAAAGAAAGCAAAGGCAGAGGAAAGAAGAACTCTCTTTCTCTCCATCGCATGCCTATTTATAGGCACGGTCGCACGCGTGAACCGATGAAGGGTGACCTCAGCCGTCGCCTCAGGTCCTGTGAAAAGATAACAGCAAATAAGACCAAAAGATCATCATTAATCTTTTCGGTTACCGAGACGTTATCATTTGCATTTACTGAGAGGAGCATGTGCCCGAACAGGCATGCGCACGAACAGTCATACGCTCCAACAGTCATGCGCCTTGACCACCATGCTTCTTATTCAAAGTATTCCAAAACTTATCTAAAAGTTTTAAAAACTTTGAAGGGGGTCTTGTAGAAGCATGGAATTTCAGAGCCAGAAATCCTATGCGCCAGACACTACATGCGCACAGCAAAACCAACAAATATGGACATTTGAAAGATGACTTTTTATTACATATAAAAGTCTATTACATGTCTAGAAAAGGTGGTACAAAGGAGAATTTCTACAAGGAAAAGACCCTAAGTCTACAACCAGCAACCACCATGCGCCTTCAGTCAGGCGCAACAACCACCATGCGCCTTCAGTCAGGCGCAGCAGCCACCATGCGCCTTCAACCAGGCGCATCCCGCCATGCGCATCCAGCAGGGCGCATCCTTTCAGCAGCCCAGTTATGTGCCGCTCTTCCAGCCAGGCTTTAACCCTCTGGCTGGAACCAAGGAAGAGAAGAGCACCGTAAATCTGTGGCCAGGAGAGGCTTCGAAAGAGCCTCCAAAGGCGAAGGAAGACCGTGATCGAAACCGCGGCTAAAGGAGCAGCTTTCAACACAACCAGAATGGGCAACGCCCACTTTGAAGGAAGAAAGAGCCTAGCACCGCCATTCCGATCTACGGCTCTTCTGGAATAACGAAAACGAGGCCCGAGCATCCCTATCTTTCGATGCAACAGGCATATTCCGCCTGCCTCGGAAGCCCTCGACTCCGTCTTTTGGATGTAACAGTCACCTTCAAGTGCATCAACGAAGACATGGCGTCGCATCTTCACCCTTGGGAGCATTTCGTCAACAGAATGCATCCGAGTAAACAAGTTCATGTTGGAAGTACGTGAGAGAACGAGAAGCAAACCCTCTCTCCATGCCACTATTTATAGGCCGAGCAAATCAAACCCACGCGCCAAGTGGATGGCTCTCCGAATTTCATGCAATAAATTTGCATTAAATGGATGAACCGGACGCCTCGAATTCAACCAAACGGCTATTTAAAGCACTCGAAGAACGTAACAGCCGCATCATTAAAAACGTATCAGATGCGCCGGCCAGATAGCGCATCACCCAGATGCGCCCCTCAGTGTCAAGCGTCCTTCAGTACCAAGAGCATCATAGGGATGCGCCCCCATGCGTCCCCATACGCCTAGTGGAACGCCAACCGACGTGCCCACTCAGCTGTCCATCGAATGTCACGAACATTAAATGCTGAACTGACAGAGTTGGCAGTACGCCTCCCAAAGTCTGAGCAGTCGACAGCTTTTTTCAAAAGACGAAGCATCGCCAACGTCAGCATCATTATTACTCCTCTCCGACGGCTACTTCCACGTGGCCACCCAACCAGCTCGCATGCGCCTTCGCAGCCATGCGCCCAAACGTGCATACGCCTCAAAAGCTGTGCGCCTCAAACTTTTCACTGATCCCTAAAGACAGAAGGAAAGTCACTGTCACAACTCTGCATGTGCCTCAAAAAGCCATGCGCCCTAGACTTCCCTCTGATCCCAAAAGACAGGAGTAAAGTCACTACTAAAGCTCTGCATACGCCTTAAAAGCCATGCGCCCAGAATGGTTCGTGACTCCTAAAGGTGACGAACCAAAGTCTCCTCATGCGCCCAATCCTAGACGCATCCTACCAGATCATTCCCCCCACCAAATCCGAGATCTCTGAGCCATGGGTCGAAGACACGTGTCCTTTGACTCGACTCATCCAAGATCTCAACAACAGAAAAATCTTCTTCTCCGCTATGTGCCGGTTCACAACAGCAACATGAAGAAGTCAACCCCCTCGATCAGGGCACATCGTCCGTGCACCTCCATCAGCAATCAACACGTGGCATCCCCGCGTACAGGCGCATCCTACATATGCGTGCACGAGCAGCCAGCCTGCAAAACTATAAATAGAGAGATCATTTCCTTCTTGTGGACACAGACGGACCAATCTACGTGCATACATATCAACCTCCACAGCGAACAGACAGAGACTTCGCACCACCAGAGAGGCAGATACAGACACTCAACGTCTTCCTCCTCTCAACAAGCTCCAGCACCCAGAGCAATCCAGACCTTCAGAGAACCGATAACCATCGTCAGATCGTCAACGGAGTCAACGCATTACCACTCACTCCATTGGCACAAGGAACCCAGATTAAACAAAAGTGTACTCCTAGGACTACATCTAAGTCCTATATTGTAACACTGTTCTGTTTGTATTGAAATTTGCAATCAATGAATTTTAATGGCAAACACTTGGTAGCAGACGCACCACCAGAAGCTTCCTGTCGCAGTGTTGAAGCCGACTTGCTACTCCACCACCAGCGTGTCGATCTTTTCTCTTTTCCAGTTATTGGTCGAATGTATCCGTCCTTATATCAAAGGGCTAATAAAGAGAAGTTATTTTGTAATGCCTGTGCTTTGGAAAAACATACCAGAAGCTCGTATGTGAGCACGAGGAATAGGAGTTCAGCTGCTTTTGACATGATATATTCGGACGTATGGGGCCCTTGTCCTACAACCGGGATTAACGGCTTTCGATGGTTCGTCACCTTTACTAATTTTTATACCCGCGTGACATGGGTCTACCTTCTGAAGAATAAAAGTGACGTCCTTGAGGCCTTTCAGGACTTTTATCGACGAGTGGAAACACAATATAGCGCTAAAATTAAGTGTTTTCGGTCCGACAATAGGACGGAGTATACTAATAAGCGGGTTGCTGAGTATTTTTCCACTCATGAAATACTTCATCAAACTTCATGTGCTTATACTCCGGCTCAAAATGGTGTGGCGGAACGAAAGAACAGACACTTGCTGGATGTTGCACGGACGATGATGCTGGCTATGAATGTCCCGAAACACTTATGGGGGCATGCTATATTGACGGCCTCTTATCTCATCAACAGAATGCCATCTCAGGTATTGGACTGGAAGACACCATTGGAGATGCTTACTGGAGCAACTACATACACTGTTCCACCAAAAGTTTTTGGATGTGTATGCTTTGTCCAGGATAATCGGCCAGGCGTTGGCAAACTGGATCCTCGGACAGTTAAATGTGTCTTTGTCGGTTACACGACGACTCCGAAGGGATATGCCTGTTGGAGTCCAGTCGAGCAGAAGATATTTGTCAGCATGGACGTTACATTCAGAGAACTCGAACCATACTATGGTTCGGATGAAGGTTCAGCATTTGGTGACACACCTAACACAGATGGTGTTCGATGTGAGGGGGAGATAATAAGCCCAAATGTGGTCGTCGGATCGGTTCCGTGTCCGGTTGTAGAAAACTGGACGAAAGGGGGAGAGCACAGTGACTCAGATACAGAGAATGAAGAAGATGATACATATGTTACGCAGGGGGAGCAGCAGACAAGGAAAAATGAGCTCCAAGTCTACAGAAGGAGACAACAGAAGTCCAGTACTGTGCCTATGCTGTGCCCTGTGCCTACTGTACCAAGTCCCTCGTCTACTCCTGCTCCAACTCCTGAAGATGTTGCCCCCGCACTGAATCACTCGGATTCTGATGCGGATCTCTCCGACTCGGATGGTATGATCTCTCCACCACCTATTGCTCCCTTAAGGAGATCTTCTCGCATCAATGCGGGTAAGGCTCTTGCTCGTTTTGATGACTACGAACATGACATTGCCAACTTCTTGTCTTATTCTAACATTTTTTTCGAATTATCGAGCCTTCATTTCATCGTTAGACTCTACTTCGTTGCCCAAGTGTTGGCAGGAAGCAAAGAAAGATCCAAGGTAGAAAGCTGCAATGATGGAAGAACTTGGGGCACTGGAGAAAAATAAGACATGGGAGCTGGTTCCATTACCCAAAGGGAAGAAAGCTGTGGGATGCAAATGGGTGTACACAGTAAAAGAGACGCTAGAAGGAAAGGTCAAGCGATACAAGGCGATGTTGGTTGCAAAAGAATTCACACAGTCATATGGCATAGACTATGATGAGACGTTTGCCCCAGTAGCAAAAATGAGCACCGTGAGAACTCTGGTCTCCATTGCAGCGAACTATGGGTGGAATCTGTACCAGCTGGATGTGAAGAATGCCTTTCTTCATGGAGACCTGCAAGAAGAAGTATATATGGAGCTCCCGCCATGGTGCTACGCGACGGAATCAAACGGAGGGACGTCACAAGAAAAGGTGTGTAAACTGAAGAAGTCGCTATACGGGCTAAAGCAATCTTCTCGAGCCTGGTTTGACAGATTCAGAAAGGCTGTTACAGGCATGGGATACCGTCAAACAAATGCAGATCATACGGTCTTTCTTCAGCATGCAAGAGGCCACATCTCTATACTTGCTGTATATGTGGATGATATAGTGATCACAGGTGATGATGAAGTCGAGATCACTAAACTGAAGTCAAAACTCGCGAAGGAGTTTGAAGTGAAGGATTTAGGAGCGATGAGGTACTTTCTAGGTATCGAGGTGTGTGAAGGCGAACAAGGAATTGTTCTCTCACAGAGAAAATACACACTAGATCTGCTGAAGGAGACAGGGATGCTGGGATGCAAAGCAGCGGTCACTCCAATTGATCAGAAGTGCAAGTTGGAAGCAGAAGCAGGAGAGCCCGTTGATCGTAAAAGATATCAACGACTTGTAGGGAGATTGATTTATCTGGGACACACTCGCCCTGATATCTCATTTGCGGTGAGTGTAGTGAGTCGCTACATGCATGATCCAAGAAAGGGTCATATGGAAGCAGTATTTCAGATCTTGAGGTATCTGAAAGGAACGCCGGAAAAGGGGCTATGGTTCAAGAAGAATGGACGCATAGAAGTTGAGGGATACTGTGATGCAGACTGGGCAAGCTGCATAGACGACAGAAGGTCTACCACCGGATACTGTATTTTTGTAGGAGAAAATCTGGTCTCATGGAGAAGCAAGAAACAGTCTGTGGTAGCACGGTCGACAGCTGAAGCAGAATACAGAGCAATGGCTCTGGGAGTGTCAGAATTGCTGTGGGTGAAAGCGTTGCTGACAGAGTTAAAGCTAGACAAGGGAGCACCATTACGTCTTCTGAGCGATAGTCAAGCTGCAATAAGTATAGCTAACAATCCCGTTCAGCACGACAGAACTAAGCACATCGAGATTGATCGATTCTTCATCAAGGAGAAGCTGGAACAAGGGATACTGAAGATTGACCATGTCCGCTCAGAAGAACAAGTTGCAGACTGTCTGACTAAGGGTCTTAGTTCATTAAGTCTGTCGAAGCTATGTAACAAGATGGGGATGATCAATATCTATCGCCCATCTTGAGGGGGAGTGTTGAGAGTCAATAAGGGACTTTTAGTCCCACATCGGAATATGTAGTATGTAGAGGAGCTAGACTCCCTATAAGTAGTGAAGTAGTCCATCAATAAAATCAACTCAACTATTATTTTCTACACTTTTCCACAAGTACTCCATCCCGAAAAATCTTTATCCCGAAAAATAATGGAACTTAATCGATTGTCCTCATATGGAAAATTGCTTCTCCATAACATGCAAGGTCTCCACTCCAACTTTGTGTTGGGAAAAAATGAACCTAAAACATGCAATAAAAGAAGTCACATGTTATGAATAGAAATTGAGAGCAAGGCTTATAAACATGTTACAGACATTGTCCTCATATAGTGATCACAGCCTTGTCCGAGAGAAAAGATGAACAAAGGTGAAAATTTGGAAAAGTTTGTTTTTAGATTCTGGTCACTTTTCTTCTTCCTCTGATGATTTTCTCGAGAGAGAAGTTGGCAAAAGCAGAAAACTATTTTTAAAAAGTTCCTCTGGATTTACTTGGATCACTAATCATGTAACGGAATTGCGAGAGACTCCTAGCAACGGTAGACCAGTAAGCGCATCCCAAAAAGAATAAATAATAAAATTAAGATAGTAAATTATCGTTTTATTCTTGTCCTGGTCATACGACTAAGTAACTCGTCGAAAAAGAAAATTAAATTATACAATTGCTCATGTGTTGGATAGGCTTGTTGAACACAACTTCAAAAATTTACCTTTTATTTTCTTCCACTTTGGGCATGAGGTAGATTTATTACTTTAAACAAAAAATAGTGTCCTTTCCTAAACGATGTGGCACTAAAATAACTTCATATTGAACCACATCTTATCTTACACTATATAATATGAGACTTCAAAACGGCTCAAAAGTGAGCCGTCTAAGCCGTCATTATATCACGGTTCATTTTATTTAAAAAAAATAAATTTTGTAAAAATTGTTGAAAAAAGTTTAAATTTGTCAACATAAAAAATCGAACTCAACCAAATAAGAAAAATACCTCACACCTTAACCACATGAGTTATAAGAGATATTTGACTATAATTGGATACTTTTCTTATTATTAGTTATTATACGTTTGCACGTACATTTTCTAGTAAGCTATTATAGGTTGCCAACCAACGCAACCAACACTTTGTACAAGCCCTCCAACTAGTGGCTGTAATTACATAACAAATTAGGGCCCGTTTGGTAAACCGTATTTGGATGTAGAATTTGGATTTTATGGATTTTGAGCCAAATCCATGTAATTCTACGTTTGGTTGGAGTTGGATTTGGATATGGAAAGTGGATACCAAATCCAAATTTTGGATTTGGAAGAATGAAAGTTGGATTTTATTTAAAATAATTTTATTATTTTATCAAATATTTAATTAATACTAATAAATAAATAAAAATAAACTAATAATTAGTTATTATTTTATATATAATTTTGATTCTTAATTAATATAAATACGTACATTACTTAAATAATTAAGTATTAATAACAAATTTTATTAATTAATAATTTATCATAATCAAATTATTAATTTATTAATTATAATTATAATCTTGATTAATAATTTATTAATTTATAATTTTATTTTAATATTTTATAATGATCTTAATTAATAATTTATACCTTTATTAATCATAATTATAATAGTTTATTAATCATAACTATAATTTTAATTAACAATTTATAAATAAATATTTAATTATAATATTAATTAATAATTTATTAATCTTAATTATAATTATAATTATAAATTATAAATTACTATTTATGGTAATCTTAATTAATAATATATTAATCATAATTAACACTTAATAAACTATTATTTAATTTAATAGTTTGTACATTATTAAAATTTTAATTAATAATTTATTAATCGTCATTATAATCTTAATTAATAATTTTATTAATCATAACTATTATCATAATTATAATAATAAATTATTTGTTAATCATAACTATAATTATAATTATAATAATTAAATAATAACTTATTTATTTATTATTTATTATTTTATTATTATGATTATAAATTAAAATTATAGTTTACCAATCCTATGTTTGGTTGGAATTGAATTAGGATTGGAAAATTCATGATTTGAATTTGGATTTAAATTTTAGATTTTCAAATCCAAATTCCAACCCAAATTCTTGTTACCAAACAAGCCCTTATTTTTTCTTCACATCTTTGTTGTCATCCCCTAGGAAATCCTCAGATATTCCTTCGGATACCAACAAAATAAGAACCTTCAAAACCATTTCATCAGAAAACAAACGTGTCCAATATTTTGGTCGGTCACTTGGATTCAGTCATTCCGGTCCATCAAATATATAACCAATAATTACAAAATATTCATTAGTGGACAGACGCGTGGCTCTGTATGGATCATCAATTGTTAACCCCAACACCGTCCAAAAGCAAGTGGTTGGCATGCCATAGCGACAAATCAAATGGAAGGTTCATTTGCACTTCCGTGAAAGCATACTCATCACACACAAGCTTTATATAAATTCACCATCGTAGTCTATATACTTTGATAACACTCTCTGACTCATATATTCATCAATAATATCAAGCCTTCGCTTCTTAATTTCTTGGTGTCCACTGATGGCCAGAGCAAACATATGGCAGTACGCTATCGAAGTTGCTCCTCCTCTGATGGTCAGCGTGGTGAAGCACAAGGGATCGAGAAGCTTGGGCACCATCACGGAAGAGGAGGAGATGGACGTCGTCGAAGACCTCTCTTTGTGTTTCGAGAGCATTCGTTCGTGTGGTGACGGCCAGGAGGATGATGTCAATGGCAATGTGCATTAGAGGGGGGACTACTTTGTAACTTTCTCATGGATTTTATTTTGAGAGTTTTGAAAGATTTGAACAGTTGCAAGTTTTAGAGTTTCATAGTGATACATGGCAAAGGGAGGAACTCTCCTCGTATATAATTATTTGGGTTATTTGTTTCATCTCTTCTGATATTATGACTGTTCCAATTCCTGCGTGAATTGCAACCGAAATTCTGTTAATTACTAGGTTTTTTTCCCTCTTACCAACCACTTTATTCACGGGTTTACCAAATAAAATCGCCGAACTCTAGTGACACTTATTTTTTTCCCCTCTTAACACACCGGTTATGATGTTTTTTTTCCCTCTTAACACACCGGTTAATCGCCGAACTCTAGTGACCCTTATGTTTATGGGAGAGGAGCATAAGATCCTAACTGGATGGCGGAAGATCGGTGAATCGAGTCACGGGGGCGTATTATAATATTATTCCTTCCATTTATAAAAAAATGGTGGGAGTTGGAGACGGTGAAACCAAAAGACATGCAATACAACATATACAAAATCTCATCACAAAGTCTCGTACGTAACGTTGGACATATAAAAGACACCAACTAATCTACCTACGCTCCAACGTAAATCAGATTGTATATATTGAGTGTCACCTTTCCATAGCACATCATATACTACCCAGAATATCTAACTTAGAAAAAACATAGAGTTGTAGTGAATATTAATTATCCTACTACCTAAATATTAGGGGTTTAGAAGGGAAGTGCGCAGCCAGGTGGAGCCGAGAGGGGGCAATTGACCCCTAGTCTTTGTGAAATATAAATATAAAACTTTGTCCTCTTTAAATTTTTTTTTTTTTTTTACTTTGCTACTTTTTGTCAACCCAACTTTTACGTCTTAAAACTAAAATAAAATGTTTATAGAAGAAAAAGTCACAAGAAAACAAATTAAATATTGAGGGTTAATTAATTCAAGATTTATGGATCCCGGTCTGGTCTATAAAAAATTAAGCTTAGGGTCTGCTTGGTAACAGTGTTTTCATCGGTTTTGGGGTATTTTTGATCCGACCGTTCATAAAAATTTCTGCTTGTTAATTTTTTTGAGGCACTGATTTTGGTCGGCTCGAAAACCCCCCAAAATCGATGTAATGTATTTGTGGGTGGCTTTGTAAACACCCCAAATCGACGGATTTTTGAGCGGCTCTATTTTTTTATTCTATTTATATCCTCACAAAAATATATATAATTATAACTACCGATATCCTTCCCTATCTAATTTATTCGTGTAAAAAACTTTCAAAACCGCTCGTTAGTGAATTACCAAGCATGGATTGGACTGATTTAAAAGTCGCTACTTAAAAACCATCCAAAATCGGATCCCTCATAGCCGCTCATAACCGGTACTCTAAAAACACCTCATAACCGCTACTCCTATAATTGTCAAGCAGACCCTTAGGAACCGCATTTTTTTCCATGCCCATTTCATCCCTCTCTAGAAAATAGTGTTCGTCGATGCACAAGATTTCACATGTTATGATTTATCCTGAGGAGTACTCATGTATAGGGATAGGACTTCTCCATTGGGATCCAAATGTCATTACATAGTTTAGTAGATACTAGGATCGTGTTATCTTTTACGTTTCGAAATTTAATTTCAATCTCTTTGTTAGCATGCTCGTTCTCTTCAGACATTTTTATTTGTATTATGTTGATTATGTTATTACCGGGTTAAACTTGAAATAATCATTTATTTCCTTCTAGCAAGTTCCTGTTTTTGAGTCAGTTTGTAAGCATAATTATTTTCGTTTGAAAGTGTTACAAGAAGACTATTATGCAATTTTAAAATCATTATAATTATGATTTATGGTGCTGCTCGTGACTTAATCTAGGGTATCTATCGGACTATCGAAAACTTAATATATTATAATTCGAGAAATATCGATTTAAATCAAATTCGTATTTTAATGCTAAGTCGTGAAAATTGGAAGATTTATTTGGTATCAATGGAAATACTGCTTTGAGGTTTAGTATTGAATTTTAGAGCTGCTTACTTGTGCTTGATAAGGATAAGCATGTGTTTATATTATGAGGTTTAATGATACCTAAATTGATAACCAATAGTTATTGGTAATTAGACAAGGTAAGAAAAATTTACTTTTATTAATACTTATGTATTTTTTGCTTGATTATAATTGTGTGTCCAGTATGAATTCTTCCACCGAAGAGGTATTAACCGAGAGGAATTCTACGGTGGAGGCTCTACAAAAATGACAGGTGTAAGTGATATATTTCACAATTTATTCCCACATTTTGGAAAATGACAGGACTACTAAGTACCGAGTCACTTTGCAACAACATGATTCCTGGTCACATAATTATTATTGAAAAAACTAGTTATAAAGAGATCCAAACACTGTTCTTCGGCCAAATTGCGTCATCATATAGGCAATAGTATATTGTGATTGCGTTGGTGATTGTTAGAACATAATAATAGTTTGGACACTACTAGATCAATAGATTTAGGATCAATATAGAGTCCTACTCCAAGTGGATATTATAATAATTTTCTTATATATGGTTTGCTTATTATAACTTTCTATCGAGCACAAGATCATGATTTTCAATCATATACTGTTTTACTTCATTTGTTTCATTGTTCTTGAACCGAGGATTTGCATGTCTTTGATGAACTAATATTTGTTCACTAGATGAAGGCATGTTTGAGGAAGTGATGCTTCTTCTGTACAACATGGAGGAGTCTGAGGAGTAGTAGCTTGTTGAGGGTATAGCAACATATTCTTTTGTATAGTTGTACAATATGTTATGTAAATTATCTTTTAAGACTGAAACTAGACATATGAGATGTTTTATGTTATTAGATGTATATTGTTCTCAGTTTATTAATGTTTTAGCTTTGTCCATATTTTTATCCTGGAACTTTACGTGCGACAATCACGAATAGATATGTGTGTATTTGTCTGGAGCATAGCCTTGGATGTTAGTTATGTACTCGGCTCGTCGTATTCTGGGCGCGGGTCGTGGCAACGACGAACGACACAACACTCTCATCGATTAGTTCTATCCTACAAAAAGCTCAGGGTGGTGGTGCGTGACAGCAGATGGTACAAAATTCTTCGTTTATCGAACTTTTAACCCGGTGCTCCAAAATCCATTTGATACTCAATAGCTCGGCCCTACTAGGCGTCTAGTTTTAGGCATATCATAGTGGTGGTTCAAACATCCTCCAGAAAAAGTAGTGCTTTCCATCTTGATCCCACTATATACAATGGATGCATATCAAGAGACGCATTGGTGATCAACTCTAGAGGGACCGAGTGTACTCTTATAATTGATTATATTTATGTGTTAATAGTTTATCTTTTAGTTTTTCGCTTAGGCACATGTTTATTAAAGAGCATTACATAGACTATGAAGAAATTTGAATTTATTTTAAAATAAAAGAGAGAAATAAATGGATGTGATGGGGTTGTGATTTTGTAAAGAGGGAAAGGACAAAATAGAAAAAGACCAAAGAAAAGAGACAGAAAAAAAAAAAAGAGACAGAGAGAGATTGGAAGAATGGAGGTCGGAGGAGTACTAATAGAGGTTGGTGATGATGATAAGGAGAGGGTTATTTGAGAAATTTGAACAATTATTTGAACAAAATTGTCCATGAACACATATCACTGATAAGTATAATCAATATTCCTCTTTTACATTGGTTAAGTAGAAAAAAAGGACTCATAACTATATTTTTTCATTGATTTAGGGAACTTGCTAGCAAGTTACGAGATTTAATTTTGTAATATTAAAAGTACAATACTCGATTTGGATGACTTATATGCAAAACTTCTCACAAAAGGCATATGACTGTACATAAACGAAACATATCATAAATGGATGGAGTTGTCAGTCTTTAAACCCGACCCTAATCCATTTTCTTAAACGAGTTAGACTAGTCGACCCGTTTATGCTTGAACCTGTTTAGAACTTACCCAAATCTGTTTAGAAGGATGGGTTCACTAATTGGGTTAGCGGATTGAACCCGAATTGTCACCCTTAGGTGGAAGGCTGGTTTCTTATGCTTGATTTGTGATTGCTGTTATTTTTTAAGAGCCCACAATTGAAGTAACTTTTGACATTCTAATGTCAAATGCTGCAACAGACTTTCCTCCCCCTTTTTTTCTTTTTCTTTTTTTTTTCTTTTTCTTTGTGTGTGTTACGAAACAATGCACTGCTTTATAAGAAAAGAAAGTAGAAGCTCGTTGAGACTTGGTTTGAAATTGTTGCCCCTTTTCAAGAGCTAGCAATATAACCAACTTTTGACAAGAAGTAAAATATTGTTGTCAAAAGCTGAACCAACTTTCTAGATTTTTTTTTCTTTTATTAGTATTTTTTCGAGATACCATGCGATACACACAAAATTTTGTACAAGATTTTATATATATATATATATATACATACAGTTGGAGGACTCGGAGGCTATTGGTCTAGTCTAGTATCTGTATTGTGCTTTTCATATGAATTACAAGTCCTATTTTTTTGTTGACAAGTTATTACCAAAGGTAATTTCTAAAAGTACTCCACATTTTATTCCAGGACAGTCCATTAGAGCATCTCCAACCCTATTGTCTTGTTAAGTGTTGTGAGTCTTAGGTGGCTCCTATGTGGCATGAGCCACAAGACAATGTCTTGTTTATGTGGCAAAATTATATCTCAAAAGACAATGAGATAGAAAAACTATCTCCAATGCAAAAGTATTGAGGGGACAATAAAAAGTATTTTTTCCAACTTCCAAGGCAACTCCTTCACTTCTTCAACTTTTTTATAAATATTTCTATTCATAATTGATGATGTGGAGACAAAGTCATTGTGAAGTGCATTGTCTAGATCTAGACAACCAACTTCACATTCTCCTTGCCATGTCAATTTCATGTTTTATTCTACATTTGCATTGGAGAAAAATTTTTGGAATGAAAGTTTGTCATTCCTATGTGGCAACCATTTTTTCTAAACTCACAATAGGGTTGGAGATGCTCTTAGTAAACCTAACATTAAGGAGTACTGCCAACATTGTTGACAGTCTATTTTAATATTTAAATTTTTTAGGACGTCAATAAATATAGTCATACTTTATGCTAGTTGACAGTCCTAGAACTGGATTATCCTAAGTAAAATATGGAGTGCCTTCAAAAATTACCTTACCAAAGCGGAGCACAGAAAAGCATAAGCAGCCAAACATTAGGTAATCCCAATTCCCAAACCCAGCAGCCTAGAATTGCCCTCTCTCTCCCGCCAGTCTTCTACTCCCCAACTCCAATAGAGCGCGAGTGAGAAAAAGAAGAAAAAATGGTAAAGAAGGGCGACAAACCCCAGGCCCACGCCGACCCGGAGACCGAGCAGAAGAGGGCCCTCCGGTCCCTCTCCCTCTCCCGGAGACTCCTCCGCCGCTCCCGCGCCGCCCCCTCCGCCCCTCTGGACCCTTCCAGGAGCGTCCAGAAGCTCGAGGGCCGCGACATCGTCAAGCGCGGCCAGCGCAAGAGCCGCTACCTCTTCTCCTTCCCTGGCCTCCTCGCCCCTCTCTCCGGCGGCCGCATCGGCGAGCTCGCCGACCTCGGCACCAGGAACCCCGTCCTCTACCTCGACTTCCCCAAGGTCTCCGTGCTTGACGAAACCCTAATTTCAATTTCCCCCCCCGAATTTTTGCTTTATTTTAATATTTTAGGGTTTGTTGGAGTTTAAACTGTGTGGGCTTTTGGTTTGGTTTGGCTAGGGGCGGGTGAAGCTGTTCGGGACGCACGTCTACCCAAAGAACAAGTACCTGACGCTGCAGCTCACCAGGTCGGCGAAGGGCGTCATGTGCGAAGATTGCTTCGAGAGCTTGGTCAGTAGCGGTTTCGAATCGGTCGTTTTATAGTGTTACGAATTTACAATTTGAAAGGGATTGGTTCTGTTGAATTAGTATCTACGTTGACACGGGCAGGCATGAAAAGGACACGGTGTTTGGAGTGTCAGTGTCGTGGCACACCACTTGTCCGACACGGTTCTTCCATTTTCTCCTCGTAGTGAATAGTAGGGATGCAAGAAGTTTGGGGCCTAAATATTTGGATCTAATACGTTCATCTCGAGGTCACAAGGTTTTGGGCCTAAACATTTGAATTTACAAGACCCAAATCTCTCTCTCTCTAGGACCTATTCAGTAAATTGTTTGTTTACTTGTATCTAAATGTCTAGTAGATAAAAATTTAATTTACACAAAAGTCACATGCTACTTTAGTGAATTCTTATTTGAGTAGATTTGCATTTGCTCGTTCCAGTGGAAAACCTGGATACCAGACGTATTTTGGCGTGTTATAATTTTGGACTGTCCGTGCCATGCCAATACATGTCTGTTACGATGCAACATAGACAGGACATCAACTTTGGAGTCTCCATGCTTGGCAGATTGGTTAAGATGTTGAAGTGCATGTGCAATTGATAAATTTTGGACATGGCAAGTGATTCCAGAATGTGACCTATTTGATCAACGTGGATGGATTGTAGATAAGAATGCTGAATAGGGTTCGACTGGTTGCGTTGATGGAGGGGTGCTTTTGAGGTGTCCTGTGGTCAACACGACTGTTGAGAATTAAGGTAAGTCCAATCAAAGGATTTTTCTTGTCAACAGACCTTCAGTTATTGCAAACCATTTGGGATTGGGAGGTTCAAAATTTTCTTCCCTGTGAAATAGTCATCTTTAGTGAATGTTTCAGTTGAACGGCCTTGACTGACTTTTTGATTAAATTAAACCTCTTATGTGACAAACTCACAACCAATCCTAGTTAACCATAGTAGCTAAAGCTTCTTAAAGTGATGAATGCAAAAATACTCATTTTAAACGTCCTAAAGGTTTCCTTATTCTGACAATTTATTTGTAGTAGGAAAGGTAAGGTATCCTATCTCAAAAGAGACAAAAAGCAAGTTCAATCGTGTGCCTGAAACAAGTGGTCCCCAGTCGACCTGCAATATCTAATTTCTCATAGTTTCAATACTTGGGTAGTATAACTAATATCATAAATACCTTATAGACATGACGCTTAAGAATTTTCTCAGGTTTTACAAATACAACCTTTTTAAACAAATAACAAGATTCAAGTCAACTCTTGTTTGCAATAAGAGAGAGAAATGAGGACACTGGAACCACCTTCCACACTTTTTGTCCCTATCAATATTTCCATATATTGGTTGACCTCCAAACTTGAGGTTCTGCGATGGTTTGGACATGTGCAATTGGAGACTAATAGATGCACCAGTTAGGGGTGATAGGCAATTAGTTAAAGTAGCTGCTGGAGCAAGTAGGATTGAAGCTGCGAGAAAGGATGCATCATTTGCTAATTTTAGAGAGTAGATGTCCCTTTAGCACAGTTGAATGGAAAACAAATATTCGTGTAGCGACCCAAAACATTGCATATATGAATTGTTGTTGTTGTAGCTTGCCCTTTGAACTCTAACAAGGTCCAGAGTGGTTTGCAATTTATAGTACATGTAAACCAGGGCTCTTCCATACATTAATTTTTTTGCTCACTGATACCCACTGGAGAGAGATGTTTCACGGTGTAGAATGTCATCATCATCATCATCATCATCATACAAGGCTTCTCCGACCACACTGGGTCATATGGAGCATGGGATTGCTCTACAAAGAATGACTGAGTTTTATAACAACTGTCAAGGTGACATCAAACCTGTTTTCTTGTGCCAAATATCTTTCGAAGATAGCCAAGAGGAGAGATGGCCTTGCCATAAACCTAGAAGGTTAGCTGGAGAGACATTCCTTTTTAGTCTTGTAGTTTAAGATCCCCGCTAACCAAACAGTCCCCCTCTTTTTTCCATCCCTTCGACCAGAAAAGAGTATAGACGAAGAGGTAAGATCATGTGGTCTGCTATGGGAATTGCATTCATCTCCATGGCACATTAAGCCAAAGAACATCTTTTTGGGCTAGTCCCCAATAGAGCTATCTGCCTATCTCTATATATGGACATCCTATGCACAAGTGCATCTGTATAAGATGGTATACTTTTCTTTTTCTAGCTCACTACATCACAGAACTTGAAAAAGAAAAATTCAGAGGTAATGACAATGACATTCTCACTGATTTTGGTCAGTAATTTCTGAACTGTTTTTCAGTAATGGTTGAATTTGTTCGGATTCTTTATAGTAGATGATTGACATACTAGATTGTCCCTTGGTGTAACAATGACCTATGCCATGGTCATAATCTTCAAGTATTTCATCATTTTGTGGAATTCTGAACCAACTGTACACCTATAATGGCTTGAAATTCTCTACATTGTGAAGTGGGCCAGAGTAACCTTTTGTACAAATTGGCACTTTCATGAGTATCCTTTGACCAGTTATGTTATCATTGCCACTGCTCATGTTTGGGCAGATCGTTTTTCCTCAAGCATGGTGGATTGGCTCAAAGGAGGAAAATCCAGAAGAACACCAGCTCGAGTTTCCCAAGGACTTGAATGAGGCTAGTTTCTTGTATTGATCATTTTGTCTTAAATCGATAACAATTAGCTTATCAATTTATAATGATTTTGATGTTATCAGGACAAAAATGCAAACTATGACTTTAAAGGAGGGGCAGGTGCTACATCTGAAGAAGCATCGGGTGCTAACAAACCCACTAAAGAATACAAGGAACCACTTTCTCCTGACACTGAACTTGAACTTGAAAATATAGATGAGGATGCTTATCCTTCAACTAAAATTGACGAGGAAAATGTAATGGGAGTTACACCATCTCGGCAGTCGGCAAGAATGGCAGGAAGAAGTTTAAAGTACTTAAATGTTCCTTGTCTGCATTTTACATTATTCACCAAAAGTAAAGTTGTCAATGTGCTAGGAGATGATTTCTGGCATAGAGCATCATTCTAAGCATTTCATGGTTCTTTGCAACTTGCAAGAAATTGAATAGTTCCTTACATCAGATGCAGCGTTAGGTTGGGCTATTATGTTAACTTGCTACCTAGTCTTTAGCCTATTTCTTTCTAATGGAGAAAACTTGTTCGCTAAGTACTCTTTCAATTAGCAAATTGTGGCATGCACTAAGTTATTGGACACCGTCCTCAAAGTTCTAAAGTTCTTTCTTTTGCTGCAAAAGAACTTAACATGTTTTTATGTGCTCTATACCCTATATTTAGTCAGATATTTTTGTATATTACTGGATAATTCTTCTAAATATTAATGTCTGTTTTCTGCTTCGTATATGCTTCTAATCATATTGATAATAGTTTATAATGTGTCCCATACATATATACTTGATCATGTTTCAACAGTGAATGAAATAACATTCAAAATTTAACTGAATTGATGTTTCAGTACTGTTTATTACAACAAAACCAAAATGAGAAAGTTTGGACAATTTTTCCTTCGACAACAGTGCACAACAGCAAAGTCTAATATGCCAAATTTTGGGTTCGATAATGAGTTCTTTCTCTCCCTTCAACTCTAGTAGGATATGGGTCATTTCCTTTATGCAGCAGAGATCTCGTCCTTTATAACTTCTTGCTCAAAGATGAATTACTGTAAATTTCACATATTTTTACTTGTACATTCATGGCACATTTCATGATACTTGCATGAATGTAGAGTACTTGGTAATACCTAACCATTTGATAGAACTTTCCTCATCATTGTTGAAAATATACCTTCCAAAGGAACACTTACCCTGACATTATCTGCATTTGTGCTTGTTAAGGGGAGAGTTCTACAATTAGTCCACATCAGCTTTTGGCTGTTCCACATAAACTAGGTTTACCATGAAGATGGTCCACCCATTTGGTAACATGTCAGGGATTGGAGAATTGTATTCTATTTATTCCTTGTTAAAATAAGCTCTTTCTGATCTTTTACCTTTTCCCGAAGTTTGAGATTTAAATACTTATCTTGCTTACTATCCATTTTTTTGTTAGTTATGCAGAATCCTCTGGAAGTGATTCTGTTTCTAGCGATGCAGAGGTACCTGAAATGACAGAGGAACAGGTCAAAAGCGATGGTGCACCTAGGAGAGCCCTATTTGGAGATATCCATTATTACTTTCCATAGAGTTTATATTAGAGTATTCTTGTCTTGTACTTGCAGTTATATGTTTTCATCTGAAATCTTGTTGTATGATTAAGTATAACTAAGATACTGGAAGTTTCTAGTATAATTTGATATCCTTAAGGGAGAGCACAGACCGAAGCTTCCAGCCCAACAGCTTCAACTTTTCTTGCTCCTGTGAGTGAGATTGTTGACATAAAGAAACAAGAAAAATCATCATCAGTGAAGAAGTTACAAGGTCCTTCAAATAAAAAGGGAACCCTCATTCAAGCCACCGTGTCTACTTTGTTCGAGAAGGCAGAGGAGGTAGGGACAACCAACACCATGTTGATTGATATTCACTTTAACGTGTTTCACCATTTGCTTGCTGGTTTAATAGTATTATGATCATACTAATGTCATTGCACAGACTGTTTACTTGAGGATTTTGACTCATATATACATTTTTAATAAACTTAAGAAGAGTAGATAGAATGAAAACAAAGCCTTCTTTTCAGTCTTTCTGGTGGAGAAACATCATTTAATATCTTGGGGTCATAGCAACCTTGTCTATAAGTACAAAGGGTACAGCCATCTTTAGGAGAAGATATGTCACAGTCAAAAGGATTCTATGGCTGGTTTTGGGATTTTACATATCATGGCTTGATCTGTTTCCTTTTTTTTAATCTTCTTTTTCTGAGAACAGTCCAAAAGCTGTTTGGTAACAAAGGGATATCAAAAGAAAATTCAAAAGCTAGTTCAATTATGGAGCAGCTTGTGAAAGGAGGTGGGAGGCTGCTTTGCAGCAGCAAATCCCAAACCAGGTGTATGCCTACAGATTTAAAGTTCTCCTAGCAAGATCATGAAGACATGCCATTTCTATACCACATGTCCACAGATGCCACATACATCACACTGGACGTAAGTCACAATGTTCATATATACAGATTTTCGGGGAAGACACGAGGTTTGTGAAGAACTTATTCAATTTGCAGAACAGTTTTGGCAGCTAGACTGCGAGCAACATGATCATGAGCCAAATATCAATATAACATCTGATCCCTATTGGTTGGGATAAGCCTTTGTATTGTTGTAGCAATAGTTGTGGCTCATGGAAAGCAAGATTCTATTGGAGCGACACTGCTAACTACAATGGAGCCTAATAATAAGATAATATTTACAACAAAATGTCAATGCCAAAAAATCTGATACCGATGGTAAATATAAATATGCCTGAGAATATGAGTTTTTTTTTTTGTCAATCCCCTCTTTTGGGTAAAGCACACTTTTTTATTTTAATTAGCGCACAAACACAAATGAAAGCCATCTTCATAATATTAGGAGTAAGAAGATAATCTTATAGTAATGATAACATAGAAGTGCACCTTAGAAGCTATAAGAGCAATAGGTTAGACGAGAAGAAGAATATAGACACATTTCTAGGAACATCTGCCTTATTTATTCTCAAATAGTTACAACAGGTTGTCTCTGATTTATAATGTTTTATAATATTTAGGCTGTTAGGTTGTTACATGATGGTTAGGTGGTTAGATTTTTACATGATGGTTAGGATGTTAGTATTCATTCTTATCATCATGATTTCTTCTATCTTTAGTTAGTGCAAAGGGATATAATTTATCAAATTCTCTCATCCTATTTTTTCTCTAGTAACATGGTATCAGAGCCATGTTGCTATTTATTCTCAATCTCAACCTTAATTCCTTTTCCAAAAAACCACCTCCCTTGACAACACCATCCTCTACCTTCCGTCTTCCTTGACGACATCTCATATGCCTCTCAACAACTCCTCTTGACACGCCATTTCCTCTCCAACTTAAATGAAGGAGCACGGACTCTTAGCATTGTCCACCCTTGACATCTCTTCCTCCTGTGACGCAGATGTTTGTCTACAGACCTTCCAAATAGTCTATCAGATATGGCCTTCATTACGTAAGATTCTAATCTCGAAAAAAAAATCAAGTCAAAAAAAGGGACGAAAACGTTTTTCCCTCTCCATTTTTTATCATTTATTAAGGCCCCAATTTAATGAGGTCCTTTTCTTTCTTGATATTGTTTTTCTTACACATAACTTTGTTAAAAATATAACTTTGTAATGGCTGGCGATGATGCAAAAAGTACAATGAAATTATGAAGTGCTACTTTGGTTGAAATTATTTTTATTCCTCCGTTCTTAACTCGTGTCACTATCTCCATCCAAGAGTTCGCAAAATATCAATCATTTCAACAATTTCAAGCAACACAATAGACCAAAGAATGTAAGATGTCTTCGTACTCACATGCTACTTTAGCCCAAGCAAATAATCCCGTTCTCTTTCTTTTTCGTCTTCCCGCTTATGGGTTACTGACAGGCGGAACTGATCATATGACTATTCAGGTGGGACTGATCATCGGACCGGGGAATCAAATATTTTGTTCACTTTCACTTCACCATCTCCATTTCCTACTGTTACTTCGACTGATGGATGTATTTCTAATGTTGGTAGGTTTGGTCATTTGCATGTCACCCTTTCTTTATCCTTTTCTTCTGTCCTATACATACTAAAGTTTTCATGCAATTTTTTTTATCATTAATTCAAATTACTAAGTCTTGAATTGCTCAATAACTTTCTTTTCTGATCATTGCATTTTTCTGCAACTTGGAACGGGGAAGATTGGCATAACACGTGAGTTGGACGGTCTATATCATCTGAAAATTCCTTCTGCTTCTGCAACATCCCTTGGTAATACATCTCTTCTAGATTTGCATTCTCGACTAGGACACCCTCCAGAACTTAAAAAAATTTGTTTCTAGTTTAAACAATGCCTTCATCAAGTGTAAGTCATATCAGTTGGGTAAGCATCACCGTCTATCATATCCAGTTAGAGTCAATAAAGGAGCAACTCAACCTTCTGATTTAATCCATTCACACATTTAGGGGCGTGTCCCGTTGAGTCAAAATTTGGTCTTCATTATTTTATAACATTTGTTGATAACTTTTTTATGTGACTTTGGCTTTTCGTAATGAAAAATCGTTTTATCAATCTTTGAAACTTTCATTAGGAAAATTAGAACCCAATTTGGTAAACTGATTAAATCTTCAATGCTAAAGAATATTTTAGCTCTTCTTTCACCGAGTTTTTGATTGATAATGAAATTGTTCACGAGTTCTCGTCCTTGCACACTATACCTAAATGGTGTTGTTGAGTATAAGAATAGACACATACATTATTAATTCATCGCAACTTTTCCAAAATCCAAATCTATTTAGGGTGATGCGATTCGAATTGCTTGTTATCTAATTAACGACATGCCATCCTTCGTCCTTAATGTTGTACTTTTTCCCACTACACCAACATTTTACTTGTCACTTCGCATATTTTGGATGCGTTTGTTTTGTTCATAAACATTATCGTGAGTAGAAACTTGGTCCTCGGTAAATTGGTGCATTTTTTGGACATTCGCTTACTCAAAAAGAATACAAGTGTTACACTCCCTATTTACTTCACTTTTATCTCAGACTCTCAGCATTGTGACATTCCTTGAAGCACACCCATTCTTTGTTGATAAGCAGTTAAATCTTCCTTCTTCTACACATGTCAGGAATTATATTCTAATTCTTTTACATTCCAAGACATGACCTATCCACGGATAGAAAAATTTACACTTTTGTCTGTGAATCGTTGTCGTATCCTAAGCAAACCGGAGTTTATCAGGCTTATATTTCGTTGCCACTGAGACTCTTTACCACCGCCAATTATCCATGCAGATCCAAGTTATCCACCTTCAGTGACTAGTAAGTAGAGTGTTGACTCTGATCTTGATATTCCTTCACCCATCCGCAAGGGTTCCCATTAAATAATTTTCTCTGTTAGAGAATATATTATGTAATTATTGTAGAATATATTTTCTTGTATTCTTCTTTTCTTTAGCCTCAAGTGTAAGACGATCTTTTCTTATATTCTCATTTTCTTTTGCCTCAAGTCTATGCCAATCTTTCGATTCTTTCCTTTGTATTCTCATTTTTCTTTAGCCTCAAGTCACTTCAATGGTTGTATATATATTATACAAGTCTCATGAATACACTACACATCGACAATTTCTTTTCTCCAACTTTGCTAATGGTGTCTTAGCGGTTTATTCTTGCTGCTTTTGTATCATTTCTAATCGCATGATCACTCCTCGCCATCTCGTTGATCGTCGTGCTCGTCATCGCGTCTTCGTCAGATCTTATTTCTTGGCTTCTTGGATTTTGTCTCTCGGCTTTCTTTCGACTCCTTGACTCAAATCTCGGTTATTGGCTATTTCGTTTATTTGTCTCAATGGGTGAATCATCTTCTTCATTGACAACTTCTATTTCTTTAGCCTCCACTCTCTCGACAATAGACATTGAAGATAATTTTCGAATCACCTTTGAAAATTTATTTGGCTCCCAAAAGTATTTAATTTGGCGAAGTCTTTTTCTCGATTTCTCAACTCGAATGACAAGTTTATCCACATTCAGAAGGACCTTCCTGCAACTTTTGGTCCTAATTATTCTAAATGGAAGCGGGATGCTGATCTAATCATCAACATGATAGTGAACTGTATCGAACGTGATGTTTGTTCTGTTGTTTTCTTGATACTGCCAAAAATATCTGGGACACTCTCAAGGACATGTACTCAACCACAAACAACACGCAACACTTGTTTGATATTTATAAAGCTATTCAGATACTAAGCAAGACGAGTATGTATCTACTTTTATGTCTCATTATCGTCAATTTGGAGGAGTGGAAGTTGTATCAACCTATTTCAGCAGATTCCGTTGTTACTTTACATCTATGTTATCCAAACTCTCCACTTTAAGGAGAAGTACCTGTGTCGATCCGATATAACATGGATATGGGTGGGTATGGATATGAAATCCGTATTCGATCCTCTATGGTGACAATCAGATCCTTCATGGTAACAATCAGGAGATTGGTAGTGAAGTAGATAATTTATTGTAATGTGGTAGTGATGTAAATAGTTTATTTTAATATGGTAGACTGGTAGTAAAGTAGTAGGAAGCTGAAGGGACGGTCCTTTAGGGACTTGTTCAACTAGTTCAGTGAAGTTTACGTCTTTTTATGAAATCTTAGTCATATATCCCTCTACCCGTATCTAAAATTTGGATCCTTTTTAGCCGAGTTCGTGTGTCCTTCAATTATGAGTTTGAAGGACCTGACTCTTGGAGATGTATCCGTACCCGACACCCGTACCCGAATCTAGGTACCATAGCTTTACAACATCATAAGACTATTAGCCATTCTCGTTCTTGGGAATGTGAGCCATATATCGATTCCGTTCGAAGTCATAGCTTGGCCACAATTCCAAGTTTAGCTTTTTATGCCGTGACCTCACATCTGACTTCAGTACCTATGCTCTCTACATCGGATATCTCAAGTACGTTTGCCATGACTGCTTCTTCTGGCTGTTGTTAAGGCGAAAACTTTTGTGGTCGTGGAATTCAATTCTCTAGAGGTCACGTCCGTGTTGGTTGTGATGTTACTGGCAGTGGTCGAGGTGATGGTCATCACAACAACTCAAAGTTTTGTACCTTTTGTCACCAGACCAATCATACCTATAATGTTTGTTGGCAACCTCAGGGACAATCTTCTCACAGCTTCTTGACAGATTCTTTGGCTCCTTCCTCTTCGGCACCTATGATGTCGTCACCTGGTCTCTATGCTCTTTCTGCTGATGAGTGTTGAGCTATACGTCCACTACTCACTCTGCCCTAGAGAGGTAATGTTTATTTTGCTTCCAAACATAGTTGGATTATAAATTCAGGAGTTTTCGATCATATGCCTTTACTTTCTTTATCATCATTTACTCCTGTATCTAACTTTCATGTTTTTACTACTGATGGTTATCCTGTTCCTGTTCCCATTGACGCTAGTGGTAACATTTCCCTAATTTCTTCAGTACATTATCTATTCTCTGTATTGAAACTTTCGTCTTTTCCTTCTAGTCTACTATTTGTTAGTAAACTCACTAAACAATCTAATTGCTCTGTCACATTTTATCCTACCGATTGTGTAATTAAGGACGTCCAGACGAAGAAGGTGATTGGTGGAGGTCGTGAACAGTGTGGCCTATATCTCTTGGACTGGTCCACTTCGGATTAAACACTTTCAGACTTTCAGTTTCCACAGGTCCTAATATATGGAACTGTCAGTTAGGGCATCCACAACTATCTATTGCTAGACATATTTTTCCTAGTTGCAGGTCATTTCTTCTGAACTTTCTTGCGAGTCTTGTTAGGAAAACACCACCGTGTTTCTTCACCAAGACATGTTAATAATCGTAGTATTTTTATTTTATTTTGTTCATTCGGATTTGCGGAACCGATAAATTTTTTCTTAGTTTCAATAGATATCGGTATTTTGTGACATTTATTGACGACTATTCTCGAATGACTTGGTTATTTCTTTTGATTGATTGCTATGAGGTTTTTGATGTCTTTTGCACTTTCCATAATGAATACATACTCAGTTTGGATTTTTTTTTTAAGTGTTTTCGTTCGGACTATGCAAAGAAATATTGAAGTAATGATTTTCAATTTTCCTTTAAGCAGTAGGGTATTGTTCATCACACATCATTTCGATATGTCGATATGCACCTCAAAATAATGATATTGTTGAACATAAAAAAAATGTCATCTGCGAAATGTGCCTCGGTTTATTATGTTTACAGTTCATGGGAGTTTTGTTGTGCTTACAAATTTTTTTCTCATAAATCGGATTCCTACCAAAGAACAATTTCATGTACCTTTTAGAGTATTTCGGTGTACTTGTTTTGTGCAGAAGTTAGGTCTTGTTAAGGATAAATTGGACCCACACACACTTAAATGTGTTTTCCTTGTTTATTCTCGTTTTTAAAAAAAATATTATCTCACAATAAAATATTTATCTCGACTGATGTTACTTTTTTTTTTGAAAATCTACTTTAGAAAAAAAACTAGTACTACATCACAACCTAAATCAACACTTTTTCCTACTGCACTAGTGGACTCTGGATTTTTCCAACCGATGAGCCACTTCATGTGTACGTGCAAAGAGAAAAACGACATCCAATTCGGGATAGTCAAGATGAGCCTATTGCTGGTCTGCCAACACTGACATCTTTTGAGCCTGCTCAACCACGTCTGAGCCATCAATATGCAACGATAATAATCCTCGTCTGAGCCATCAATATCTACCGATAATCCTCCTCTTGATGATCTTCCCATTGCACTTTGTAAAGCAAAATGACATTGTTCCAAATATCCTATTTCTTTCTATATTTTCACTCACGGTTTGACCCCAAGCTTTCAGGCGTTTGTATCTTCTCTAGACTATGTTTCTATCATAACAATGTTCAAGAAGCATTTCAACACCCTAGCTAGCGGGCTGCTACGGAAGAAGAGTTGCAGGCTCTTTTATCGAACATTAAGTCTTCTGTAGGCTATAAGTTGGTGGGATGCCATTGTTTTTTTTTTTTTTACTGTGAAAGCACAATCCTGACGTGTCAATTGAGCATCTAAATGCCGATCAAGTAGCCAAGGGATCAGTTGAGTTTCTAAATGCCCATCGAGTAGCCAAGGGCTTTACTTAGCAGTACAAGATGCTGAGACTTTTTCACTTGTTGCAAAGCTTACCTCTGTCCAACTATTAATTTCTATAGCATCCAACCCGTCTTGGCCGCTTCCGTCAGTTGGATGTCAACTTCATGGGGATCTTAAAGAGAGTATCTACATGCAACAATCTTCTGGCTTTCAGTGTTGGGGGAGCAATTAGCATAATCACAAGTCTTTTTATGGTCTCAAGCAATCCCCTTGTGCCTGGTTTGATAATTCAGCAAAATTGTTTGGTCACATGGTTTTAAACGCAACAGGGCAGACCACTCTCTCTTTACACATCACAAGGAGTGAATCACAACGCATCAAGTACATCAAACAACATTTGACTTCTCAATTTCGGATAAAGGATTTGGGTCCTCTTCGGTACTTCCTTGGGATCGAGGTTGCACAATCAAATGATATATATTTCTCTCTCTCATCAGTAATATGTGTTAGATCTACTATCAAAGACGCTTTTTTTTTGTCATAAAAGGATTTGGGTCCTCTTTGTTTATTTTTCTTAGTAAGTCGATGACTTCCATAGTAGATCTTCATGACATAAGACCAAATTGATTTTCTGATATTCTTGTATTTTCTTTACTTTTCTCAGTTACTCTCCTCTAAGCTTGATTCCTCAATAGTTAGTATAACTATGTATATATGCCTTATTTTTATATACATATACTAATGCTAATTCTCCATGCAACTATAATACTTCTTCTCCATACAGGAACATGATTGAACATCTAAAATACTACTACTACATATAAAACCCAACAAATGGAACCCTGTAACTATCCATTTATCTTAAGTTTTGAATTGAACAATATTATGTATCAGATGACATGTCTCATGCATTGTCCGATTTTGACCCTTCTAATAGGACCAACCTATACTCATTGAAATGGTAGGTATCATATCGTACAACACTTATCGTGTATCACACGATACTAACAACAGAGGTTGCATGAAACATATTCAGACATGACATCCGTTTTGGTGTGTCCCTAATTCTCAACATAAGAGGACATGACATTGAATTTCATCAAACACAGAGACGACAACAATGTTCAAGCTTATGTCCTTCCTAACTTTTCCTTTCTCCATATGTGAGAGGGAGGATGTTATCAGTCGCTTCTTAATATTTTTGGGCATTTATTCACTTAGAACTAAACAAGCTTATGGAAATTTTTGTAAGATTTAGTTTTAATCCTACTTGTTCACAAGGCTTGCTTTGCAAAGGGCCCATTTGACTCGAGGAATAACTAGAGAGGGTGATATATTTTAACATTATGTAGAATTTGAGTTCCACCAAGAAAAATGAAATGGTGGCATTCACTATATGAAACTTTCATCTTTCAATTGGTAATCAAAGGGAAGTGTGAATATTTAATTTATGTGGTATCCAATTTTGTTTTTATTATTATTCCTACTCATAGAATGAAATGACATTAGCAAATTGGGGTCCACCTTTCAGAAATTATTCCATTTTCGTTGCATTGATATGGAATTTGATTTTAGAATTTGGTGACATATCCCTAATATTCTGAGGGACATGAACTGTTATTCTCTTTCAAGTATTTCCCCCAATCAAACACAAAGTTTTGTTTAGAACTTGTGGGACATTTTGGATTTTCCTTCCAATTTTTCCTACTTCCTCCAACCAAAAAAGGCCGAAAGATAAGTGTAGGAAAAAGATAGGTCAGGCTTAACATGTTAAGGTATGACAATTATTTGCATGTAAGACTTCAAGCATTTTCGACATGAACTTAAGTTTGCTTGACAATATGGGTTTAAGCCATACCCCACATGGAAATAGAGTTTGTTTGAGAAGTATGGTGTGACAGAGGTTGGGAACTATATAACCTTGTTGCTAGAATAATGACTGAAAGATGAAGGGGACGAGGAAGAAAGTATTGTGTCTTCCCCTTGTAATAGTGTTTATCAAGTTCCCTAAGGATCTTTTTGGTCGGAGGAAGTAGGAAATTCGGAAGGAAAATCCGACATTTCCCACAAGTTTTAAGCAAAGTCTGGTATTTAGTTGGGAGATATGGTAATACTTGGAAGAGAATGTTATTTCATGTCCATCATATGCCAGCAGACACCATCAAATCCTAAGATCAAAATTCATATAAACGCAAGGGAAATGGAAGGAATTTGAAAA
Organism: Iris pallida; assembly: GCA_029216955.1. Taxonomy (NCBI): domain Eukaryota; kingdom Viridiplantae; phylum Streptophyta; class Magnoliopsida; order Asparagales; family Iridaceae; genus Iris; species Iris pallida. The sequence goes on from JANAVB010011399.1 coordinate 9,748,298, forward strand.
GGTGCTCCCTAATTTATTGATGTCCTTTCATTCTCTGCGTATGCATTGCAATAAAAACGAAAATTGGATCCCACATAAGTTAAATATTCACACTTCCCTTGTGTACCAAACAGTGAAAAGATGAAAATTTTATACAGTGGTGCCGTGGTGGCCCCCACTATTTTACTTGTGCTCAAATTCAGCGGAATGTTAAAATCTTGTCCTCTCTAGTTATTCGTTGAACCTGGGCCCTAAAAGTAACTCTGCAAATTGAACTGATTCAAAATTTTCGTTTTTCATGCTATTTAATGCATTTCATGTGATTTAATTTTTGTTTATTGTATGCATTGAAGTATGATTTTAATGAGCTCTAGTTGTCTCTGAATCATGTAAGGTTGGACCTAGTGGAAAATGGATATCAACGTAAATTTTAAACTTGCACATAATTATGGTGAATGTTTAGTATTGTGATTGTGTACTAGGAGACTGGAACAATGGTGATTAGTTCACCTGGACTGATCTTATAGACTGAATCGTGTAGATAAACCTGTCAATGGGTTGGTGGAACCTTACCTTCTTAGTTCAGTAGGATTAGAGGGAGCTCTATTATTTTGATAGCAGAAGTGAAAAAGATGAAGTTATCAAGTTAATTATTACTGTTAACTAAAATGGTAAGACCAGTACACTCTGTCAAGGTAACTAAAACTACAAATTTCCTTGAGATTTAATAAGTTATTGGTAATATGCAGTGGGTTTGACGAATCAATAAATTTTCCGAACGGGAAATAGAATCATCTGTGAAACTTGAAGAGAGGTAAAATTCTACCCCCAAGTCTCAATAAGTTATTGGTAAGGAGCTCACTTTGGAACTCTGCTTTTGTAAAATAAGTCTTTATCTTTGTTCATGTAGGGATACTCTAGAAAATCTGTCTTCATGTATGTTCTCTATGCTATCTACCTGTTAGCAAAAAATGTTTTTGCACACTGATATACCAGAGATACAACCTACTAAATAGGTTTTGTGGGGAAACTCATGGTATGTGGTCAACCTCTTGCTGTATGGGTACATCAGAATTACAATTAATATATTGTATGATTTTGCAGTTGATATGGTCTTTTTTGTTTGTGCACACCATACACGTTTGTATCTTATGTCTGCAACGTGAGAAGCACTATGTTAGCCAACAATCATATAAATGCATGGGCATACTACATGTGATGTATCTATGTCTGTATTTCTTTGCAATACTTGCTCAAATTGTCATTCCTCTTTCATATGAATAACTAATTGAATAAAGCTTGTATTTTGGTTTCTTTGTTTCAACTTTTAGCAAGAATGAAAGTTTATATGTTCTTGTAAATTTCTACCCTTCTTATCGCCATATTTGCTATGCGATCTGCTGTCATTATTAGAACTTGAGTTTTAGGCCTAATGTTTTTAAATGACTTTGATGATTTCAGAAATCGAAGAGTAGTGTCAAAGACTCTGGTGTATCGAAAGGTTGGACTTTTCTGATTGTTTTTCTGCTGAAGTTGAGTTTCTCATGGGCTGGATTCTTTATTTTCTCTACTTGATTTACTCAATCGAATGCAAATGTTCTTGCTCCCTACTTTATTTAATTCTCACCAAGTACACCTTCCAGCTTCTGGTGCTAGGCGGAAGCAACTTGATTCGAAGAAAATAACTGACCAAGTTCAAGTAAGTGTACTTATCGACATTTGCCATCTGCATGTATTTAACTAGATAGAGGTTGAAGCGTCTGATGCATTTAGCGCCTGCAACAATTTATTGATATTAATTGTAGGTGGAAGTATCCAAGAAGAAAGGTGGAACTTCTGGGGGAAGAAAAAGTGGTTAGTAATTAGTTTTATCTTATATGGCACACATGCCCATGAGTAGTTAACACTTTGTGAATCAAGTAGTACTTCTCATATTTAAACAAATCATTATTGAAATTTATACACCGGAATATGTCAGCATTGTTTAAGTGTTCTCTCACCAAGGAGCAAAACTATGAAGATTAAGTGTCATTCTAATGACTCACTAGGTTTCATTGCAAAGTTAATGTGGCCAGAAATCTTATTTGCAGTTATAAGAATACCAATAACATTGAACTTGGTCGCTATTTTCTTGCCATTGTTTCAGGGTCCAGAACTTTGTCCGTGAAGAAGAAGAAACAGGTTTGAACCAATCAAAATTTCTTGCTTTTGGGTTAAAGTCGGACAATATGGTTCTTGTCCTTTAATAATAAATGATATTGTGGAGGCCAATCTTTTGTTCATTTCAGTCTTTATGTATTTAATGTCAGTATCCTACTTACACACTTTGTCCTGTAGCCATATCTTTTTCTAGGCTTGCTTCATATCTTTATTTGTCATACCCCTTGTATAGGATGGGCTGACATAACTGCAGGACCCAAAGCCCTTGGGTCCAGCCAGGCCTCACCAGAGCAAAATTGTGCTGAAAACATAATTCAAACATGGCCATCAAAACATAACCTACTATTCATTTCATACATTAGTTTTCTGTATAGTAAATTACATTTTATAATTAGGAGCCACTCACTTGTGTTGTCATGCAGTTGATACTCCTGACCTACATGTTGCCACGAGTTACTGATCTTACTATTTATTATGTGACGACAAAATCCCTGATATAGTAAACTTTGCAGCTCAAGGTTCCAGTTCACTAACAGGAACTGGTATGAATAGATGCAAGATGAAAATAACAATGCAAGTCCTTACACCACCACCACCAACACCAACACCACCAAATTTCTGGGATCGGTGGTTTGAATCCTCTTCTTCCATTACGCTATGTTAAGGGCCATGTTCTCGTTACGTGTTAAGAGCTATGTCCTCTATAGTGCTAACAAAATCCATATTATTTTTTAACACTTCAAACTATGTTAGTCTAGTTCAACCTTTAGTCCTAGCGACTCCGTTAATTACTATATTATCGCTCCTCCTTACAAGGGTATCTACGGATGTGCCTTGCACTATGTCCAAACCACCTAAGTTAATTTTTTCCTCTATTTTGTCCTCAATTGACGCTATCTCTAACTTTCCATTTGTACACTAATTTCTTATCCTACCATTTAATGTATTGCCATTTATCTATTTTAGCATTCTTATTTCAGGTACACTAACTTTATGGACATGTTTCTTAATTGTCCAACACTTTGATCCATAAAACATGTTTGGTCTTATAGCAATCTTGTAGATTTTTTTTTTTTCAACTTCAGAGGTATCTTGCGATCACAAAGTACTCCAGAATTACTCCATTTCAACCTCGTGTTTTAATTCTACACATGACATCCTTACCGATCTCTCCATCACGATGAATGATTGATCCTAAATACCGAAAGCTATTACTTAGGTATCTCTTGTCCATCTAAATAGTCTGTCCTTATTTCTCTTTGACTTCGGGTTACACTTACATTTCATCATAATACCCTTTTTTTGTTGTACTCCTAAATCTTTTATATTCCAAAGTTTATCTCTATACTTCTATTTTAACATCTAACCCTTCTCTACTCTCATCAACCAACATAATATTATCAAGAAAAATCATACACCATGGAACCTCCTCATGGATATACCTAGTAATTTTATCCGTAATTATTGCAAAAAGATAATTATTGAACACTGATCCTTGATGTAGTCCAATGGTAATATGTAACATGTTACTATCTCATCCAATAGTTTACATGGTCGTCGCAACTATATCATACATATCCTTAATAGTCTCACAATAACTAGGATAAACTTGTTTCTTCTTCAAAGTCTACCATATTATCTTCCTATGAACTCGATCATAAACTTTCTCTAAGTCAATAAAAATTATATGTAAATATTTCTCTCTTTAAATCTTGCCATTAATTTTTTTAGTAAGTATATGACTTCTATAGTAGGTCTCTCCGGTATAAAATCAAACTGATTCTCTGGAATTCTAGTCTCTTATCTTAATATTTGTTCAATCACCAATGTTCTAAATTTGGCTAGGCGGAATCGGTACGCCGGAGGGCCGCCTAGGTGCCGAACTTATTTTTTCCTAATATGTATTGAATTAAATAGTGTGTACGTGTTATAATAACACATAAGCTTATGTGCTCTTGTGGCTAGTGGGCTGTGCTTAAGTTACGGTGGTTTAGGTGGGGTTATGAGTTCGAATCCCCCATTTTTTGTTTTTTCAGTTTTTTTTGACCTAATCCAATAAAAGGGGAGGAGAGGAGAGAGAGACTCTCATCTCCATCTCCAGGCCATCCATCTCCCCTCCCCTCCCCTCTCCTCTCCTCTCCCCTCCCCTATCATGGGGAGGTTGCGGCAGCAGGCGGCGGCGGCAACAACAACAACAAGTAAGTACATAATTTTTTTTTTGAATTTTTTTCTTTCTGAAATTTCAGTTATGATTTTTTTTTTTCAAATTTTCAAAACAAAATCGGCCGCCTATGCACCGCCTAGGGCCGAAATTCGCCTAGGACCGCCGCCTAGGAGGTTTTCGGTTCGGTCGACGGCCGCCTAGCGCCTAGGCGCCGTCTAGACCGAAATTTAGAACACTGTCAATCACTCTCCCATAGTTTCATGGACTAGTAAGCTTAATTCCTCGATTATTGTTACAACTTTGTATGTCTTCCTTGTTCTCATATATGGATATTGTAATACTGCATCTCTATTCACCCGACATGTTCTCAGTCCCTATGGTTTTGTTGAATAATTCAATAAGCCACATAAAATTTTTTTCCTAAACATTTTCAAATTTCAATAGGAATATCATCCTATTCTACCACTTTTCCATTTTCCATTTTCATTAATGCAAGTCTTTTACTTTGTCATTAAATTTGTGTATTTTCGGCAAGGTTTTAAATTGAGTACATGGATATCACGGTGGCCAGGATCCTACGTCGGGTAGCTGATCTCTTTCTCACTCTTATATATATATATATATATATATATATATATATATATATATATTTTTTTTTTTTTTTGGAAAAAAGGGTAAATTTTATTCCATCAACTCAATAAGGTTACAACATAGTGATACAATCCCAGCTCAGGGGGACATTACTAGTACATCCGACTCAATGTTATGAAGTATGCCCACCAGTGGGGTGGATAATCCCTCATACATGCGCCGGTTCCTCTCCCGCCAGACATGCCAAACTGATGCAGCAAGTCTCAATCTAGCATGCCTGGCCCAGCTCTGCTCCTTGCCCCTGCAATCACCAATCCACTTAAGGATTTCTCTGAAATCCCGCTCCATACCAACCCCTCCCAAGTGTCTCCGGCTCTGCTCTGTCCAGATGCTCCATGCCACATGGCATTGAAAGAACAGATGCCCAATGGATTCAGTCTCTGTCTCACACAAAAGACACTTAGGGTCAGGGACATGAACCCCGAACCGGAGCAGTCGGTCCCTAGTAAGCAGTCGTCCCAGCACCAGTTTGTATGCAGACAGTTGCATTTTCCTGGCAAGCCCCTTCCCCCAGACAAAGTCGAACTCCTCAATATCATCGAAGTGGGTGCGGACAAGGTCGTAGCAGCTGCTAAATCGGAACTCCCCTGCACCCACCGAGCGTCCAGGAGGGGCCCAAATCCAGACATCAGACAGTGCCGTAGGAGTGATCTGCACCTGTCTGATCTCCTCCCCTAACGGAGCAGTGAAACGATACTCCTCTGGCCTCCAGACCCCACCACGAATGATGTGCCTACACGTCAAACCCCTGTATGCCACGCCGTCCCTCTGGGGGCCCAGTATCTCCAGGAGGGACTGACCTGAGATCCACGGATCGAGCCATAGGTCCGTCTCCCCTCCCTCCCTCATCCTCCTCCGCAAAGCCGTCCGAAGGGCAGGACGGTTCCTCAGGATATGCTTAAAAGACACAGAGAAGTTGTTGTCAATTTCACATACCCAGAAATTTCTTCCCCGGAGATATCGACTAGTCATCCAGGCCGACCATAGAGAATCACCCTGAAGGAACCTCCATGCCAGCTTGATCCCCGCCGCCTCCCTGACAGAAACAAGTGATCGCAGACCCACACCTCCCTCTTTCCTGGGCCGACAGAGCTGCTCCCAAGAGATGGCATGAATCCCCCCATGCCAGATGAACTTGGCACAAATGTCCTCAATCTTTCGGATAGTAGCCAGAGGGACCATAATCGATTGGAGCCAGAACAGCGCAATAGCAGAGATAACTGAGCGAACCAGCTCAATACGCCCTCCATCACAAATAATAATAATAATAATAATAATAATAATAATAATAATAATAAATAAATTAACAATATGTTGAATTGGATTGGACAAGTAGAGCAAAGCAACCATTAAAACAAAATATAGAGACCGATGAAATGTGTTCCAGCTGGATTCTAAATCAAGAAGGAAATAGACCCAAACATCACAAAGTAGACGGTGAAGGACACAATAAAGAAAAAGAAAGAAAAGTGAAGGAGACAATAAAGGAAAAGAAAGAAAACATACTAAGTGTTGAATATTAATATTAACCCTCAACCCTCACTAATGTTCTAGATTTTTGGTGCACGTTACATGGACTTTAACATGATATCAAAACAACCCATCTTCGAATCCTCTAGCATACTTTTATTTAAATACCGCTACGTGAATCCACCTCTCGGCCTACAGAATCGGCCTTCGACCAGCGGGGGCGTATTGAATATTTATAGTAATCCTCAACCCTAACCAATACTCTAGAATTTTGGTGCAAGTAATAGGGACTTTAACGATAAGGAAAAGTAGAAGCAATCACGCATTGAAATCATAGATAATTCTTCACAGTGAAGGTGGCTTTGACGTCCTCAACTAGGTGCGACTTCAGTAGATGGTCACACCAATTTTGAGGGTGAGATGCTGGTCGGTAGATTGCCGGATTGGGTCGCCAAATTGGGTGGAGAACCAAAATGACACGAGACATGCTATTTACGGTTGTAATTTATTTGACACTCTTATTAGGTTAACTAAGTGTTAAGGACGTCCCACTGCCACGAGCCTCATGCTTATGCAGGTTATGGGGAGATTCAAGATGTACGCAATATGAAACACTTATTAGCCTAACTTACTGTTATGTCAATTAAATAAAAATATGTAAATATGATTAGGTTTTATTGAACTTAGCTAAAAAACCAAATCGTCTTTGCTCGAGTACTTTCTAAAGGTTCAAAGTATTGGTATCAGACCATTCCTATGACTATCGGGATCGACGGTATCGCGTATCAATGGTTTCGGATCAGAGTATCGGATTTATTGTTATAGGAAAGAAAACAATTATTAATAAATTATTAACATTTTGAAAAATATATTTTATACATTTAGGCATAATTTTAAGTATTTTCAGTGTTATTTCTTAGTAGTTTTGAAATTGAATGGGATAGTAGTCACCCTTGCCAATTGATTTACATGTGATATATAATTTTTTTTTTTACATACTTTTACAACCTTACTATACTTTTTATCCATGGTGATTGGTCTTTTACGTTTAATTTTCTTTGTCGAATTGACCGGAAAAGAGACCTCCAATGTCGGTATCGAGTATCGGTTGGTATCGGATCGTGACATTCCAAACCGTATCGGTATCGGCCGTATCGGATCGGTATCGGCCGATACTGCAAACTATGCTTTTTAGTGGAGTTGCATAGTCACTCGTAAGTTTAATCCCTGTTAGTTATTATAATGTTATGTATCTTCGTTATTTTTATAGATGAGTTTTTCTGTCCTTTCTCTAGTATATGTCATTTGGTTGAATAAATTGGTTAGCCATAATACTTTTCTCCGAACATTTGAAACCTTTGACCTTATTAGGGATATCATCAGGTGTTTTATTCTGTTCACGTATCATTTTCTGTAATGCACCTTATATTTCAGAATGCTGATTTTCTGACAGTAGCAGTAGTCCCTTACTTGGTTCAATTCATTTATTTCTTTATTAAATTCTTCTCAGTTCTCATTAAACAATTTGTTAAAATAAAAGTCCCCTTACTATCCATTTTTGTTAGTTCTCTTTTGTCATAATGCAGTTGACGTAGCTAGCTCTCTACTCCTTTTTCTTCTTGTGGCAAACTTGTAGATACCCTTATCCTTACTTCTTAGTTTCACTTATAGAAAGTGCTTTAGAGTTGGCGGCTTTAACACTTCTTATACAATTACGTATGAGCTTTAGACTTGGCTCTAATAGTTGCTTATCTTCGCTAATTTATTTCTAATGTTTACTCCTATCTGCCCAATCTTGATAGGGTGCTTTCTTGTCTCGACTAGTTGTTGAATTTTCTCATTGCACTATCCACCTTTTTTTTGAAAACGAAGGTAAATTTATCCATTCATCAAAATATATGTTACAAAGCAAACAATTGTCAAACCCCCGGGGGTGTTATAGCAGCCACATCAAAGTCAATATTTTGTAAAATTTTCACAGAGGAGGTAGTGAGGCCCTCAAATATGCGCCTTTGCTCCATGCTCACATGGCACATTGTCGCTGCAAGACGGAGCCGTGCCTCCTTAAACCATAACTTCCTCCTGCTTCTTTTGGCCCGAATTCCCATAAAAATTCTTCCAATGTCCGTAGAATCACCGCAACCCCCCAATGCCTTGAAGCACTGTGCATGCCAAAGGGACCAACTTAGCGGACGAAATAAATGTTGAATAGACTTGCTGCTTCGATTAACAATACACAATGTAGGGATGTTATCATTACTCCAAAATGAGCCAATCTGTCCTTAGTCAATAGTTGGTCCAGCAGTAGGCGATACATGCAAAGCTGCATCTTGCGAGCAAGCCCTTTTTGCCCAATAAAATCAAAATTCTCCAATCTAGGGTGCGTCGTTCGTAAGAAGTAACAAATCTTGAACTCAAAATCTTCGTTTCCAATAACCCTCTAGGCGGTTTCCATACCCAAATGTCAGCATGGATGTCCGGGTCTGTAGGAACTGCCCCGATAGCATCGCAATGCCTGATTGTGTGGGTATACAGGGCAGGACACCATTCACGATGTCGTACAATGTGTTGGACCCTCAAAACCTCCCGCCTTCGATAGCAGGTGCCCACCCGACAGTTCCAGTAAGGTCCGATGGTCCAGCCATTAATCCAGCCATACATCAGTATTCCTCCCATCCCGTATAACTCGATGTATAGCAATTATGATAGTAGGACGATTGCGTAGAATGTGTTTGAAAGTCACAGAAGCATTGTTATTGTACATACAAGACCAGAAATTGCCTCCCTTCAGGTACCAATTTGTCGTCCGCTCCGCCCATATGAACCTATCGCGAACAAACTTCCACGTCAGCTTCATTCCAGCTGCATCTCGGACTGACTGCAATGAACGAAGACTGACCCCTTCCTCCTCCCGGGGACGACGTAACTGATCCTAAGCAATAGCATGCATGTCCCCCATCCAAATGAAGTTAGCATAAATGCACTCCACCTTGCAAATTGTGGCCAACGACATCAAGATAGACTACTGTAGGAACGAAGTCGTAAAGCAGAATACTCTAGAGGGGGGGTGAATAGAGTAGGCAACGGAATATTGCTAATTAAAAACTTGTTAGTAGTAATATCACAGAATTAAATCAATAATCACAAAACAATAACTGTAAAATAAATGAGATCAGAAGGCAAACACAAACACAGCGATGTATACTGGTTTTCCTCTTGTGAGGACTAGTCCAGTCGGAAGAACTCTAGCTTCCAGTTGAATCCACTATTGGAAAATCTCGCAAGTTTTCATACGAAGTCCTTGCAACTTCTACAGACGTGAGCTTTGATACGAAGAACTCGACCAACTTCAAATTTGAAGAGCCTTTCTTCAATCAAGCCTCTGATTACAATTTTTCTGAAATCTTCTAGACCGCACCGTACCGGCAAATTGACTAGAGAATTGTAACTGGCTTGGGATTTGAAAATGAAAGCTTTTTAGAATTCTTTGGAAAGAAACGTAAGCTTAGAAGAGAAGAGATGAAAGTGAATGGGTGATTTGAAATGATCAGAATTCTTCTCTATTTGTAGTTTTTTCAAAGGCAGAATTCTGACAGAATTCAGGCAGAATTTAGACAGAACTCTATGAAAAAATCCGCAACTGAAGGGAGACCAAGTTTATCAAACGTTCGAAAATCAAACGGTCACTAACCGAACTCTGGCCGAACTCGGGTCGAGTTCTATCAGGGTTGGTCAGGGTTTTTCAAAAGTGATTTTTGGGCTTTTTAAAATCCTTCAGAAGCTTTTGTAAATAAGGAATGTTTTACAAAAACATAGGTCATTTTTTAAAAACGATTTTGGACAGCCTATTTGCTAGTACGACTCGGTGTACAACTCGGTGTACAATGTATTCCTATACTCAATAAAAGTAAAAATTACATTGCATAAAGAAATATAGACTCGAGTGACAAACATAGCTTCGGTCTTGAACTGAGTAGATATCCGATCTTGATCAGTGTCCAAGTGTCAAAAACGTCTTGAGTAAACATCTGAGTAGCTCCGTATATCGAGACAGAGTTTGATCAATTATTAAAATCAGGTTTGATCATGACCAATGGACCAACAATCTCTCCCATTTTGATAATTGATAAACCTTGATTGATATAATCTCTTTGGTATCTTTGATGAGACAAAAACGAATTTCGGCAAAAAAAATTGTTCCTGTAATCTTACAAAGAAAAGATTAAGATGTTAGATCTTATTTCTCCTCCGTTGTCACTTAGCAAAATAATTGCAAAAGAGAAAGCTCTCCCGCAATATATGCATAAGCAATAATCAATGAAGAAACAAAAAATTATAAGAAATATTTATAGTGTTCACATGCATGGTATATTAAAAAAATATCGAAGCATGATAAAGAGTGCTATAACGAGATATGCTAAATAGTACTAAACTGATATAAATCTCTAAAGTAGAGAATAGAAAACGATGTTTAACAGACAAACATCACAAAAAATGTCACAAAAAGTTCTAAAACTAGCACAAATAAAAGTACGGATACTAGCTTGGAATGTCGGAGCATTTCTAAGTAAACAAAGACAATAAACAGTCACAATAGTACGACAAACTAGACAAAAATGGCTAAATTACATCTCATCCTCCTCAGCATCATCATCATCATCATCAGTAGTAGTAGTAGTACTAGCACGACCACCATGTCTATAAGGACCAGCTCCAGATGTGCCAGCTCCAGAGGTGTGTGGAGTAGCACCCGAACCACGGTACCAATCATAAGCGTTTTCTGGCTGGAACAGAGAATGAACCGCCTCATCCTCAATGCGGTAACCAGATACAGCAGGGTCTCTAGGAAGAGAACTGGCAGAATGATCCGTCTGAGCAAATTGGAGATCGGCAAACGAGTTGGCAATAGCCTGGAACCGAGTCACGTCACGGAACTTATGTTCCTTGGAAGTGTCAACAAAGAAAGTCTGCATATCCGAAAGGTGCTAATGGATACCCTTGAAGTACGTGTAGGCAACTCTAGAGGGGGGTGAATAAAGTACTTATGACAATAATGATCAATTAAAAAATCAACTCTATTCAATCCCAACTTGTAAATAAATAATCAGAGTATAATTGCGGAAATTAAATAAAGATTAGAAAGCATACGCAGACACAACAATTTTTAACCTGGTTTCCCTCGTAGAGGACTAGTCCAGGCCTGAGAACTCTAACTCAGGATTGAAATCCACTATTTGTGAAATATCTTTACAACCACGTGCCTTTACACAGAAGAGCACGCCAACTTCTTGAAAAGATCGCTGTGGCAAAACTTAGAATTTTTCAAGTGACTTCTTCAAGACTCTTGCACAAAACTTCTAATTGACTCGCACCGAGCACCTTGTAGGCTTGGAAAGTTTTGTGGCTAGTAGATGAGAAGAGTATGGCTCTTTGGGATGTATAGGCTATAAAGAGAGAAGAGATGAGAAGATTGGATGATTTGAAATGGGAGAAAAGGGTGCCTATATATACTAGTTCTGGGAGGCAGAGTTCGGCCAGAACTCTGTCCAAAATTCAAAAATTATGGCCGTTGGACAACTTGCAATGAGCAATCCCTAAAAATTAGGTCCTGAAAATTAGGAGACAGGGTTCGGCCCGAACTCTGTGTGGGGGCAGAGTTCGGCCCGAACTCTGCCTCCTTGGAGACGGAATGCTCATTGGGCTAAATGGGCTTTGGCAGTTTGGCTTTTTGATTGTGGGGCTTTTTGGTTATCTAGTCTATGGTTGAGGTACTCAGTGCAACTCAACGTACAATAGCCTAGACTCAAATAAAATTGTAAAAATACAGACTTCCGATGACAAGTTCCAGCAGTATTCGTCGAGCAGTCGTCGATGATGATTGTCCGACTTTTTGTGTGTAAGTCGTCTGTTTTGTAGTTTTGATAACAATATATGTGTCGAGTTGGATCATGTCAAATATCGATTTGTTAATTATCAAGATTAGGTTGACTGCGATCCAGTTTCGGTCAACAATCTTCTCCATTTTGATAATTGACAAAATTGCGATATTTGCGTGTCGCAACATTCATACCTGGACACGTATATAGCTCCCCCGTAGATGGACAATTTGGCTCTCCCGTAAATAGAGAAGTCCTGATACAAGTACTAGTCCAAACAATATAGCACAATATAGCACAAGTGTTTATTCAAAAAAATGGTTAACCAAATATCACTTATTCTCCCCTTTGACATTTAGCAAAATGAAATAGAAGCTCCCCCATAAAAACATAACCATGGAGAAAATATGTAATCCCACAACCAAGGCTCATATCCAATGTAAGAGATAACTAGGAAATAATCCAAATAGAAGCCATATAAGCATAAAGTAGTACTAAGCAAAGAGTTCAACTACATAATCACTGAATAAAAATGACAAAGTGCATAAACAAAAGAAATCCTAAGCATCAGCAGCATCATAAAATGGACCACGGCCGTCATGGAGCACGGGAAGGTCCAACAGAGTCGGATGGGTCGCTGGCAGAGCGACGGGGATCAACAAACGCCGCATCTGTGTCCAAATACCTCCTGACCCATGCGTCGTCGATACGATAACCTTCGTGAGAAGGGTCTCGTACCATGGGGTAAGACACCGTAGGATGAGAGGCCAAGGAGTACTGGATGTCATGCAAAGTGTTGCTGATGGCCGACATCTGTAAGGTGGTGCGATAGTCCATCTGAGTCCAGCGATCGTCCTCCAAGCGGAAATGATTACGCAGCATAGTCTGAATAGGCTCAAGAGTAGCAGGTGGCTCGGGCACAGGTTGCCCAAGAGCAGGAGGATCAGCCTGAGCATCAGACTCGGAATGCTCTGACTCAGCAGGAGACTCAACAGCTGCTAGAAGCCACCGTGCCTTAGACAGATAGGCAGGGGCAGGAAGGAACTGGCACTCATCAAGAGGAACATGGAACACACGAAAAATCATCGGTAAATAGGGGGCATAGACCAAAGATCGAGGTCTCTTCCGTGCATTAATCATCCAGTCCATCATAGTGCGCGGAAAGTTAAAAGAGACATGGAAGTGGAGATGATAAAGTGCAGAGATCTCAAAATAAGATACCTCATCGATCGATCCCGCTTTGGGCAAGATCGTGGAGAAAATGATACGATGAAGTTCATAGAAATACGGGTTAAGATATTTAGTCCGTAGCTTGCGTGGACGAGTGTTGGGAGTACACAAATCATCCTTGAAGCTTTCAATGGACGATCCATCGGAAAATTGAAACTTGCGGGCATCGACAAGTTTCTTCCAAGAATTGGGTTCCGGGATCTCGAGATATTCCGCAAGCTCAAAATTATCAAAAGTAATATCGATACCGGCGACACGAGAATAGATTCGTGTCGTCAAATGTTAGATTACAATAAAATATTTGGATAACATTCAAATAGATAATAGATGATGTAGAAACTAACTCATCTAAACAAAGATCATGGAACAATGAATCATAATCCGAAATATAGTGAGATTGATCGGATGACCCGCGTACACACTCCGTGAACGGAAATCGGCAAACCATTTATTGGAAGCCTCCAATGACCCAAAAATTTATTCATTGAATGTGTTGGGTCATGAGGATGTGGTGGATTAAAAAGTGGATGGATTGGAGGAGCAAGAGGAGGAGGAGGATTGGAAGATGATGCACCTTCACTCCTTCTCTTGCCTCTTCCAAAGAGTCTTGGAGCCATAGAGAATTTGAAATAATTGAAAAGAAAATAGAGAGGAATATGAAATTATACCTCACAAAAATGAGGAAAGATGGAAGAGATCCTCCCAAAAGCTTGAGATCTTGAGTTTGGGAAGAAAAAGAGCCCTAAAAGTGGAGTTTCTAGGTCTAGGGTTTGAGAAATTTGAGTTTGGAGGAAGGTGGAAGAAGAATAAAATGAAGAGGGTTGTTTCTCGGGTTTAAGGAGTTTAGGAGCAACCAAGCGGGTTAAATCTGGACCGTCGGATCAAATCAATGGATGGCTGAGAAGCTTTGAAGGTTCTGTGGCCAAGGACACAGAGTTCGGTCCGAACTCTGTGTGGGGCAGAGTTCGGCCCGAACTCTGCCTCCGTGGGCACAGAACACAGAAAGTTTGAAAGATGGCAAATTTTTGATGAAAAGGAATATAATTTCGAGAGTTTGAATTAACTAAGTCATAAATAAAATTAAACCATATAATATATAAGGAATAATGACAACGACCATTACGATGAAACTGCCATAGGATAGTTGTAGGGGCCGGATCCCAGCTAGTGGTAGTCCGGAGACTAGTGCACCGTGTCGCTTAGGCTTTTACGCCTTGTTGTCAGAAGGACCCTTTCGGCTTGTACCCATAGCAAAGTCACCATAAAGATATATGTCATAATCGTTATTTACGCAGGCCAATTTATTTAATGACTGTTTCATCCAAAATTCCTAATTCACGACAAAGAAAGTTGAAACGCTCTTCGGCCATTGGTTTGGTAAAAAAGTCTGCTAGCTGATGTTCAGTGTCTATGAATTCTAAATTAATCGTGCCTTGTTGTTGATGATCACGCAAAAAGTGATGTCTAATCTCTATGTGTTTAGTGCGTGAGTGACAAACAGGGTTCTTGGTCAGATTAATGACACTAGTGTTATCACAGAAAATAGGTATTTGCTTGAAACATAAGTTGTAGTCTTCAAGTGTTTGCCGCGTCCACAAAATCTGTGCACAACAATGACCAGCTGCAATGTATTCAGCTTCTGTTGTGGATAGTGCGACAGAGTTCTGCTTCTTGCTAAACCATGAGACTAACGCCTTTCCTAGCAAATGACACGTGCCGCTGGTACTCTTACGGTCGACTTTGCATCCCGCAAAATCTGCATCGAAATATCCGATTAAGTCAAAGAAAGTGATTTTGGGATACCACAAGCCTACCGTAATAGTTCCTTTAAGGTATCTAAAGATACGCTTAACTGCGATCATGTGTGATTCCTTAGGATTGACTTGGTATCTAACACATAAGCAAACACTAAACATAATGTTGGGGCGACTAACAGTTAAATATAATAAACTACCAATCATACCTCGATACTTGCATTGATCGACCGGTTTGCCGCTTTCATCAGGTTCCAACTTAGTGGTAGTAGCCATAGGGGTGCTGATTGGTTTGATGCTGTCAAGCTCAAACTTCTTCAACATGTCCTTGACATATTTCGATTGACTGATGAAGACGCCTTGCGAGAGTTGTTTGATTTGCAATCCAAGGAAGTAGTTGAGCTCCCCCATCATGCTCATCTCGAACTCATTCTGCATACACTTGGCAAAGTCCTTGCATAGACCCTCATTAGTAGATCCAAAAATAATATCATCAACATATATTTGCACTAAAAGAATTGTGTTATCAAGAGATTTTATAAACAGTGTAGTGTCGACTTTCCCTTTTGAAAAACCTTTTATCTAGTAGGAAAGTACTCAGACGATCATACCAAGCTCGAGGAGCTTGTTTGAGGCCATAGAGAGCTTTCCTAAGTTTAAAAACGTGGTCGAAAAATTTGTGATTTTCGAAACCCAGTGGTTGTTTGACAAAAACCTCTTCTTTGATAAAACCGTTTAGAAAAACACTTTTCACATCCATTTGGAAAAGTTTAAAATTTTGAAAATGTGCAAATGCACAAAGCATTCGAATGGATTCTAGTCGTGCAACAGGAGCTTACGTCTTATCATAGTCGATGCCCTCCTCTTGATTTTATCGTTGGGCTACGAGACGGGCTTTGTTGCGAGTGACTGAACCGTCCTCGTTTACTTTGTTACGAAAAATCCATTTAGTGCCCAATTATTGAGTGGCCAGTAGGTTTAGGAACAAGTTCCCAAACATGGCTTCTCTCAAATTGGTTGAGTTCTTCTTGCATCGCGGAATTCCAAAATTCATTATTAAAAGCTTCTAAAACGTTTTTCGGTTCTATTTGAGAAATGAATGCAGTGCTAGTTATAGAGTCTCTTACAGAGGATCGAGTAGTTATCCCTTTTGATATTTCACCTATTACCAAGTCCTTTGGATGAGAGGGAGTGAATTGGAACTTCTTTGGTAATTCCTTCGGAGAGCTGGTTTCAGACGTTGCATTTATAGATGTCGAAGTGGTTGGTTCATCATCGTCGTCGGGAATAGCAGCGTGTCTTTCTTGAATGTGATATCCGGCAGTCCTCTGACTAGCTTCTTGGTGGATAATCTGGATATAGTATCCATGTTGGCATGACCAAGACGCTGATGCCATAGGAGCTTTTCGTCTTTGTGAGCGTAAAGGCATCTCCCTGCACTGTTAGTATCACTAGATAGATAGAAAATATAAATGTTATCTTCCCTTATCCCCTCAAAAGCGATGTCTCCAGTTGATCGATCATAGATAAAACATTTAGTCTTTCCGAAGTTAATATCATAACCGTGATCAGCAAGATGACTAATGCTGAGCTAGTTATGCTTTAACTCGGTTACTAAACAAACATCGTTAATGATAGGAGAGGGAGGATAACCAATTATACGGTTACCTATGATGTAGCCTTTAAGGTTATTGTCGAAGGAAACGTATCCTTCCTTTTTCATCGATAGTGTTGCGAATAGATTTGCATTTCCAGTCATATGTCGCGAGCACCCACTATCGAGAATCTACTTGCTTCTAGTTGAAGAGGGAAGGTCCACCTACACCACGAGTAGATGTGACCTTTGGTACCCAGATTCTTTTGGGTCCTGAGAGGTTAGACTTTGGTGCCCATGCATATATATTTCTATCAACTAATCTCCTAATCCTACATTGTGGAGATATGTGTCCATGTAGGTTACAATATGTACATCTAGCATGCATGTTTATACTAGGAGCATGTTAATAGTGATGTTTATAAGTAGGGTGATGATAGCTACGTGCAGCAGTAGTGTGAGTATGGTGACTGTGTGGAGCAGCATGATAACTATAATGATCATTGTGATTGTGTGCAGCCGCATGACGATGATAATGATTACGTGTATGTGTCTTACGTGCTGCATGTGAATAGGTGTACATGAAAGCATGATTTTGTTTAGCATGTGGATGAGTGTTCTTGTGGTGACGTGCCTTTTTGTGTTGAGTTGGTACATGTTTGTACGTGTTGTGACTGTGAGACTGAACTTACGGTTGTACAATCTGCTTGCCCAGTTTAATCTCTAATTTCTTGGAAACAACATTCAACTCATCACATTTAGCAGTAAGACCGTGTATTCTACCTGAAGCAATTTTGAACTTATTTTTCTCTTCAACAAGTTCTTTGTTTAAAGCCGTGATTTCAAGTGTTTGTTTCTCAATGATTGATTCGGCATCGTGTAAGCTTAATTTAAGCTTGGATACCTCTTTAGTGTTTTCCGTGGGTGTAGTGTTTCTAACATCTTCTAGTAAACATGAAAGTCTATGGATCTCGGTTTCGTAGGCCTTGATCTTATCCTTTGCATGTTTATATTTATTGATTACCTTTTTGTGATCATCAAGTAGATCACCAAAAGCATCACCAAGTTCATCAAATGAGAAATCATCATAAGAATCTTTTACCTTTTCTGAAGTCGCCATTAGACAGACGTTAGCCATGTTTTGTGGAGAGTCTACATCCTCGTCTGAATCACTAGCCTCGCTTTCATGCCAGATGCTAGTGTTGGCATACTTCCTTGTAGTAGGCTTCTTGTACGGCTTCTCATATCTGCTTCCCTTCTTTGCTAAGGGACAATCTTTCTTGACATGTCCCGTCTTTTTGCATCCGAAGCAGCTGGGTTCTTCCTCATCGTCTCTTTGTTCTCTCTTCTTTTTGTTGAAGCATATAAACTTTTTGAAGTTTCGAACTAAGAGAGCTTGATCGTCACCTTCGGAGTCGTCGTCATCAGTGTCTTTTGGACTGGTTCTTCGGCGATGAGCTCTCAATGCAATCTCCTTCTCTTTTGGAGCTATTTCTTCGAAGTCTTTTAAATCGAGCTCATGCGTCATCAACTTGCCCATCAACGTTTCTAGAGACATTGCCGTGAGATCATTGCCTTAGATGATCGCCGTGACTTTGGGGTTCCAAACCTTCAGCAATCCTCGTAGCACTTTGCGTATGGACGACGTCGAGGAATCTGGTGAACATTTGAGTGATCGTCTCATTAGGTTTCATCTTGAAAGCTTCGTATTTCTGTGTCTGACGATTGACTTTCGATTCTTTGACTTGCGTTCTCCCTTCATGAGTCACCTCCTAAAGCTTCCATACTTTATGCGAGGTGGTGCATGTGGAGACCCTGTTGAATTCAGTCCTGTCTATGGCACAGAAAAGAGCATTAATAGCCCTAGCATTTAGACTTGCCTGTTTCTTCTCCTGATCAGTATACTTGTCGTGGGGTTTCTCGATGAGACTCCCCTCAACAGTTATTCTGGAAGGTTTCTTGTAGCTATCAGTGACTACAGTCCACAGGTCAAAGTCTAGAAACTTAAGATAAAAACTCAATTCTAGTTTTCCAATATGTGTAGTTGGTCCCATCAAATAGGGGTGGCCTATTTGTGGATTGACCCTCTCCATAGTTGGTAGAGATGGGTTGTGTGGTTGCCATGGATTAACTCTAGGATATAAGTCCTGTATCAAGAGAACAGAGCTCTGATACCAATTGAAGTACGTGTAGGCAACTCTAGAGGGGGGGTGAATAGAGTACTTGTGACAATAATGATCAATTAGAAAATCAACTCTATTCAATCCCAACTTGTAAATAAATAATCAGAGTATAATTGCGGAAATTAAATAGAGATCAGAAAGCATACGCAGACACAACAAATTTTAACCTGGTTTTCCTCGTGGAGGACTAATCCAGGCCCGAGAACTCTAGCTTAAGATTGAAATTCACTATTTGTGAAATAACTTTACAACCACGTGCCTTTACACAGAAGAGTACGCCAACTTCTTGAAAAGATCGCTGAGGCAAAACTTGGAATTTTCCAAGTGACTTCTTCACGACTCTTGCACAAAAGTTCTAATTGACTCGTACCGAGCACCTTGTAGGCTTGGGAAGTTTTGTGGCTAGTAGATGAGAAGAGTATGGCTCTTTGGGAAGTATAGGCTATAAGAGAGAAGAGATGAGAAGATTGGATGATTTGAAATAGAAGAAAATGGTGCCTATATATACTAGTTCTGGGAGGCAGAGTTCGGCCAGAACTCTGTCCAAAATTCAAAAATTATGGCCGTTGGACAACTTGCAATGAGCAATCCCTAAAAATTAGGTCCTGGAAATTAGGAGACAGAGTTCGGCCCGAACTCTGTGTGTGGGCAGAGTTCGGCCCGAACTCCGCCTCCTTGGAGACAGAATGCTCATTGGGCTAAATGGGCTTTGGCAGATTGGCTTTTTGATTGTGGGGCTTTTTGGTTATCTAGTCTATGGTTGAGGTACTCAGTGCGACTCAACGTACAATAGCCTAGACTCAAATAAAATTGTAAAAATATAGACTTCCGATGACAAGTTCCAGCAGTATTCGTCGAGCAGTCGTCGATGATGATTGTCCGACTTTATGTGTGTAAGTCGTCTGTTTTGTAGCTTTGATGACAATATATGTGTCGAGTTGGATCATGTCAAATACCGATTTGTTAATTATCAAGATTAGGTTGACTGCGATCCAGTTTGGGTCAACAACCCTCAAAAGTCATAGGGTAGGTCTGAGGAGGAACAGGGGCAGTAAGAGCAGGAACAGGAGGTGCAGGAGCAGCGACAGTGCTGCGACGAGAAAGCTGAAAATACTTGGGCTAAGAGTCCAGAGCGCAAGTGGATAAATCGATATCAAAATGATGAAAGATTCGAGGGATAAGCATCGCATAAGAGAGATTGCAGTCTCTTCCGCGACATCTTCCTATCATCAGGATGATAGTCTTAGGGGCAGAAAAAAGAATTTCCTTAAGAATGTGATAGAGGGCAGATAGCTCAAGTGCAGTGACATCATCTTTCGAAGTGGATTTTGGAATAATAGTGGAATAGATGATGCGATGTAACTCGTAGTTAAACAAGTTCAAGTTATTGGCCTTGAACTTTCCAGGACGAGCACTTGCTGGCGCACAAAGCTCATTCTTGAAACTAACAAGAGTCGTGTCCTCGGAAAAGTCGAAGTCGGTGATGTCATCGAGCGGGGCACCTTCATTTGGAATACCAAGGATTTTTGCTAGCAACATATCATCGAACTCGATATCGATCCCGCCAACACGAGTTCTTGCGGTGAAAGTGTCTAACACGAAGTTTCAGTAGAATAGTCGAAGGGCATTAGTAGCTATAGGGAATTGTTGGGTAACGAGACGGTGTAACCCTAATTGCTCAAACAAAGGACGATGGTCTGGAAATACAGTCCATGTGATCGGAGCGCCTGTGCATATTATACGCATGGCAAAGTCGGCATACCATAGCGAAGCTTGGTCATGAGTTTTGAAGTAAAACTCATCCGACATGCCGTCACCCGATTGGACCGGGGAAAAGAGGGAATCCGTATTCGGATTTGAAGATGATGCCTCTTCACTGGCATTAGTATACTTCCTCTTGGAAGGATTGAATCCCTTGGGCATTCTTTCCCAAAACTAGATAATCCTACGAAATTGAAAGTGGAGGGAAGGAGTTATACCTTCTAAAATTTAAGTATGTTGTAGAGGGATGAATTCTCCGCACGAATCCAAAGTTTGGATTGATTTCTCCACGTAGATTGGAAACAACAAAGTGTAGAAGAACTAGGATTTTGGGGGACTTAGGGCGGCTGTTGCTGCTGTTATGATGAAGTTTGGAAGAGATGAAGAGGAGGGGGCCTCAGGTTCTGACTAAAAAGTATATAACACCAACAGTACTCTGGCCGAATTCGGACCGAATTCGGGCCGAATTTGCCTAGGGTTCTCCTGAGTTTTAAAAAGAAAAACTTGTTGGTCACATCCTTTTCCTCAACTCATTTCAATTATTTAGTTCAAAGTTTAGTAATTTTAAACTTCAAATAATATAATTAAAATTATTTTATAAATTAACTTTCGTTACTCAGCGTCTGTTTCAGATTAGCTGTAGGAGTACTGTCCCAGCTAACGGGAGTTCACTGGGGAACAATTAAGTACCGCTTCGCTTCGACCGTAGTCGTGGTGACAGACACTCTTTGTAGGCTTGTCTCGAAAACAGTTATTGAGTATTGAAAAAATCAATTAATAAAACAAAATTAATTAATATTATTGACATCTAAAATTCCTAATTCTCGACGTAAATAATTGAAACGATCTTCCGCTAGTGGTTTTGTGAAAATGTCAGCCAATTGATTCTGTGTGTCTATGTATACAAGGTCTATATCTCCATTTTGTTGATGATCTCTAAGAAAATGATGTCGAATCTCGATATGCTTAGTACGAGAATGATATACTGGATTCTTAGTCAAATTAATAGAACTAGTGTTATCATAGAAAATGGGTATGTGTGTGAAATGTAATCCAAAGTCTTCTAAAGTTTGCTTCATCCACAAAATTTGCGAACGTCTTGCGGCGACATACTCAGCCTCAGTTGTTAATAATGCGACAGAATTTTGTTTCTTGCTAAACCATGAAACTAGAACTTTTCCTAGGAAATGACATGTGCCGCTGGTACTTTTTCTATCTACTTTGCATCCAGCAAAATTAGCATCAGAATAACCGGTTAGGTCAAACGACGTGGTTTTAGGATACCATAAGCCGACAGAAGAAGTGCCTCTAAGGTATCGGAAGATACGCTTGACTGCGCACAGATGTGATTTCTTAGGATTGGCTTGAAAACATGCACACAAGCAAACACTAAACATAATATCAGGTCGACTAGCGGTTAAGTACAGTAAGCTACTGATCATACCTCGATACTTACGTATGTCGACGGGTTTGCCTTGTTCATCAATATCAAGCTTGGTTGAAGTCGTCATTGGAGTGCTAAGTGGTTTGACTGTTTCCAGGTCGAACTTCTTTAATAAATCTTTTGTGTACTTTGCTTGATTTATGAATGTCTCATTGTTGGTTTGTTTGATTTGCAGTCCGAGAAAGAATTTCAGCTCTCCCATCATGCTCACTCAAACTCATTCTGCATACAATTTGAAATTATTTGACAAATAGATTCATCAGTGGATCCAAAAATAATATCATCTACATAGATTTGAATCAAAAGAAGATTGCTATTCAAAGATTTTATAAACAGTGTAGTGTCAACCTTTTCCTTTGAAAAACCGTTGTCAAGTAGAAAAGAGCTTAGACGATCGTACCAAGCACGAGGGGCTTGTTTCAAACCGTATAAGGCTTTCTTCAACTTGAAAACATAATCATGATTTTTGAAATCAGTAAAACCTGGAGGTTGAGCTACATAAACTTCTTTTATAAAACCATTTAAAATTGCGTTTTTAACATCCATTTGAAATAATTTAAAATTATGAAAACATGCAAATACACATAACATGTGAATGTATTCTAATCTCGCAACTGGGGCACAAGTCTCATCGTAGTCGATACCTTCTTCTTGATTGTATCCTTGAGCTACGAGTCGAGCCTTATTACGAGTCACTAAACCATTCTCGTTCAGTTTGTTTCGGAATACCCAACGGGTGCCAATGACCGGATGATCAATGGGCTTGGGAACAAGTTCCCAAACTTGATTCCGTTCGAATTGGTTTAATTTCTCTTGCATAGCATCTAACCAAAAATTATCACTACATGCTTCTTCAATGTTTTTGGGTTCAAGCTGTGAGATAAAAGCAACACATGAAGCTATATCTTTATTAGAGGAACGTTTACTTACACCCTTGGTAATCTCACCAATTACCAAGTCCTTTGGATGATCTGTCAAGAATCATCTCTCTTTTGGCATATCCTCAGGATTGCTGGTTTCGGCTTCTGGTTTTGTATGTGATTTGCTTGAAGACTCAGCTGGTGCTTGGTGTGAAGGTTCTGCATCTTTGTGTGAAGGTTTTGCAGTAGCTGTACTTGGTATACTTACGTCTTCATTATCGTCATCGACTGAATGTTGATTTAGTTCATCAAACTTGACATTAATTGATTCTTCGATGATCATGGTTCTCTTATTGAAGACTATGTACCCTTTACTCTTTGCCGCATAACCTAAAAAGATACGTTCAGCGGCCTTTTCATCAAATTTACTCAGGTTGCCTTTAGTATTAAGAATAAAGCATGTACAATCAAATATCTTGAAATATGAAACAATGAGTGCTCTATCAAACCATAACTCATAGGGAGTCTTCTTCGATATGGGTCGAATCAGAACCCTATTGAGAATATAGCACGCTGTATTGACATCTTCAGCCCAAAAGTATCTAGATAGACTAAACTGGTTCAACATTACTCTAGCCATTTCAGATAGAGTCCTGTTCTTACGTTCCACAACTCCATTTTGTTGTGGAGTCCTAGGGCAGGAAAACTCATGCAGATAACCGTGTGTCACAGAATTGCTTGAACTCTGCATTCTCAAATTCGTCGCCATGATCACTACGAATGCGAGTAATCATGAAACCTTTTTCATTCTGTACTTTCTTGCAAAAGGTGATGAATTCTGACAATGCATCGTTCTTGCGTGCAAGAAAATATACTCACGTATATCTAGAGAAATCATCTACAATGACAAATGCATATAACTTACCACCTAGACTAGCAATTCTACTAGGTCCAAATTGTCACCCCCCGAGTTGGCAACGTTCGTCCCCGATGTTAATTTTTGCCGATTCGATCGTCCTCGCTAAGGCGTGATGCCGTACGAGTCTGGAATTGTACTCGTACAAGGCAGAACGTTACGTTGCATTTGATATAAATACGCCAAGTTGAAACTTCACAAATCACATCAGAATTTAAGACGCAGTATAGGAAGATAGAAATGCTTTTCATTCATAGCTTGCAACGAAGTGCAAGTCGTAATTACATTGGATGCCGTTGCGACTACATTGATTGAAAACATAAAGAAAATACATTCGACAAGTTGTCTGAACTACGCTTGCCGTCCCATACATTCGCTCCTTTATACATAAGCCGTCGACTTTGAATTGGCTTCAAAATACTTTAGTATAGGAAGAGCTTCAAAACGCCTCTCCGCACTTCAGCTTCGTTTTAGGTTGGAGCGTCCGCCGCACATGGAGAAATTGGGGGAGGGGATTAGCACACTTGCTAAGTGGACGAGACGAACAAACTCGTCTAAACCGACTCTGATTGTTAGGGTAGGCATGCTTTAGAGTTGTCTTTCTATTAGAACTAAATGAATTCAGTTCATATTCGATAGCCGTCTTTGAGTATTAAAGCATACAACATAACGTCACGGTTTATCATATTTTTTACCACGGTCGTGCTCGTCCCTGCATGAAAACAGAGATAATATTTACACCAGCATAATACAATAGGTGAGCATGCAACTATCTTATATGCGGTCATTGGTGCTATGCACCACTAGGGACTTAATCGAAGTTGGCATGCGACGCTACCCTTTCAGCCTAGGTTGCAAGCCTTACGGAAGGTCCCGCATTTATCGCGCCGAAGCACGATAAATTATTTCCCCTAGGACGAATCGGTTCCGATGCCCCGGATACCGTTTCGAGGAAAACGAACTTGTGCACAAGCTGTCCATGACCATGCCTATGTGCGAACAGTTTAATATATGCAACCAGTTTCGTATAGCGCGGATAGTATCGAACGACATTATCATTTCTCGCAACTCATGCAACGATTCATTTTTCCCAAAGCCGTACACCGATTTAGCGTCCCGTGGGCACCAAATTGTCCGAGGCATCATAACCCATGATCGACGTTTCACATTATTTTGCAGCACGTGAAATAGTCTATCTTTTTACTAGAACCTTAAACTTTTATGTTTATGTGAGAAACTTGTATTTTTCAGAGTAGATTACTCAAAATCAATACGTTTTTTCCGAGTTCTTGACCTTAGTGGATTGGCATGCAATTAACTTGGCATCGTTCGATTTGAATGAATTCGAAGCAAGGAATAAGTTTGCGGGACAGAGTAGAAAAGAAGGGTCGAATCACCCACCGATTACTTTGCTTCGTGCCGATCGCCCAAGCGCTACGCAATGTCAATCCTTAGTTACGCGAGCTCCTGCAATGGCACCAACGCTTTGTTAGAATTCCTTCTTTTCCCCTTGCATCGAAATTGTAATTGCATCCATGAAAACGACGCGAAAGCACTTCATCAAGCCCAGTGGCAAAGCTCCAAGAAAACCATACAGCGGTCCGGTCCCGTCGAAGGGACTCTTATAGAGAGCTCACTCGCCGAGACGCAGCCCGCTGCATCTAGGACTTATTCCAACAGAAGTCGTTCTATTAGTTGGATCGATTCTCGTAACTTCCGTCCAAATCGATTTGAATCGATGCCGTAAGGCGTTATTCGTTTACCAAGCTTAGCGATCGAGTCAGATGGCCATCTAAGTTCCCGGCCGATCTGACTCGGCGCAAGCATATTATGAAGTTTCGTCGCCCATCGAAAGCGGGACGCTACACAAATAAATCCATATGCAATAATTGTAGAGGTCTAGTGGTACTTACAACGTTCTTGGACTTAAAGACGGATCGGGTGGCTTTATTCTTTCACATTCGCTACATACCGTATCCTTTTTGAAAGATATGTCCGGTAAGCCGCGTACCAACTTCTTTGTGGATAGTTTTGAAATTGTGTCCATGTTTGCATGACCGGGTCTCATATGCCATAGTTGACTCTCAATGCTCTTGGCCATCAAGCATCTACCTGCTTTGTTAGTATCTTCTAACAGATAGGAAACATATATGTTGTCTTTCCTGATACCTTCAAAGATAGTACTGCCAGTTGAGCTATCAACTATATTACATTTGTCTTTGACAAAGTTAATGCTATAACCGTGATCAGCTAAATGGCTTATGCGGAGCAGATTATGTTTTAATTCGGTAACTAGATAAACATCTTTAATCACAGGGTAGGGAGCCTTATCAATGTCACCGATACCGATTATGTATCCTTTCAAATTATTACCGAAGGGGGCGTATCCTTCTTTATTCTTCTTCAACATTGTTGCGAATAATGATGCATCACCGGTCATGTGCCGTGAGCAACCGCTGTCGAGGATCCATTTGCTTCTAGCATGTGAAGGACGTCCCACCTACAAAACACTTTGCAGATGAAACTCTTGGTACCCATTTCTTGTAGGGTCCTGACATGATAGTCTTTGGTATCCATGCATAAACATTTAAATCTACTAACTTTCTGATTCTAAATGCAGAGGATATATGACCAATGAGGCCACAATAATGACATTTTGCATGTTGAGTGTTGAAAGTTGTGTGAGGTGCATGATTGGTAGGTTTTGGTTTTCTAGTATAGAAAAATGCATGCCTATTAGTCTTCTTGGGTAGTGGTTTGGTATGGTTTGATCTGACAGTGTTTGGTTTGGGTGTGTTCCGATGAATCGGTAATTGACACGTGTTAGAATAGGAAGCAGCAACTTCAGGCCGTTTTCTAAACTAATTTTCAATTTTTTGGAGGTGTTATATAATCTAGTATAGTCAGATGTAAGTGTTTCCATTCTGATTTGTGCACACTGGAGACTCTTTCTCTCCTTGGATAGGTCTTCCTTTAGCTGGATGATAGTTTGGTCTTTTTCTTCAGATAACTTGGTAGTCTCGTGCAACAACAACTTGATAGAAGAAAGCTCACTAGACTCAATAGAAGAAACATTATTTCTAACATCAGCTAGTTGGTCGGTAAGTCTTCCTATCTCACCTTTGTACTCTTTAAGTACCTTCTTAGAGGTTTCATATTTACTACGCAGTTTCCTGTAGTCATTTAACATGTCACTGAAAGCCTCTCCTAGTTGCTCAAAGGTGAAATCATCATAAGGATCAAACAGAGGATTAGTGGTTACCTGATCGCAAGCCATCAAGCATACATTTGTAGCGTCATCTGATTGTTCGTCTTCTGAGTCGCTGGCTTCGCTCTCATGCCATATGCTTGTATTGGCGTACTTCCTTGATGTAGATCTCTTCAGGTAGCCTTTGTCATATTTGCTGCTTTTTCTTGTTGATGATGATGCTGTTGGACAATCTTTCTTCATATGTCCTTTCTTCCTACATCCGTAGCAAATAGGATCTTCCTCGTTGTTGTTGCTGTTGCTGTCTTTTGTTCTTCTGTTGAATCTCATGAACTTCTTGAATTTTCTTACTAGAAGACCTTGATCTTCAGAGTCAGAGTTGCTGTCGTCAGAATTATCTTCGGCAGTTCTTCTATGTTGAGCCTTGAAAGCGATCGACTTCTCTGACTTCTTCTTTGGTGTAGCATCTTCAAAATCTTGAAGTTCCAACTCGTGAGTGAGTAGCTTACCCATGAGTGTTTCCAGAGACATTATTGAGAGGTCGTTTCCTTCAATGATTGTTGTAGCCTTTGGAATCCAGTTCTTCGTGAGAGCTCGTAGAAGTTTGCGAATCTTCTCATGGTTATTGTAATCCTTGCCTAATGAAGATAAAAGATTTACAATATCCAGGAATCTCGTAAACATCCGAGTGACGGATTCATTTGGCTTCATCTTTAACGCATCGTACTCTTGAGTAAGTCTGCTGATCTTTGACTCCTTGACTTACGTTGTTCCTTCGTGGGTTACTTCGAGAAGTTTCCACACTTCATTCAATGTTGTGCAAGTCGACACCCTGTTAAACTCAGTTTTGTCTAAAGCACAAAATAAAGCGTTAATAGCACGTGCGTCAAGACTGGCCTTTTTTTTGTCATCCTCAGTATATTTATCATGGGGTTTATCAACTAAAACTCCCTCAACAGTAATACGGGGAGGCTTTTTGTAGCCATCAATAACTATAGACCATAAGCCAAAATCAAGAGATTTTAAGAAGAAACTCATCCGTGTTTTTCAATAAGTGTAGTTTGTGCCGTCAAACAGTGGAGGTCTGTTTGTGGCTTGGCCTTCACTTGTGAATTTCACAGTTGCCATGTGTTATACTGTGATTTATATAGCAATTAAGAATAATTGAATATAACTGCAATTTTACCTTTACCTGTATAACCTGCTCTGATACCAATTGTAGGAACGAAGTCGTAAAACAGAATACACTAGAGGGGGGGGGGGGGGGTTGAATAGAGTAGGCAACGGAATATTGCTAATTAAAAACTTGTTAGCAGTAAGATTACATAATTAAATCAATAATCACAAAACAATAACTGTAAAAGAAATGAGATCAGAAGGCAAACGCAAATACAACGATGTATACTGGTTTCTCTCTTGTGAGGACTAGTCCAGTCGGAAGAACTCTAGTTTCCAATTGAATCCACTGTTGGAAAATCCTGCAAGTTTTCATACGAAGTCCTTGCAACTTCTACAGACGCGAGCTTTGATACGAAGAACTCGACCAACTTTAATTTTGAAGAGTCTTTCTTCAATCAAGTCTCTGATTACAATTTCTCTGAAATCTTCTAGACCGCATCGTACCGGTAAATTGACTAGAGAATTGTAACTTGCTTGGGATTTGAAAATGAAAGCTTTTTAGAATTCATTGGAAAGAAACGTAAGCTTAGAAGAGAAGAGAAGAGATGAAAGTGAATGAGTGATTTGAAATGATCAGAATTTTTCTCTATTTATAGTTTTTCCAAAGGCAGAACTCTGGCAGAATTCGGGCAGAACTCTATGTAAAAATCCGCAAGTGAAGGGAGACCAAGTTTTTCAAACGTTCGAAAATCAAACGGTCACTAACCGAACTCTGGCCGAACTCGGACCGAGTTCTGTCAGGGTTGGTCAGTGTTTTTCAAAAGTGATTTTTGGGCTTTTTAAAATCCTTCAGAAGCTTTTGTAAATAAGGGATGTTTTTAAAAAAACATAGGTTATTTTTTAAAAACGATTTTGGATAGCCTATTTGCCAGTACGACTCGATGTACAATGTATTCCTAGACTCAATAAAAGTAAAAATTATATTGCATAAAGAAATACAGACTCGAGTGGCAAACATAGCTTCGGTCTTGAAGATCTTGATTAGTGTCCAAGTGGTCCAAAACGTCTTGAGTAAACATTTGAGTAGCTCCGTATATCGAGACATAGTTTGATCAATTATTAAAATCAGGTTTGACCATGACCAATGGGCCAACGACTACAACCAGAAGAGGGCTAAGGCCGAAATAACAAACCGCAAAAGTTCAATACGGCCTTCGAAGGACTAACATTGCGCCTGCCAACGCTCCACCCTCCGTTGTGTGTATTCTACGAAGCTCTGACAATCCAAGTCCCTCGCGTAATTGACTGACAACGGAACGCCCAAATACTTTACAGGCATTCCCCTTTCTTAACACTCAGAGCTGCTACCCGTTCCTCCTTTAGAGGCCAGTGAGAGCTAAAGTAGACACGACTTTTGTCCATGTTCATTTGAAGCCCTTACAATCTCCCGAATTATTCCATGATCTCTGAAATTGCAGTAAGACCCTCCATCGTAGGCCGCAAGAAGACCAAAAGATCGTCCACATAGATCAAGTTTGTCACATGCGGAGTGATCTTTTTGTATAAAGGCATGATCCGTCCCTGATACACTGATACATCTATTAAGCATGAGAAGTACTCCATGACTAGCATAAATAGATAAGGGGACATAAGATACCCTGCTTTAACCCTTTTGCTCCGAATAAACCCTAAGGAAGGCCCCAAATGAGCACCGAGAAAGTAGCTGAAGTGATGCATTTTCAAATCCTGGAAACCCATCTCTCGTCAATTCTCATGTCTAACATCAGCTGACAGACGAAGTCACGGTTCACCATATCATAAGCTTTCCTGAGTCCAATTTAACACAAGCCTTCGTGCCGCCTATTTTGTTGAATTTTCAGACCATCTTATGTGCTAGTAGACTATGCTCAGCATCGACCTTCCTTTGATAAAAGCCGTCTGATTGGGAAAAACCAAGTCCTTTTCCATTCGTCGACACATCAGGTGTATAAATATTTTATACATATAGTTACGACATGCAATGGGTCGGAAGTCGGCCAGAGATGAAGCACCATCTTTCTTAGGAACCAGCATAAGGAACGTGTGATTCAACTCCTTCAACAATTTACCCTTTGTGAAGAACTACTGTACTGCCACAAGGACAAGATATTTGAGTGACTCCCAGTGTATCTTGAAGAATTTGTTGTTGAAGCTATCCGGACCAGACGTCTCATTGGGCCTCCTCCAATCTAACTGGGCTAGCAAGTGACTAATTCCTTGCGGTATAACCAGTTTCTTGCACACATGGTCAGAAAAAACAGAAATATAATCAGATTGGTCATATAGCTCAGGATAATACCTGTCAGCCTCTGAATGCCTGAGGGCATATCAACTAGCTTGCCCTCTGCATCCAATAGCCGATTGAAGCCATTTCGGTGTTGGCGAGCTCGAACCACATTATAGAAAATTTTGGAGCATCTCTCCATCTTTCAACCATGAACATTTGGCTCGTTGGACAATTTGGATCTTATCATGTAACCGGAGCACGTTGACTTCTTCAATCATGAGCCTCTCACAGACCGCCAACTACGTTGACTTCTTCAATCATGAGCCTCTCACAGACCGCCAACTCCCTCCATTTATCCCTCAACTTCCCCCCCCCCCCCCCCCCCCTCCCCCCCAAAAAAATAAAAATAAAATAAAAAGTAAATAGTACATTAGATTTAACGCCATTTTGACTCATAATTGTGTCTATTTCAAGTTGTTTTGGGGGGTAGAACACAATTGACCTATTGGCGAACCAACATGGCCTTTAAGATTTTAAAAATTCAAATATATTTATCATTCCCCAACCTTAATGAACTGTCAAATGAGTCAATAGGGGCATTTAAATTAAATTTGGTACAATACTAACCTACACCCTTCTTTTGGATATGTTAGCAAACCCCCAATTACATAATATAAAAAATTAGGAAAAAAAGAAAGAAACAAGTAACAAGTGGCCCCATGGACTATATTGAAATCATCATGAGCTAGGTTGCCCCTCACAATACATATCTTGTTTGCTCGTGTATCATATCGGGTATTACGTATCGATCGTGTATCATATGATACAACAATTCTAGGACTTTAGCTCT
This sequence comes from Iris pallida, assembly GCA_029216955.1. NCBI lineage: Eukaryota > Viridiplantae > Streptophyta > Magnoliopsida > Asparagales > Iridaceae > Iris > Iris pallida. Next base: position 9,779,783 of record JANAVB010011399.1, read on the forward strand.
ATACTTTTTATTGCATATCGATCGTGTATTGTATGGCACAGTAACTCAAGGAATTTAGGTCTATACTTTTAAGTCCATATAGGAACATGATTTAACATAATGTTCTGATAGTTTTTTTTATTTGTTTCATCTTTATGAGTCTTTCTAGTATCAAAATACGGATTTTAAGTATACATTACACAACTCAAATAAATAAATACTACCTGTCAACCTATGTACATATCATGTATCGTAAGATACTAACAACATATAATTAGATCATGCGGTTAAATTGAGGATGATTATGCTAGTTTTTGGAAATTGATTAAAATAATCAAAATTGGAACGAAATAACGAGGAGATAGAGAGGAAGTAAAAGTAATACAAGTTGTGAGCTAATAACAACCATGGCTAATAATTTCTTCTTCAAAAATAGAAAGTTGACATTGTTGCACAAATTTTAGGTTCTTGATGATGACTTGGAGGATATCTCAAGCGATTCTCAGGTTCGTTTTCTTTTCAATGTATGATTATCTTGTTTATGATATATGCTTATTCTTTACTAGATGCTATTAGTGCCGTAATGTTGTGCGTCTTAATTGATTGATTTAAGAAAAGAAACAATTTTAACTTATCATATTTGATCTCATTGCCACCAGTGTTCTTTATATGTGTTCAAGTAATAACAATAAACTTCCACGATGAGCAGAATATATGTATTTGATTGTGTTAATAATTTTTCAGTCTACCTTTGAATGTAATTACACATTCAAGTGGCTTTATGGAAGTTTGCTGTTTTTTATTAATTTACAACAATTATTTTCAAGCTTTTTAAGGCGACACGAGAATGCGAGGCAGCAAAGTCCAACAAGGCTTAGGTGGGGCCTTAAGGCGGCGATGCGGGGGCCTCAAGACTAAAATTGTTTCTTTTCTTAAATCAATCTTCTGATGCAGTAGTTTGGTTAATAGGAACATGTAGTTACTAAAACTTCTGATGCCCCAAGTTGTTGGCAACTTTCACTCTGTGTAAGAAAAAAAAAAGTGAGTTTCAAATAGGGAAGACAGCTTATTAAGGTGGTGAGAACCAAAAGGCCTATGCGGGGGGGCTCAATACTAAAATTGGGGGTGTGCGCTATATAGTAAGTCAAACGAAGCTCGTGATTTATGTCCTAACATGTTATGGTTTCCTTCTAATTTGTATGATAAATGTATAATTAAAGAACTATAGGCATCCCATACAAATCTTGTTGTGTATAATAAATACACAAGTGTAACATTTCATCATCAGCTGCATGTAGTTTTCAATCAAGAAACAAGTGCTAGGGGAGGGGGTAGTCAAACATGATTCCAAAAATCATTCACCGTGATTTTTGACAAAACACGATGACCTCACCTCACAATTACATGCGATTGTAAACGTGATTTTGAAATCACACCCAACCATAGTTTTGAAATCATATTCAGATAAATTAGTAACGCAACCACGCTCAATCATTATTTTTGGTGTGGGGGTCTTGAACCTATTGATAAAAGGAATTTGCTGATTCAAAATGTGTATTCCATGATTCAGTACTATTCCTAGGCATTCTGGATAATCTTTTGCATAACAGCGAAAAGAGTTCCTATGATCATTGAATTACACAATATAGCATCTTTTCGGCATTCCATCAAACAACTCATGAACAAACCAAAAAATGTCGGCTGTTACATAATCCTTAATTAAAAATCTAAGAAAATGTGTATCCAATAGTAGAAGTAAAATCAATTCAAAACACCGGCAAGTTCACTCCAAAATGTAATTTTAAAAATCTATTCCTTGATTTTTTTAATATGATTACTTATATTTGCCCTCATGTATTGACATCACTCACATTGCTTGATTGTACTGCTGCAACCACCATAGTTCCGCTACTGCCGTCGGTTTATTGTATTGCCACAACCATCGTTGCTTGGTTGTATTCTCACCGAACTGTCATTTTTTTTGGTTGTGTCGTCGCCGGTGTCAAATGATTGTAGTGTCGTCCCACCACACTTGATTGTATTGTTCTCTCAAATGATTGTGGTGTCGTCCCACCGCCTAGATTTGTGTCTTGCCTACCATTTCTCATGCCATGTTTGTACTCTTACATATAACCTTGCCACCACCATTGAATCTAGGAAGAAAAATGTATAGGAGTAGTATGGAGCCACCATTAACTCGATTGGAGGAAGAATGGGAAGGACGTAGGTGGAGTAGGGTGAAAGAGAGGAGGGCATGGTGCTATTGGCAAAGTGAAATGTTTGGGAATGAGATGGGAAGAATGACTTTGTTGAGAAGAAAAGAGCTCGAGGACGAGGACACCAATAGGACGGGATTTGATAAATAGCACCGTTTCGAATGCGGTTATGATAAGAAAAATAATAAGTAGCGGTTAATGTTATTACAAAAATAATAGTTATGACGATTTTGGCATCACAATTGACTAATGCATGACCGGAAAACTATCCTGTTGAATCACAACCGACTAAAACTACATTCTAGAATCATGACACCTGATTGACTAAGCACCCCCTAAAAGTATTACTGATTATATATATATATATATATATATATATATAGATATATATATATATATATATAGAAGCAATGGGTACTTGTGGCGAACTCGCCTCCACTGGGGCTCGAACTCATGACCACTTGGGCCGCATGCATCTCTCTTAACCACTAGGCTAGAGGTCATTTGCATATATATATATATATATATATATATATATATATATATATATATATATATATATATATATATATATATTTGGAAAAGGGTAAATTTTATTCCAAAATCCGACAATACTCATACAACATACAGACAATATGGTCGCCCACCCGTTAGTCAACCATTTCTTTTACATCATACTCCACATTGTGAAGGATACCAATCGGAGGAGTGATAAATCTCTCGAAAATGCGCCGATTTCTCTTCCGTCAAACATGCCATACAGCGGCAGCCAGCCGAATCCTCGCAGTCTTGAACCAGACCATGCCTCGTCCCCTGCAATCCCGAATACCCGTGATGATTGCTCCAATCGACCTGCCAGAAATACCTCCACCCAGCATACGGTTCTGCTCAGACCATATGGACCATGCAACTCCACAGTCAAAAAAAAGATGGGTCATCGATTCCTCCTCCAAATCACAGAGTGCACACTTCGGATTGGGGACCTGGATCCCAAAAGATATGAGTCTGTCCCTGGTCAGAAGACGACCAAGAAGCAGGCGATACATACATAGCTGCATTTTTCTGGCCAGATCCTTGCACCATATGAAGTCATAATCACTAATAGAGGGATTGACACTCCGCATAAGGTTGTAGCCACTCTGGAAGGTGAACTATATATATATATTTTTTTTGGAAAAAGGGTAAATTTTATTCCACAATCATCTCAATAAGGTTACAACATAGAGATACAATCCCAACTCAGGGGGACATTACTAGTACATCCGACTCAATGTTATGAAGGATGTCCACCAGTGGGGTGGACAGTCCCTCATAAATGCGCCGGTTCCTCTCCCTCCAGACATGCCAAACTGAAGCAGCAAGTCTCAATCTAGCACGCCTGGCCCAGCTCTGCTCCTTGCCCCTGCAATCACCAATCCACTTAAGGATTTCTCTGAAGTCACGCTCCCTTCCAACCCCTCCTAAGTGTCTCCGGCTCTGCTCTGCCCAGATGCTCCACGCCACATGGCACTGAAAGAACAGATGCCCAATGGATTCATTATCTGTCTCACACAAAACACACTTAGGGTCAGGGACAGAAACCCCGAACCGAAGCAGTCTGTCCCTAGTAAGCAACCGGCCCAGCACCAGTTTGTATGCAGACAGTTGCATCTTCCTGGCAAGCCCCTTCCCCCAGACAAAGTCGTACTCCTCCATATCATCGAAGTGGGGGCGAACAAGGTCGTAGCAGCTGCTAAATCTGAACTCTCCTGCACTCTCTCTCTCTCTCTCTCTCTCTCTATATATATATATATATATAGAGAGAGAGAGAGAGAGAGAGTAGTACATGTTGTCACCTGACAATGGACATCATTGTCAAAGATAGGGATGAGATTTGGTGTGTTGGGACATAAACGAAAGGGAATGAAAAGGACAAATGAAATAAATATCCTACCTCATATTTTGTAGTATATTTTTAAATATTTAATATTAACCATAGCTTATGTTATTGGGCTTGGGTTAGGTTCCAAATTTAAAAAAATGGTGGGGTCTTATCACATTTAAGTCAACGCAGGTTAAAGCGGCCGCCTAAGCCGGCAAGGCGATAGAGAATCTAAAACACCTAGGTGAATGCCTAAGACGGCGAGGCAGAGCCTTCTTAAACACTGATTACTTTCATCTATTAGTTCAACTGACAAATGCCACGAACATTTAGCAGATTGTTTAAAAAAATGAAGATCTGAAACTCAAGAGTAGCGGTATAACCAGCTTCAGTGACCTACCAATTCGGAGACTACAGTAAGGAATTATATCGAAGAACCTGATATTACTGATGTTTTTACATAACTTTGGCTAATTTCCTATGTATATACAGTTAACATGCCCCACACACTAAGTTCACGTCTCGAGCTTCCTTAGCATTAAGGATGATGGAACACATACAACTCCTTAGAACAATGCTTTTAAATTTTATTGGTAACCATCATAATTTAACTCAGTAACAGGTGAGACTCGATTTTGGAGTTGCAGGAGGCCAGGGGTGACAAAGAACAAAGAAAAGGACAATGTGACACTGTTGCTTCAAAGGAGCGAAGGAAAACCTCTAGGAACACTATTTTGGACAGTTGTCAAGCTTGTCTTAATGTCACATTTGTTTCTTCTTTATAAAATGTACTAACGACTTCACCTCATAACCGCTCTCTAACATCCATCAGTTAGATATTGAATCTGAAGTACCTGTAGGAACCTTAAACACGGCTAAGTATTACAATCAAATCTATGTGCTCATCCCTGGACATGGATCTACACATGCCACATCTTCGATAAGACCATGTTTGTGAGATCCCTTTCTCACATTCATAACAACTCTTGTTGAAGAATCATTATCGCCACATCAGATCCTCCACGCAAATGGCATGTCATTAGTCATCACAATTCTGCAGCATATTAAGAAGCCACCACCATTGGACTCGTTCACAAGTGCCAAAGCTTGGGAATTGTTGGATGAGGCTTGATATGGTTTCCAGGACATATCATCTTTCCCAGTGAGCTTCTATTTCATGAGAGCCTCAATGACAGCATCTTGGTATCTCTTAGTAAGTCGCCATTGCAGCATATTCTTCAGTTCCGGTGAGCCAGTCTCCAGAATTGCTGGGCACCTTTGTCAATCGCGAAAGTGTGCCCCAGTTTCTGTTTCAATTGAGATGTGGAAAATGGGGTGATCCTGGAGAGGGTAAACAATAGGCAACCTCACCTATATTAGCAATTAAGATAAATCCCTTAGAAACAAGAATGTTTTAGAAGCCGCTGGAAGCTGAAAATAAGCTTCTTATATTGTTGTAACTTCGCTGACAACAAATTGATCCTCGGAATGTGTTGATTTGGCACACCATGCAGGATAATATCTTGTTCCTAACGAGCATTATCAAAAGCCTGTATGTCAGTTATACCAGGTACATGAGTGAGAACCGCAGGAGGTGTCAACTCGCTCAATGTCATAACAATTGAGACATTCCTGCAATGTTATACTGAAATTTTGCATATGAAAGTGAACGTGTCCAGTAAGTTTTGAGACTACGGTTGACAACCTCACTTTGCGAATCGCGTTGTGAGTGAGAAAAACATAGTGCAGTCCCCAATAATTTGAACTAGTCCTTACAAAAACATCTAGTGAAAACTGGATCCCCATCGTTACAGTGATGAGATGGGGATGTGTAATTTGAAATGATGTTTGTGGACAGCTGAAAAACCTTATAACAGAGTAAGGATGCTTTATGGGAACAAAAAGCATATTTGTTCAACATTCCATGACCTTGTTAATGAGAGTATATATTGCTCATCCTATAATAAGGAGAAAATGTTGGACCCTCATGGGGATAAGGTAATGGAATTGACAGATATATTCATAGACCACAACACTGAGGCGAGCAGTAGGGGCTCAAGTGCTTGGACTTCGTTCGATATAGACGAATGCTGTGAGGCTAAGTTGTCGAATCATAATATGTATCATGTATTGTTTTACTTGATTATCATATAGTGTATATAATATAAATTATGTGAAATTTGATTGAAAATCAACCTTATCATTGTAAATAGTTAACACAGTAAGCAAAAATAAGGGCCAACATCTAGTATTATGTGGCAAGTTCATTATAAAATCAATAATTAAGAATACAAAAGTTTAAGATTAGTATCACAATGATGGTATTGTTCTGGAATATAGACATTGCAAACTTGCATCATTATGAACTTAATTATTACCAATCAGTGTGTTTATTGAAAATGTCATGTTATACATGCCAACTCTAAACAATCTATAACTAGTTAAGATCCTAAATGCCTTTGGTGGAAAATACTCGAAGAAGAGATATAATACTGCAAATAGGTTGCTGAAACTGCATCACATCCTCAAAGTGATAGAATAACATGTCAGTTTTCTTTCTGATTCCTTGCAACTCAAGTTCCATACACCTAATCTATGCATTACCTTATAGCTTCTTGTCATCTGTGACCATATCAAATACTGTGCTCTTTGTTAGATTGGGTGTATACCCTTGGTTACTTCCTCAAAATTCTTCTGGGTGTACGGTTATGAACAAGGCTTGCAATATTGGCTGATGCTGATTAATATTGGTCGTATCTTATCGTTTTGCAATGTCCTCGTTCGATATCGACCCTGACGATACTGTTGATATCGACATAGGAACACTCTTTTCCTGTCTATTCAACAAAGAAAAGGTTAAAAGAAACGAGATAAATATGGGGGAAATAGTGTCAGACACAATGATTTGGTCCTTACAATATGTCGATAAAATTCCTTATTGATACATATTTACCATTATAATTGTTGAAGTTTTACATCTATATATTCAAAACATTCTTCCATCTTGATATTGTTTCATTCAAAGCTAACGACAAATAGCAAATCACTGAGAATTCAGTTATAGTTCCCCCTATCTTTATGTCAAACAAAATGAAGCTAGCCCTATATAAAGGACTTTTGTCCTCACCTACATTTTTTCCCTTTCTACTCCCTACTCTACGCCTATTGACGCCAGCTTCTCCCTCCGAGGCTCCAACTCAATACCCACTCTTCCATTTCTCCTACACCCCATTCTAAACCCATGAATACCAACTCCTCCCTTCTCCAATCCGTTCTAAACCTATTACTACCAACTCCTCTCTCCACCCCAACACCTACTTAGTTTCCCCTCTCCTTCTAATCCGCCACTCTAATCCCATCACCCCCCCCCCCCCCCCCCCCTCCCTCCCTCCTCCCACTGACACATCCTACTACCTTCCCGCCCTTCTTGCACAATAACCTCTCCTGCATGAGCGATGGGGAAGAAGGGTGAGCAAGGAGGAAGATGAGGAAGTAGAGGGGTAAAAATTGTCCAAAAAGTTAATTTTGTTTAATGGAATATTCGTTCATGGGTTAAGTTAAATCAGGAGGACCTGTAACTAAATTGGTAGTTGGATATTTGTAAGCAATTAAATTAATTAACAAGAGGAGTTAATGTAAAAATAAGGTAGATTAAGATGTCTACATGCAACAAATCCATTTTAGTTTATTCCTAAAAGGGGTGACTGGATAAATGTGGTGAAGAAAGGGAGATATGATGTCCTGAACAAGTAGAGGAATTCAGGATTGCTTCCCAAATGCTTCATTTTTGGGACACTTAACCTTGGGAGTGGGCATGGGGTGCGAGAAGAATAGGGAATTGGTCACTTGGTCCAATACCAAAATTCTATGTTACGTAGCTCCAACGGGGATGGCTCTTAGATTCAGCCAAATGAATGCATAACTCAAGCTTGGAAATCTAAAAGATAAAAGTAGCTAATGGGATCATCTTTTTTTCACATAAAAATACTATTCTGTACAGACGTGGCAACATGGTCACCACCTATTTTTTGGTGTCCTTGTGCATTTTGCTTGTGTCATGTCCAACTGTGTCCAACATGAAGAAATTTGGACGGGACCGCAGTTTTGCAGTGTCTTCGATTACCAGCATGCAAAGCAAACATATGCGATTGAAGTCTCTCCCAGGATTCACCTTAGCAACTAATCTCAGCTAGTATAAAGGTGGTCTGTCTGCTGAGATACAATGGACGAAATTTAGCAGGTGATGGTCCAACCGGGAAATCATTTTAATGTCAGAGAAAGCCTATAGTTTCGAGCCTGAGAAGATCAGGAGCATATGGAGGTGCTCAAGCTACAATAATGCGCTAGGAGCAAGAAGAGGGTAGGGGTAGGCCGAGGTAGGAGAAAGAATATTTTATGTGCTACCTCATCCATCTGAGGTCATGGAAATCATAGAAGTTCCATGGTTTGTTTTTTATACTTAATCCAATATTGTTGTTGTTGGACTGTAATTTTGTTTCATTTTGTATAGTAGAATTATTGTTCTCAAGTAATGGGTTCTTTGTGTAGGATGACTCTGATGATGATTGGTCTGGATAATACTACGAATTATAGATGCTATGGAAATGATAACAAGTATCTCCAGGTACTGCTCTTTTGTCTCTTTACTGACTTTTTGTTGTACTAACCCTAACTCTCTGCATATTATATAATTTATTGCTTGTAGTTACTAAGACATTTTCCTGTTGCATTGCAGAAGTAAGTTTTCAATTCTACTCTTCCTGAACTTACTGGGAGCCATCAATTACCATGATTCTAGCAAGTCTGACCTAGTCCAGCAGATCCCTCTCGCCACTTGGTTTCTGTGTCGGGGGAATACCATGAGCCATCCCAGTGAGACATTCCGGAGCAAATCTTGATACAAATTGAAACTATGAGAAGCCAGAAGGAAGTCTATACGTACTTTGTGTATGCATTCATTTGAATTGGTGTTTGTTGTTTCTCAAGGTCACTGATTGCAGGACTTATATCAGTGCAAGATTGATCATCAGATGGTCGTTTCTTTTAAGTTCATCTATGTAGCCTAAAATATTTAGTTACCTAATTTGTGTAGTATTATAAAATAAAATGTTAAGACAGAAGGGTGGTAATACTCGTTTGTGTCGGGGGAATATCATGAGCCATCCCAGTGAGGCATTCCGGAGCAAATCTTGATACAAATTGAAACTATGAGAAGCCTGAAGGAAGTCTATACGTACTGTGTATGCATTCATTTGAATTGATGTTTGTTGTTTCTCAAGATCACTGATTGCAGGACTTATGTCAGTGCAAGATTGATCATCAGATGTTCGTTTCTTTTAAAGTCATCTATGTAGCCTAAAATATTTAGTTACCTAAATTGTGTAGTATTATAAGATAAAATGCTAAGACAGAAGGGTGATTATACACGTGATATGCACACAGAAAGGTACATGATTTTATTATTAGTACTTGGTAGGGTAAAGTGCAAAAAATCCCTCGTTAAATATGTGCCTTTTGCACTAAAAGACCCCATGCTCTTAAAATTTTCAAAAGTTTGAAATATGCTCATTTTGCCCCCAAGTGATAATTTTACCCCTCCCTCCCCCCCTCCTCCTTCGGCTGTGTTCGCCGGCGACGGAGGCGGAGGGGGGGGGGGGGGGGGGGGGCGGGGTCGGAGGGTCGCTCGCCGGCGAGGAGGAGCAGGGGGGTCGGGGCCGGCGAGGGAGCCGGGGATCGGGGCCGACGAGGGAGCGGGGGGGTCGGGGCCGGCGAAGGAGGAGGAGGGGGGGTCAGGGCCGGTGAAGGAGGAGGAGGGGGGGGGGTCGAGGCCGGCGAGGGAGGAGGGGGGGTGGGTCGGGGGAGCGCTCGCCGGCGAGGAGGGTGGGGCTGGGGGCTCGCCGGCGAGGGGGGAGAGGATCGGGGGGGTCGGGGGGGCTGAGGGATCGCCGGCGGGGGGGGTTGGGGTTGGGGGATCGTCGGCGATGGAGGGGGGGTTGGGGGCTCGCCGGCGCCGGCGCGCCGGAGGGGGGGATGGGTATTTTTGGTATAATTTTTTTAAAATTTGGATGGAGCGGCCTAATCGAGCAGATATATAATCTAAGGAGGGGTAAACTGACAAAAAATTCTAAAAAGTCTTTTAGTGCAAAAGGCACATATTTAACGAGGATTTTTTTTGCACTTTACCCGTACTTAGTAGTATATGTACATGTATAAATGTGATTAATGGTTCCTTTGAATTTTGTTGATGATTCTTAATTTCTCATCTGGTTCTCCAGAATTATTGATGCGTATGAAACCAGAAACTATAAAGCCAAATGAGGTGATAAAATTGGAGCATTTGATATTTATGTTTGTGAAGGCATTCAGGCTTAGGAAGCAAAGTTTGCTAAAATGGAGAGGTTTATTTTAGTTTGGAGATTTGAAGTCAGGGTTTGAAATGAGGAAAACTCCATTGAGAAAAATGAAGATTCATTTGAGTTACGTGGCACTTGTAAGTTCGGAGTTGGTCTTGAAGTTATATATATTTTTTTTTTTGGAAAAATTTATGAAATGTCCAAAAAACGAAAAAGTTTTATGAAAAATCCACCACACAATAACATTTCATCGCGTGCCCAGAATTAGCAAAAAATATATAAAGATGGTTCCGAATGACCTTTTTGCCCTTCTAATTTATTGAAAACACCCACGAAACTACTCTTAAAAAAAAACGTTTTGATACTTCATCTTCTTCCATACGCTGCTCACTTTCGAATCTAGGTTTTATCCTCAAAAATCTTTAAAAATTCGTCGGAAAATTTGGAAAGACTAAGACAAACGGCAAAAGTGCTAAAACGGAGGTCCAAACATCATTTTTTTTTACGATTCTAAAATTTCGGAAGGTCGTCTAATGGAGAAGCGGTTGATCTCAGGCTCCTCGAAAATACGCTCATTTTGGGACAAACCGGACCTCGTTTCGACCTCCCAGTCAAAAGTTATGGCCCTTCAAAGTTTCAACTGACCATAAAATGCAGGAGAATGGTCATTCTCCGTGTTAGAACCCGAAAAATGTTAATTTCGCATAAGTGTGGCCATTCTCCGTGTTAGTAACACGGAGAATGTCATTATCCGTCTTAATTTACACGGAGAATAGTCATTCTCTGTGTTAGTAACACGGAGAATGACATTCTCCATCTTAATTTACACGGAGAATGGCCATTCTCCGTGCTAAATTACACGGAGAATGGTCATTCTCCGTCTTAATTTACACGGAGAATGGTCATTACAGTGTTAAAACGCAGGAGAATGACCATTCTCCGTGTTAGAAACACGGAGAATGCTATTCTTCGTGTTAAATAAAATGGAGAATGACCATTTTTCGTGTAATTTAGCATGGAGAATGGTTATTCCAGTTTTAAAACGTAGGAGAATGGCCATTCTCCGTGTTAAATAAAACGGAGAATGGCCATTCTCCGTATTAAATAAAACGGAGAATGGCATTCTCCGTGTTAATTTACACGGAGAATGGTCATTCCCAGTGTTAAAACGTAGGAGAATGACCATTCTTCGTGTAATTTAGTACGGAGAATGGCATTCTCCGTTTCTAAATTACACGGAGAAGACACGGAGAATGGTCATTCAAATGTTAAAACACATGAGAATGGCCAACACGGAGAATGCCATTCTCCGTGTTAGTAACACGGAGAATGCCATTCAACACGGAGAATGGCATTCTCCTTGTTAAAAATGCAGGAAAATGACTATTCTTCGTGTCATATCGATGGAGAACAGTTGACAGAAACCTAATTTTTTTATTTTTTTTTGTGGAAAGAAATTTAACATGAATAAAGATTCAAGAGTTTTCGTTTTTCTTTCAAAACGATGCTAACTCTTATGGAAAAGAAGAAGAAGAAGATCTTCTCTCCATAATTGACCTAATTGTCGGAGAAGAAGAAGAAGAAGAAGACGAAGAAGATGAGCGATGATCGGAGTTCAATTTAAAAAAAGTATGGTGAACTACGAACGATCTTTGCGATCTCTGCTGAAGATGAGAGCAATGAAATTCAGATCTCTCGTGAAGATGAAGAAGAAGAGAACCGCCATCGCCTCCGCTCCCCTCCCCCTCCATGCCTCCGCCGTCGCCGCCGTCGCTCCTGCCGCCGCCGTCGCTCCTGCCGCCGCCGTCGCTCCTGCCGCCGCTGCAACTGCGGCCACCGCCGCTGTCGCTGTTGTTGCCGCCGCCCGCCGGAGGTGGGGAGGGGGGGGGCAGCGAAGGCGGTGGCGGTGGCTGGGAGGGGGGGGAGAGCGGTGGCGGGGAGGGGGGGCGGGTGGCCGCGGGGGGAGGGGGGGAGGGGGGGGGGGGGGGGGGAGGGGGAGGGGGAAAAAAACAAAGAAGAAGGAAGAACCTAAGGGCATTTTCGTCCAAAATTCAATTTTTTGACGGTTTCCGTCCAAAATAGGGGTATTTCTTCATTAATGCAAAACTGTGGGGTGCACCCTTAATATGGGTAATGCAAGTGAGGGGTAAGTCAAAATTTCTTTTTTTAATATTTGTGGTAGATATCATGAGATTAAGGAGAGAAGTGTGAGTCAATTACAATGCTTTGTGCTTTGCATATTATAATAATTTTAAAATCTTTCAAATGGATGTTAAAAGTATTTTCTAAATAGGTTTATCGAGAAAAAAGTTTATGTTGAATAACCTTCCGGTTTTGAGGATTTTCGCTTTTTAGACCATATTTTCAAGCTACATAAGGCTCCCTATGGCCTCAAACCAGCCTCTCGTACTTGGTACGAGTGTTTAGCACTTTAGTAATTTCGCACGATTTTTTAAGGCATCATTATGTGTCATCCCATACTTCGCCTAGAGAGTATCAAAACTAAATTTAGGATCAAAAATCCAAATTACGTCACTCATACGCCGCTAATTAGACGCCATATATGTCGCTTGTCCGTCGCTGACTAGTCGTTTAATCTAATGGAGAGTTAGTCGCTAGTGCGTCACTAAGACGACGCAGACTAATCCGTCACTGGTTGGACAACAAGTCGTCGCCAGTTCATGTGTCGTCACATAGTCGACATGTTGTCGAGGGTCCGACTACACGACGACGGGTGACGGGCCGTCTACTGATGCCCCCAAATCTATCTTATTTTTGTTGCCTAGACATCGCTAATCTTATCTAGCAATATCTCGGCGACGGATCCCTCCGTCGCTAAAGACTTGTAATTTGTTAGTGGATTTGGTAAAGTTGTGTGGTAGAGAAGTGTATCTGCTAAATTTTGTGGTAAAACCTTGTCGAGATGAAAATATGAAGAAAAATGATAAACAAAAACGGTCCTATGACCTTTTAGTCACTTGGAGCACATATAGGATTGGATTGGAGCAAAGTTATAGTCCTACCTAGTAACGAGTTCTAAATATGAAAACTTATATCAATTCTACATAAGCTTGAATTTCCATATAGACACATGATATACTGTATAAAGGGACCTAAAGTTCCTTTTGATATAGATTAATTGTGCTAAATGAAAGATGTTGTTCATCACAAGAGTCTAAGAGAGAGAGATTTTCTTTACCTTTGTTGTAAAGAGTGTTTGAGATTAAAAAGAGAAATGTTGTGCGAGCTATTGTAATTCATTTTTTCTTTCTTCTTGACAGTGGAACTAAATCATATTCGTCCGTGGACGTAGACATCTTGGCTGAACCACGTAAATTTTGTCTTTGAACTTATGAATTTTATCATTGAGATATTCTATTGTTTTTTTTTTCTCTTTTTGATGTGCCCCTAACATCCCCCTAAAGATTATAGTATAGTGTTCTTGTAATTTAATTTAAGGTAATTTCTAAAGGTGCTCCATATTTTACTCCAGGACAGTCCAGTCATAAAGAATTTGAATATTAAGATAGACTGTGAACGGAGTTGGCAATCCTCTTTAATGTTAGGACTGCCAACTTTGTTGGCCGTCTTAATAGGTCGTTCGAGAATAAAATATGAAGTGCCTTTAGAATCATCTAATTTATTTTATTTTTCAGAAAATTTACTGTAGCGATAGAAAGAAATATAAAATTTTATAAAACAATATAAGTTTCGAAAAATTTTATAGAACGAAAGGTTCCGACAAACTGAGTGGCGGAAATTAGACATGTCCAATTTCCGCCGCCCTGTATGTTGGAATTTAAGCATTGTTCAATTTCCACCAATTCATATGTAGGATTTTTAGCAATTTGGGTTGGTTCATCCACTAGTTTGGGTTCATGCGGTTTGGTTTGGTTTGTTTTATTTTCGTTTTTTTGATAGTAAGTAATATGGTTTGGTTTATTAGGTTTAGATTTTTTAGTTATTTGGTTTAGGTTGGTTTTTTAGTTATTGGGTTTATATTGGTTTTTTTTTTTGTTGAGTCTAACGGCTAGTCCAACGTTCCAATTCCAACTTTAATTTATAACGTTCCAATTCCAACTTTAATTTACAACGTTCCAATTCCAACTTTAATTTCCAACGGCTATATCATATGATCTATAAAATGAGGCATGAAAGTATGAAATGAAACAATCTATTTCTCTCTCAAAAAATTTCATTCTCTTCATAACAACCATTAAGAAGAAGCTCATCTCATCCTACTTCACTGGAAAGCTCATTTTGTAGTCAGCATGGATGAAAATCTAACAATACTGTGCTCGCTTGGAGGTGTACTAAATGGGTTAGCTTATGAAGGAGGTTTAACTCAAGTTTTTTTAATTGATAGAAATTTGTCTTTTCTTAGTTTACGTAATCTAATTATTGAACAATATTCTATTGATTATGAATTTATATTAGTGTTGGCCCAATGATTGTATCATATTTTTTAATATGGTTAATATGTTAAGTTTAGCATTTCTTTATCACTAATCTTCATACTATCGCTATAGCATTTCTACTTATACTTATACCTTTGGTGATATGTGCCTATTGGTTTACATATTAGTGATATGAGCTTATCTATCTTAAATTTAATCGGGTTGCCAAAATCAAAATTATGTTTTTGATTTTGGTTATTCAATTAAACTTAATCATTATGATATCACTAAACAATTATGCTATCACCTTAGCACTTATACTTAAACTCAGCATTGTCCTAATGTGCATTAAACTTATCATACTTGCTACTATGTATATTGCTTTGTTCGTCTAACATGTACATGCAGAAAAGCAATAAGCAAGATCAATGTGGACATATGCAATGAAGAAATCATGGTGGGCCAAAGACGATGGATCCCACAAGATTTCTCTGAACCACCCGACGACATCTCCGGAGCCACGCACTCGGGGGGTTCCGCTGCCCGGTCAGCGGACGGGGGTCGAGGGGGCAAAGCCCCCGAAAGGTATTCAGTTTTCGCAAACTGGATATCTTTGGACAGCTGCCGCCAAAAAAAAAAAGCCAGCACCTATCAAAGGAAGAAGCCAGCCATGCCATCATCATTTCAAGACTCTGAAGAAGCCTGCACCTGCTACAGTATATCTGGAGTCTGTAATGAGTCTTAGGAATAATTGTAAACACAAGAAATGGATGGCAAAATCGAAAGCTAGGGTAGAAACCAGCCCAGGATCATTTTCGGATGAAAACCGGCATACCGACGGTATACCGGTGCATATCGGCGGTATACCGATTTTGTACACAGAAAGTTTCTGTCCACAAAATCGGCATACCGACGGTATAACCGGTTCAGTAACGTTGAAAGTCCAACGGTCGGATTTCCAGTATTAAATGATCCCAACGGCTATATTTCGAGCCGTTGCAATCCCAGACCGGTATACCGACGGTATGCCGACTCATACCGACGGTATGCCGGTTCGTGGACTGAAAAGTTGCCTTGAGCTCTTTTCAATGCTTTGGTTATAAATAGCCTTGAACTCCTTCATTCAAGGTTGATGCTTTGTGCCTAAAACTTTCTAAACCACCAAAGCCTATCCACAAACAACTCTACAAAGCTTTCATTTGCCATCCACAAATTGTGTTAGAGTTATTGAGTTGAAAAGTGAGATCTTCATCTTATTGTATAAGGAGATCAAAACCTATTGTGAAAGGTTGAAGTTGGAGAGTCTTCGTATCCAAACTCTCGGTTGAAGTTGGAGAGTCTTCATATCCAAACTCTCGGTTGAAGTTGGGGAGTCTTCGTATCCAAACTTTCGGTTGAAGTTGGGGAGTCTTCGTATCCAAACTCTCGTGTAAGAAGTTGGCGAGTTCTTCGGATCCAAACTCGTGTGTAACTATTTGCTCAAATAGTGGATTAAAGCCGAAGAGAGTTCCGGAACTGGAGTGCCTCTTGGGAGGATACCAGGATATATCGTGTGTCGGTATTGTTATTGCTTCTTCTCTTGCACTTATATTTTTAAATTGTCCATTAACTTGTGCTAAGTGCTTAATTAGTTAGCGTGACCCTATTCCCCCCCTCTAGGGTTACTACAATTAGTACATATTTTTGCATCAAATTGTATAAATATAGATAGCGAACACGCATAAAAATTTATTCTTGAAGTTAATGTACAATCACCATATATTAGTATTTATGTCACTCCACCACCACCAAGAATTAATAGTGTAAGTAGTATACCAGCTTCTAATATAGATGTGAATATTGCTGCTAGTTCTTCTCACCAAGTTATTCCATTTACTCAAGAAGAACATGTAGTAGATGATGGTAATAACGATAATGAAAATAGCGATGATTTAATTGAAAATTTAGATGATGAATTTGATGATTCTGTTGATAATGTTAGCACTCCTGAATTATTTATGAAAAAAAATTTGAGAATCGTTCTAAATTTAGAAGTTTATTAGTGATATAGCAATTAAACATAATTTTACTTGTTCGGCTTCTTTGAACAATGCTAGTGGGATTGTATATAAATGTAATGCTTCAACTTGTCATTGGAGAGTATACGCTAAAGTCATTGGTAAAGGCGAAAGATTTTGCATTGCTACGTTAGAAAATATACATTCTTGTTTAGGTGGACTTACAACCGGTTGTCATCCATTAGCTACTACTGTATGGGTTAAAAATAAAATTATTGACAAAATTCGTGATAATCAGTTGTATAGTCCATCGCATGTTGTAAATGACATATTTAGGGAACACCGAATACATATTAAATATTGTAAGGCTTGGAAAGCTAGAGAACTTGCTCTATCTGAAATAAATGGTAGTTATGATGCATATAGTAGCCTTGAAGAGTATGGTTTTAGAATTACTGAGACTAATCCAGGTAGCCAATGTTTTATAAAAACTGCAGAAAATAATAGCTTTCAAAGAATTTTTATTTGTTTCAAGGCATGCATTGATGTATTTTTACGAGGATGTTTGCATGTGATTAGTACTGATGCTACTTTTCTTTCCTCTAGATACAAAAGTATTTTATTTATTGCTTGTGCTCATGATCCTAACTATCAATTATATCCAATTGCTTATGTTGTTGCTGAGAGTGAAAACAATGATTCTTGGGCTTGATTTTTAAACGGTTTGAGAATATCTTTTGAAAGGTATTTTGATGCATGGAATACAATTTCTTTTATATCAAATAAACAAAAAGGATTGATAAATGCCGTACATGCTGTTTTTTCAGATTCGCCTCATTTTTTTTGTATTCAACATTTTAAACAAAATTTGAAATCAATATGTAGATTAAAACATTTTCAACGTAGTTTGGACTATCTTGCAAGATGTTATAATGAAACGGATGCGAACAATTGCTTGGAAATAATTAAAGTTGAAAATATAGATGTTTACAATTGGCTCATTGGAGTAAATGATGAAACTCGTGCTTTCTCACACTGGATTACAGCTTATTCTCCTTGTCCTAGATTAGACATTAACACGTCAAATCTTGCTGAATGTTTCAATAACTGGATTAAAAATCTACGTGATAAACCAATAACAACACTACTTGATGGTATTCGAGCCAAAATTATAACACTTCAAGACAAGAACCGACAAAAAGCTGAAAATCTTAAAACAAATTATTGTCCGAGGATGTTAAAAACATTGGCTCGTATCACAAAAGAAAACCATCAGCTTGAAATGTTACGCATAGTTGGTTATTTGTATGAAATATTAGATCGTAAAACAAATCGAACATATGTTGTTTGCTTAAATGAGAACCATTGTTCATGTTTAAAGTGGTATCATACTTGTCTTCCATGTATACATGCATGTTATGCTGCTAATTCTTGCAATATTAGCATTGAAAGGTTTTATCCAGCTATATTTTCTAAAGAAGCACTAAGAAGTGTCTATGAGCCGCACCTGGAACCAATTACAGTCCCTTACAACCTTCAAAATGCATTGGTGAGAGGTCACATTGGAGTACCGGATGTACGACGCAAAGCGGAAAGACCAAAGAAGAACGTATTATGGCGAAGGATCAATCTTCAAGAGATCTTCGTTGCAGTAATTGTAATGGTTTAGGACACAATAGAAGAAGATGTACAAATCAACTAAGAGAATGAAGACATTGTGATATATTATAAAATAAAGTTGTAGTGAAAGAAAGTTTGGTGAAAGAAAGTTGACTTTTATATAAAATTGCATTTCTAATACACTAGTACAAAAGAAAGTTTAATGAAGATACTATCTATCTTCCATCTCTGTCTAGTTCCCAATAGTCTGGACGGTCAACTTCTCTAAGATTGAGTCGGACTCTCCTTCGCATAGTATTCTCCGGGGGCGCATCACCGCCTTCTTCTTGAGTATCCATATGTTGTGTAGGTGCCGGTGCTGATGGAGTCGTTAGTAACTGTGTATAATAATTGACATCCAACCAATATCCTTCAAACCAGTCTGTTACTCCAGCCCACTAAGAACTCCCCTCTCCAGCCCTCTGGGAAGTCCCCTGGTATGCCTACTGAGAAGTCCCCTGGCCGGCCCACTGAGCACAAAATCTGGGTACGCACAAAATCTGACATAGCACTATATAGATATGCCAACACTGATGCTCCCCAGGCATGAACCGTAGGTTCTGTCAAATCTTTCAGAAATGGCAGAAAACGTAAATTTACCTTGTCTGATGAGTCGGAAAACATAATTGCACTAAGGGCTACTAAGTAAGCTCTGGTGCAAGCAATGACCTGAACAGATTATGCAAAAAATTAAAGTCGTTAAACTAAATTGTTATCTATTATACAATAATAACACTAATATTAAATGTTATACTTACCCGATCTTCATCAATTGAGATCTCTTCGCCACCAATACGATCTAGGTGCATAAAATTATTACGGAGCCATGTATACGTCACTAAGCTTTTGCCGTATAATTTTGGTGCCTCGATACCTAGGTACTCCGTGATCACAGTCTCAGGGGAGAATGACTCATCAAATATTATAGGTTCACCCGTAATAGGTAGTCCTAAAATATTTGCCACATCTGCCAAGACAATAGTCATCTCACCAAATGGTAGCTGGAAGGTATTTCGTCCAGGCCACCAACGCTTAACTAGACTGAGAATCAAGTCTCTGTCGTGACGTAGAAAACGTATTTGGTCAATGTACTGAAAACCAAATACATGCAACAAGGACTCTTGGTCGCTGGTCAACTTCCAATACCCAAGGTTGCTCTCATAACGCCATATGACATGCTCTCGAGATCGCACTTTTATGTCATAATCACATAGTTATATATAAATATATAAACTACGTTATTACTAAACATATAACAAAATGTAAATTATAATTACTAACACAATTAAATTTTAATATACCTCTCCAGTAAATATTAGATTAGATATGTGCGACGCGGCGCTGCTGAATAATCAAGTCTGTAATGGGCCCTCCAGGTATACGACCATCGTTTTGACGATCCATCTGTAAAAGGATAGTACTAATGTTAGGGTACAAATTATGGTTAGGATTATGATTAGGGTTAGGGTTAGGATTATGATTAGTGTTAGTACTAACGTTAGGGTACTAGTGTTAGGGTTGGGGTTGTGATTAGGGTTAGGGTTAGGATTAGGGTTATGGTTATGGTTAGGATTAGGATTAGTGTTAGTACTAACGTTAGGGTACTAGTGTTAGGGTTGGGGTTGTGATTAGGGTTAGGGTTAGGGTTAGGATTAGGGTTATGGTTAGGATTATGGTTATGATTATGGTTAGGGTTACTAACAAATAATGCTAATAAATATAATTAGCAACTAACTAAAAAATTTAGAATTAAACATGAATAATACTAACTAATATGAACAACTAAGTAAATAAATATAATTGCTAACCTTTTCCTCCTCCTTCTGCTTCTTCGTTCTTCAGTACTCCTTCTACTTCACTCTCTTCACTACTCCTCCTTCTGCTTCACTCTCTCCACTACTTCACTCTTCTTATATAGAAGAGCTCTTAAGAGCTCCCAACCCCCAACATTCAACAGCCAAACCTCCCCCTCCCCCCCCCCCCCCCCCCCCCCCCCCCCAACCACCTCATTCACTCGGTTATTAAATAAAACCCTCAACCGCCAACCCCCCAATCCACCAATGCCAACCCCCAATGAACCGCTAACCCCCCAATTGAACCGGCAACCCCAAACCGCCCACGCCAATTTCCGACATAGAGTCTAGCGGAAATTGGACAAATGTCCAATTGGACGGTTTGGCGGAAATTGAGCTTAGCTCGTTTTCTGCCAAACCCTCTGTCGATATCTATCGTGAATCCAAAATTTCGTAAACAGTTTGTCCTACGGCCAATTTACTCAAACTTTTTATCGCTACAGTAAATTTTCTGTTTATTTTTGGAAGAACACAATGGTGTAGACAGGAAGAAGAAGAAGAAGAAGAAGAAGAAGAAGGTGGGCAAGAATAACATTGGTTTTCATCTCCAGTCATTCTGTTCCCATATGGTAGAAAGTGATCCACCACCTTCATCCATTTGACACCAAAACAACAGCCATGGAAGAAGAGAACGCAAGCCCAAGAGATGAGTGAGCAATAGCAGCACAGCAAGAGAGAGAGAAGGAAAGGAATGGGCAGCGGTAGGCTAGCAAGAACGCTGGAGAGCCTCCATCACCCCGACCTCTCCCACTCCATCACCACCTTCCTCTCCCTACCCCAACTCAAAGCCACCCACGCCCACCTCGTCGTCTCCGGCCTCGCCGCCGACCCCTTCACCGCCCGCCGGCTCCTCGCCTCCGCAGCCCTCTCCCCCTCCTCAAACCTCCTCCTCGACTACGCGCACGCCCACCTCCTCCCCACCATCCCGAACCCGACTCTCTTCATGTTCAACACCATGATCCGCGCCTCCTCCTCCTCTCGAGTAGGTCCCGAACCCATCAGCCCAGTCCAGTTCTACGTCCGCATGCTTCGCTCCGGCATCTCCCCCGACAGAATCACGTTCCCTTTCCTCTTGAAGTCCTGCTCGCTCCTCACCTCCCCCGCCCTCGGCCTCGGCCTACATTGCCACGTCGTCAAGCGCGGCTTCCACCGCGACCTCTACGTCGCCAACAACGCGATCGGCATGTACTCTGCGTGGGCCGACATGGCTTCCGCCGAGCGCCTGTTCGACGAGCTGCGCCGCCGCGATGCGGCCGACGTGGTCTCGTGGACCACCATGATCGCCGGCTACTCCGCCTGCGGACGGCCGGACCGCGCTCGTTGGTTCTTCGACAGCATGCCGCCGGCGATCAAGAACCCGATCACCTGGAACGCTATGATCGCGGGGTACGCCAGGGCCGGGAGGGTTAGGGAGGCGAGGGAGCTGTTCGACGGAATGCCGGACAGGAACGCGGAGTCGTGGGGGTCGATGGTGTCCGGGTTCGCGCGGTGCGGGTTCTGCGAGGAGGCGCTGTCGGCGTTCGACGAGATGGTCCGGTGCGGGACCACGCCGCCGAACGAGGCGGTGCTGGTGAGCACGGTGTCGTCCTGCACTAGGCTACAAGCGTTGGAGCGAGGCGAGCGGGTGCACGGTTACATAGAGAAGAGCGAGCACGGCGTGAGCCTGATACTAGCGACGGCTCTCGTGGACATGTACGGCAAGTGCGGTGCCGTCGGCAAGGCCATCGGGGTGTTCAGCAAGATGCCCACGAAGAACGTCTACTCTTGGAATTCGATGATAAACGCCTTGGCCGTGAACGGATCGGGGAAGCAGGCGCTGACGCTCTTCTGGAAGATGAGACTGGCGGGTCTCGTGCCGAACGCGGTGACCTTCGTCGGATTGCTGAGCGCGTGCAGTCACTCTGGACTGGTCGAGGAGGGCCGGTGGTTCTTCGGAACGATGACGACGGCTCATGGAATTAGGCCTTCGGAGCAGCACTACGGCTGCATGGTGGATCTACTGGCACGGGCAGGGTTGATCGACGAAGCGGTTGATTTCGTGGAGGAAATGCCGGTGGAGCCCCATCCGGGGCTGTGGGGAGCTCTTGCAGGCGGCTGCAAGGTACATGGAAACGTCGGGCTCGGCGAGGAGATCGGGAAGCGGCTGATTGAGCTAGAGCCGGATCATGGTGGGAGATATGCGCTGCTAGCTAATATTTATTCGGCGGAGAGGAGGTGGGATGACATGGTGATGGTGAGGAAACTTCTCAAGGGGAGAAGAGTGGCGAAAGCCGTCGGAAACAGCTCGGTGGTGTTGGAGTCTCCTGCCAAGGTGGCAACCTCTTCCCAAATGATCTCTTGCGGTAGAATGTAGGTTTGGAATCAAATTTGCAGTTTTCGAGTTGATCTCTCTTCCTCTCGCCGCTGTGGTTAAGCTGCTTTCCAAGAAGATGCAACCTACACGTTTTTGCGGTCGGAGACTCGAATCATGCCGGCTCTATCTGATGTCCGTGCTGCTTTCCACTTGAACTACAAGTGCTGGACATATTACTGATAAGTAATTCTTTTCGCCAACTAATTTAGTTGCTTGTATATACCATTCTTGTGTCTCTCTGTTATCAGACACAATATGCAACATGACAATAAGAGTGGATGTCTACTCAATCTTTCGATGGCCTGGCTTATGTTACATGTCCTGAGATTGTATATTACCAATTTATCATCTTCCGAGTGTCACCGTTTCGAACTTTGATACCCTATCTTTAGTATGTGCTGCAAAATCTTCCTCTCTCTTACCTGTTGAAAATTTTGTGTGTGCCGGACGTATCATGTACCTTCCATGTCAATCGTTAGATTGCATGAAGATGTGTGCATGTACATATTCGGATACAATCTAACGGTTGAAGACTGAAGTATGTACGGTACATCTGGCACTGTGGCACATAGGATAATTTCTCCCTTACCTGCAAGCTAAAGCATGTGTGCGCATCGTCAGGGTCAACAGAAGAGAACACCATTTTTCACATTATAAAAGAGCCATGTTTGAATTCTTTATACCTCGATACTAAGAAAATATAATGCAAAAGTTGATTTTATCGCACAAGTCTTACTAGTTATGTCTCCACTTGTTCCTTCGAGATGAGAAGAAACAAGTAAATAAAACTAAGGGTTCCTGAGATGTTTTGTTCGTATAGTAGATAATTCAAGATGTCCATCTACCTCCTGTTCATCATCCTCCACCTCATCTTCTTCCACTACCAAAGGCCTATGTCAAGAAAAGTCTCCCCATTGATCCAGTAGTCCGACCCAAGAATTTTTTTCGTAGCGGGAGGTCCTTGTCCTCGTAGACCCTCCGACGAACAAACCAGTCACTAGTGACCAGAAATAAGAGAGTAAAGAATTCCACAAGATTCAACCTAGGGAAAACAGTATGTCCACGGAACTTGCTCTTTGAGATGTCAAAGAGCAGTCGCAGACACACTACTCAAGACACAAAGAACTTGCTCTTTGAGATACTAAAAAGAGGTACAAAAAAAATACAGACCGTCTACCCACGTAACTTGTTCTTTGAGATGTCAAAGAGCAGTAGTAGACAAACAAAATTCAGGCAGACAAAAAAATGTAGATGATTTACCCATGGAATTGTTCTTTAAGATGTCAAAGGCCAGGCTTAGACAAGCACTCAACAGAAAAACTGGGCAAATTCTAGCACTCCACATTTACTCCAGGACAGTCCTTACTTCAGGGCTGTCCTGCTTGGTGTAAATTTTACTCAGGACAGTCCCAATTTTACTTTGGATTGTCCAACGTTAACAGTCCTAACATAAAGTAGGACTGTAACAATTTGACCGTCTTATTTATGTTAGGAAAAAAAGGAAGGAATACAGGTATTAGAGTTTCTCCCAAGCAAGTTTCATGTTTCACATCAAACATCACCAGTAACGAATGACAAGTTCAACAGGACATGAATCCCTTTTTCCAATTTAAAAAGACTGGAAATTTTGAAATTTTAATACGAAAATGCTATTTTGTCCGCACGTGGGGCTGGCCGTGCCCACGTTCCAAAGATGCAACAGATACGCACATGCTCCCGGCTAACCGACCAACAATTCTCTCTTTTGCTTCAATAACCAAACAATACATGAACTATTCAAACCTACAGAAAAACTGATGACAATGTTCTATATATTTAATAAGCAAATTGAGACAATGCAGTAGACACAATTTCAACAAAGTTAAAATTAAAGAGAAACCTGCGAAACAGATTTGTTATTGTTTCAAAAATAAAAGTAAAAAAATTTAATGTATAGATCAAACATGTCTTTTCCTCAGTATGGTTTTGTATAATTCTGACTGCAACTCCCCGCTTTTTATCGCAGACACAGGTCCCCAAGCTCCTCCAACTATGACATGACAAATATAAACGTAAATAGATTATTTGACCAGCATTCTTAAACAATTTCAGAGTATGCATATCATCCAGTATTTTCAATAAAACAAACAAATAAACTGTAAAGCAATTATAATGGAAAATATCATGCAAACTGATAAATGTGCGGTAATAGTTGTTTGTGGTGCAAGCATGGGAGCATTTCTTAGG
Source organism: Iris pallida (assembly GCA_029216955.1). Lineage (NCBI taxonomy): Eukaryota > Viridiplantae > Streptophyta > Magnoliopsida > Asparagales > Iridaceae > Iris > Iris pallida. Next base: position 9,804,677 of record JANAVB010011399.1, read on the forward strand.
AATTCAAAATTTAATGCAGAAAATAATGTAAAAAGTAAGAGCTTTGCTATGCCTACAACCAAATGCTTACAATTCTCTTACAACCGCCACGTGTCGGGCATCGATTGGAGAAGGGGGGGTGTGGGGTCGGGTGGAGCCCATGTAGCAGGGGGTGAGAGGGGAGGTGGGACCCATGTGCAAGAGGTGGGGGAGGGAGGTTGTAAGAAGATTATAAATATTTGGATGTAAACTTAGCATTTTCCAAAAAGTAAAGACCATAAGACAACAATAAATAAATTCAATTAAGAAGACATAATTAACCTGCAAGGAGAGACATTAGGGAAAATATACAAAAATAATGATAATTAAGATACAATAACATATTGGTGACAACATAACAATGCTTTGTAAGAATAAATGAACTACAGATATCACAGATATAGGCAAATCATGTTGCCATGTATAAACTGTCATGATTTAACACCAAAAGAATATAATGATGAGAAAAAAAAAACTCTGAAGAAGTGAGTTTCATGAGCCTATCCTACAAGAAGCAGCTCCAGGGAGAGTCTACAAACTATATACAAAGACGCATAACATATTGATTTGAGCATAAACACTGGATACTTTTGGGGATAGTACTTTGGGTAGTCAGGTGCGAAAACTCGGCATATGGTAAATATGGCGCACTAATTTGAAAAGATTAGGGAGAAATGGAAATAACTGAACTGTAGGTATCATATGTAGATGTAAATCCTAGGATGTCATGTCTTGCCTTATGTTGTGTCACCACAAAAGAATGTAACATGAAGAGAAACTTATTGTGTTTCAAGAAATTCTGCAGCAAAGCAAGCTAGTAACTGCCAAGACTCCTGTTTAGATGACGTGACAAGATTACACTGGTGGCAGACAATATTTGGCATGTAAAAAGAACTTTAGAGGAATATAGAGTAACTGAAGCGTAATATCTGTCCCCCGTACAATATCACCTCTAATCATAATGACATCATTAAATGGCCATCTGAAAGATCAGTCCCTTGTAAAATAAAGATATCTAATTTTGCATCAAAGAAATGAATATAACAAGTTTTTAAGTGTGCTATGATGGCAGCATTAAACATAGCTTGGATCCAGATGTGGAAAAGAAGTATTATGTTGAGAGAAAGAGAACGACGGGAAACTTTATTGAGGGGGTATGGACCTATTTCACATGTCGAAAGGTCCTGAAGAATGTAATGTGGACGCAATCAGAAATATAATTTTAATTGATTCAGCAGACTTGCACAACTAATTAGTTAATGGACACACTGAATGTGCAAATGTTCAGTTTACATAAAGCACATATTACTACTTCACTAGCTAGATAAATTTGAATCTCTTTCCTATGTTATCAGCCAACACGCAAACTTTGCACCAAAGCAAATTTTATGTGGTGTGCCACAAAAGAATGTAACACGAAGAGAAACTTATTGTGTTTCATGAAATTCTGCACCAAAGCAAGCTAGTGACTACTAAGGCTGCTGTGTTGATGACGTGAAAAGATTACACTGGTGGCAGCGAAAATTTTGGCATTTAAAAGGAACTTTGAGGAATATAGAGGTAACTGAAGCCGTATTATCCGTCTCCCTACAATATCACCTCTAATCATTACTGACATCATTAAATGGCCATCTGAAAGATCGGTCTCTTGTAAAAAGAAAGAAAGCTCTGATTTTGCATCGAAGAAATGAATATAACAAGTGCTGAAGTGTGCTATGATGGCAGCATTAAACATAGCTGAGTCCAGATGTGGAAAAGAAGCATTATGTTGAGAGGAATGACGGGAGACTTTATTGAGGGGGGTATGGACCCCTATTTCACATTACCTGTTGAAAGGTCATGAAGAATGTAATGTGGACCAATCAGAAATATAATTTTAATTGATTCAGCAGACTTGCACAACTAATTAGTTAATGGACACACTGAAGTGAAAGTGCAAATGAATTGGTATGTTCAGTTTAGATAAAGCATGTATTACTACTTCACTAGCTAGATAAATTTGAATCTCTTTCCTATATTACCAGCCAACAAGCAAATGTTGGAAAGCGATTCCAAATAAGAATTTCAGTTTCAGTTTCAGCAGTATAATGTGGACGTAACCAACTACAATTTTATCAACCATGTGTACTTGCAACCATGAAGCTATTTGCCTGAATCACATCTGTCCAACCATTGTCAGAAACTCTCATCCTTTTTGTCATCAAAAAGTAACTGCCCATGAAATTGACAGCTTCACATTTTTAGTGGATGTGGCAGAAACTTGATGGGCCTCAAGGCATATAGTGAACCCAATTCTAATAGGCTTTACCAGGTGGGTTGGACTGGGGTGGGAGGAGCAAGGATCTTCATGCGAGATGCACACCAGTATTAACCATTACCTATATCCTTATTTATCCATATGAATAATAAGCATTTAAATCATATGTCATCCAATTAAATACTTTCCCAAGTGGGTGATGTTGAAGAGCAAGTAGCCATTATTTTTGCAAAAAAACGACTTGTTTTCAAATTCAAACTACACTGCGTCTACCCACAGGTCATGGTAGTGTTCTTAGTTCACACACACACGCGTAGTTAGTTCACACACACACACGTAGACAGAGAGTAAAGCATGTGTTCTCAATGTATTGTCTATATCTTTCCCGTCATTAACCATTACCTATCTCCTTTTTTATCATATGATAATAAACGTGCTGTTGAAGAGCAAGTAGCCATTTGCAAAAACGACTTGTTTTCAATTCAAACTACACTGCGTCTACCCACAGGTCATGGTAGTGTTCTTAGTTCACACACACACGCGTAGTTAGTTCACACACACACACGTAGACAGAGAGTAAAGCATGTTGTTCTCAATGTATTGTCTCTATCTTTCTCGTCATTAACCATTACTATCTCCTTATTTATCCATATGAATAATAAACATTTACATCATATTTTCTCAATTAAATACTTCCCTAAGTGGATGCTGTTGAAGAGCATACATCATGTTCTTTTTGCAAAAACGACTTGAATTCAAATTCAAATTATGGTGTTGAAGAGCAGAGTCATATTCTTTTCACAAAATGCAACTAGCATTCAAATTCAAATATACTGTATGTACTCGCAGGCTGCATCTCAAACTAGTGTTCACACACACACACCCACACACACACACACCCACACACTCGCTAATGTATGTTGTTTTAAATGGTATCTGTTCTTTCCTGCCAAACACTTGGCTACTATTCACTGTTTGACAAAACATGATACGATATAATACGTTCATATTATCTATTACTAAATATTCAAACATAATTTACAGTCTGTAATGCAATTGTGACACATATTTGAGTTATTTGTATTTAAACCCCCCCCCCCCCCCCCCCCCCCCCCCCCCAGTTACTAATCCCTAACTCTGTTCCCCCCATTATTTATTTAGTTACCACTATCCCTCGTTTCATCCGATCTCAAGTAGACTAGCATGGACCCTTTTCTTCTGTATGTTCTGGGTAAAATCAAAGTAATGGGGGATAGTAGTAATTAAATTAATAATGGTGGAAACAGAGTTATGGACTAGTATGGGGGGTAATACAAATAACTCTACATATTTGGTACAAGATGTAGGGATAAAAATATATATAATATATATAATATATATATATATATATATATATATAGGAGCGATCAAAGCCCCCTTAGAAAACCCTCACTCCATCCCCGTCCATTAATGTTAATATTAATGTTAATGTTAATATTAATGTTAATATTAACATTAAATACTAAATTAACATTAAACTTAACATTAAAACTAATATTAACATTAATATAAAAATGAAAATAATATTAATATTAACATTACATTAATATTATATTAATATTAATATTAACATTAAATGGACGGCTGAGAGTGAGGGGGTTTTTAGGGGGTTTTCTAAGGGGGGATTTTGATCCGCTCCCATATATATCTATATATATATATATATTCCTGAAATGTAAAACTTATGCTACATAGTAATGATAAAAAAAAAATATGACCAATAGTAGTAACTTGAACAAAATCAAAGCTTAAATGAGTTGGGGTCTGAATTAAAATCAATTAGAACAACAAAGTTTTTCATACGATTAAAAGATGAGACTGTCGCTTGGCACGATAGTAATGCATGCATGCATCCTGGAGGATGCGGTTTTGAGTTGCGAACAGTCTCTCCACGTATATGGGGGTAAGGTTGTGCACATCTTCACCCTCCCTGGACCCTGTATAAGTGGGAGTCTCTTGGCACTAGATAATTAAAAGGTCAGAAAGTAATAATAAGGACCAGGTCAGGTGGAAGCAGTTCAGCTTCTTTTTGTTTGATAAGCTAAAGACTGCAAGCCAAGGTTAGACAGCGCATCACCCAAGAGTGTGCGTGGAGTTCATTTAAATGTTTTACACGAGCATAGTGGGGATAAGAATATTTAGAAAGATGAGTGGCGGTAATATGATAAAGAAAGAAATGAGTACGTCCATGGATGTTAGATATGTGGTGTAAATTAAAGATACACATGTAACAATAATAGATCCACCAGTTAGAATGGTAGGCTCCCAGTTAAAGGAGCTCCTAGCATTACAACCAGAGTACAGTCAACTACAACGAGCACGGATGTAGAAATGAAGGAAATGACAGTTAACGGTAAGCATTAATCCGATTCCTAATAGAGCTCAATGGAAGGAAAGGATTCATGCTGCAAACTCCAAACATTGTGTAGCAGGCCATGGGATAAACCTGACAGCAGGATTAAAAAAACCTACATATCTCTAGGTAGAAGAACACAAATCTCAGAGAATTAATCTCTCTACTCGATTCAATATAAACTAGCAATTCTTTTGTGTAGCGGGCCGTGGGATAAACCTGACAGCAGGATAAAATAAACCTACATATCTCTAGGTAGAAGAACACAAAGAACACAAATCTCAGAGAATTAATCTCTCAACTCAATTCAATATAAACTAACAATGTGTCTACAAGATTTTTAGGCTTTATTATATAAAATAACCATAAACCTACACAAACTCCTACAAATCCTATTATAAAATAAATCCTAACCATAATTTAAATAATCCAAGATCTTATCTCAACAAATCATACCCAAAGATTCTAAATAAGCAAATTCTGTCCAGGAATCTGTTTTTGACTTCAACAATGAATTCATATCCCTAAAAAAATAACCCAAAACGCTTCAAACACAAAAGTTGACCTTTTCATTATTTCCATTTTTGGTTGGTGAAGGTAGATCGGATCCTAAATATTTTACTCCAAATTCTCTGCATCATTCTCCTCTTCTTCAAAAGAACTCAACCTCGAGCTTAGAAGTGATGTTTGAAATCTTCATTTTACATAAAGCTTCATCAATGTGTTCTTTCAATCTTAATCTCCATGAACTTTTTAACATCTATCTTCATATATTCTTGAATTATTGAAATGTGCATATAAAAATTGGGTCCGTCTTGTGTTGAATATTTTTTATTGGTGGCAACTCCTTTGGCATGTTATTCACTTATTTGCGGCGATATCCTTGAATTCTTCGGAAAGTGGTTGCAGTTTTGCTAAAGCCTCCTTTAATAGGGTTTCCTCTCCCTTCACAATCACCTCCCGTGTTTCTTCTACATAATCTTAGACTTCATCAACTCATGAATTGAATCTTGTCAGTTGCAAACTCTTTCAAAAGATCTCCAATTTCTTGCTCTTTAACTTCTGTTTCTTGTTGCGGGTTGCCTTCAGGTGGTGGTGTACTTATGGCAATAGCTTGTTGATGTTGTGGAAGATAGAGACATAGTGGTGGAGGATGATGACAGTGGAAATAGGAGTATGGTCGATGTTGTGCTGACTGAATGTGAGGAAGATGGTGAGAGGTGGTGGTAATGGTTTGACAGAGGTGCTCACTCATAATAGTCGAGAACTCGAGTATGACTGGAGCATGGCACATCTTCGTAACAGCGAGTTTCAAGGCAGCAAGTGTCTTGTTGATCTTCAAGAGACTTTGCTCTACAGGATCGACTCACTAGGTGAGAGCATTGAGCTGTCCTCTTTTTTGTTGGTGGAAATTAGTTTGGCGGGTCTGATACCAACTAATGTAATGGAAAACATAGGAATATCATTCTATCTGGCAGCAAGATACAAACCCTATAAATTACTAAGAAGAACATCAATCTCAGAAAAAAAAAATAACTAACTTAATTCAATAGGAAAATAGCAATGTGTTTACAAGATACGTACCCTAATCTACATTAAAAAAAGTAATACTAACCCCATTGAAAAACCTAATCATATTAAATAATCCAAAATCTAATCTAAACAAATCATATTAACATAGTCTAGATAAGGAAATCCTAAACATATCCTAATCAAACTAGCAATACTAAATATATCCAGAAATATATTCCCAACTTCAGCAGCTGATTGGAATGAGTTAACACAACAATCTAAAACACTTGGAACACGGAACTCAAATCTTTCCGCTTTTGGGTGATTCATCAGAAGGAGCCCTGTGCTGAAAGATAAGGTTGATGTCCTACAGTTGTGCAGTGTACATCCCAACCTTAATATTTTTACTCCAAATACTCCTACATCAAAGCATTATGGAAAAGGCTTTCTTGCTGTCATTTATATGGAATCTATAGATTGCTATTTATTTTGCTACATGAACTTCCAAGATTTAATAGATAAAATAAATATGATGCTAGTATATCATGGGAGAATAATCAATAAGTGCAGTAGCAATGTTTAACACCATTACCTTTATATGCAAACTTCTGCATGGAAATCAAGTGTTTCATGACATGAGGCATTCCCATATATCAATGGTTTAGTACTGTATTAAACCTGATGCTTGGAGTGTTCAACATAATAATGATATGGATCCATTTGCAGTCCAAATAGAATGGGATATGAATTTAGATTCATGGTGTGATTATATATTGTGGATTGATTCAAATTATGAGCTATGTTACCCGGACTCACCATTATAGGGCAAAGTACCAGTGTCAACCCAACATGACACTGTTACGGGTTCGGAATCCAGGATCCTCTTTGGTGACAATCGGACAGGGCAGACAAAGAATAAGAAATTAGGAAAAAGCATGATCAGAGATACGAAAGCTTAAAAATTGTACAAGGATTCTGAAATACAAAAGTTCAAGAAAATCCTATTTTGAGATTGAGCGACCCACGAGAGATCAGATAGATGCAGATCGACGCCAATGGTACATCGTCAATATCCAACCATTGTTGGTCGTCACAAGTTGCCGACAACTCCAAGCCTCCAAGGGCAACACGAAACCCATGAGACCAAGAACCGTGCATGTCGTTGTGTTGTCGACATTTCCACGCAGTCATTCGTCCATCTCGTCACCCACAACACCCACAGCAATAGGACGACACCGAGCAGCACCGAGCAGAGGAAGCCTATGTCCTTTTCAGAATTAGAAGAGCGGGAAGAGACGTTTCAGAAGTAGGGGACGAGAGACAGAGCAGATATTAAATTGACTAAATTGACTGTTGGACATGGAAGTTGGGAGGGGAGAGAGGGGACATAAGAAAGACAAAGTTTTTAGCTTTTTACATCTTCTAAGTCTTCTTTCTGTTTTAGATGTTTCACAATTGACCATTGATCTTGCCGACTTGGAAGTCCCTTTCTTGAACAGCCATGAAAGAGCCACGTGTTATCAATTAAACCAATAACCAATAAAAGAGTCACTTGCTAATTGCTACTATTAATTAAACCCGTTTTTTAATATTGTATAGTTTATTTTTCAAGGGAGTATAATTACATTGCTTGTAATTTAATTTTAACTTAATTATTAATAAATATTTTTAAGCCGGAAAAAAAAAATACATCTAACCAGGGCCTTATTTGATTCAAAACAAAGTATGACTATAGAAAATCAACTTTCTGCTAAAAACATGAAATAAGTACAAAAGAAAAATTAATTCAGGGGAAAATTTCCAGAAGAAAATTAATTGTTGGACTTGGAAGGGAAGAGAGGAGGGGAACATAGCAATAAGAATAGTTTTTAGAATTTTTAAGACATAATAATTAAGCCCTTTTCTGAAAGAAGGTATAGTTTTACTTAAACAAAAGCCACTTTTTTTATCAACTAAAGTCTGTATAGGGGTGCAAGAAAACACCCATGTTAAAATATATTTTTTAAGGGTGTTTAATTATACTACTTTAACCCAGTTGTCAAACAAAATTAAGCCAATACCAAAAAACAAATCTAATCAGAAGTTCATATTTATTCTTGAAAGCATGACTAAAAAGAAAATAAGTACAAAAAATAAATACAATTAATTTAATGTACATTTTAAAACCAAAGGGTAGGTCTGCCTTTGTCGGCAAGGTTAATAATTTTATATATATAAAAAGAACTAGAAATCGTGCACATGCATTGAGCAAATGTTAAAGCAAACATTGATTTACTAATGAGCATATTAGTATTAACCCCATCCCTTAATCTCACTAAAGGTTGCTCAAAAATGCTAAACCATAACCTAGACGATAATGAACCCTAAATTATGACAAGTTTGTTCATTATCACGGTTGGAAAAATGAGGACATAACAAAATTAAAAAAATGAAACCCAAGAGTACTTATTTGTCTTGACTAGTGTATGTCTATAAGGATTTATATTTCGATTAATGTTAGAAGGAAACCAATTGCTCACTCCATTTACTAAAATTTGATGTTTGATTCAAATTAGCATAATGAATAAGATATAAGCAAGGTTCTAAACGGTCATAGGAAGATGAGCGGCGAAGAGGGTCCCGTCTACCGCGTAGGCTCCGCCCAAACGCTTCATACATCTTAGGCATTTTTTATTATTTTACCACTATTTTTTTTTTTTGCATAATAAACATATTTTAAGAGTGTTTTATACATAACTAAGTTGTAGAACAAAAGATTTATGAAGTTTCAATCTTGTAAAAGTGAACCATAGGTTCATAATGCTTGCAAAACTGTTTTGCCAAAACATCTAACCAGGTATTGTTGTGCCTAGGCGTCTACCTACGCCATCTCACCTCCGCCTATGTCGTCAAACCTCCGTTGGCCGTCTACTCCACCACCAACGGCAAAAACGGTAAAGAGAGCGGCCGCCTCGACCGTCATTTAGAACATTGGATATAAGACGTTCCAAACAATTCAATTTATAAAATGTGGTCAGCAAATGATCTTGATAGATAAACTAGCAATGTTAATGGCTCGAATCATCATGCATCATATTTGTTTTTAAATTTTTTGATGAAATATGGAATGTGGTTAGCAAATGTGGTCACTAAATGTGATTCACTCAGCATTACTATATATTTTAGAACACTACAAAAATCTTATGAATTCATTTCCGGTCGTAACTCTTTTAGCCTTGGATGAAATAGGATACAACAAAACTCATACGACTTCATTCTCAATGTTAACTCTGAGTATATGTGAAATGGTTTATATATGTTAGGTAGGATGTTTGTGTAACAAAAACACGAAACCAACAAAATAGGATTATTAATTTTAATTTGAGGTCTAATATTAGGTAGTTTCCCATCACAAGCTATACATTACAATAAAATTACTACACTTGTAGTCTATACTTAGTTACCTTAATTTGATAAGCATTTTAATATTTGAAAATATTCCCTTGTAAAAATAAATATATAAAAAATATTCTACATTATAAAAAAATAGTAATGTCCACAATGTTTCACAAAAAAAATTAAAGAAGAGAAATGCGAACATGGTTTGTTATGCTCTTGCCTAGAGGAATTTAATACTAACAAATGCCACTTTGACTTTCCAAAGAAAAAGAATGATTATATGAGGAAAAGAACTCTTTACCAAAAAAACATAAATACTCTCCTTTCTATTCACAACGTATCTCTGTATCTTCATCTCTTCTCTTCTCTTCTCTTACTTTTGAACATTTCTATCGGCACAATGTCTTCATCTAACTCCATTGACCAAAAATTAAAATCAATTCAACATCCCAATAAGCTTCAAAAGTTTGATGACAAATCCTTATGGAATCATGTAAAGGTTCTTACTTTGGCTGCTGATAGAGGTGGAAATAGAGGTTGGATCTGCAACTACTATAGTAAGAAGGTGATTGGGTCATATACAAAAGTAAGAGCACATTTGTTAAAACTTCATAACCATGGAGTTAAAGGTTGCAAGGTGGTAGGAGGTAAAATACTTAAAAGCACTCAAGGAATGAAGATGTAGAACGGAAGAAGACTCGAGAAGTTTCAAATGCAATAAAGAATGTTGCATACATTACTTTACCTTTATATATAGATTTGGTACACCCAAAGAAAAGGAAGAGGGCATGGAGGTTGCCTGAAACGTTGTCACTAGAAATATTACCGACAAAGAATTTGATCGTGTTGTTTACGCCATTGGTTTATCGTTCAATATTACCAAAACTCCTTATATTCTAATGTTTACATACCCTAGCAAACAACAATTTGGCAGGTTATGATCCTCCATCATTCGATAGACTCAGCACAAGATTAGTTGTCCAAGAGAAGGAGCACATCAAGAGTCTACTTCAACCTATCAGGAATACATGGAAGGAGAAAGGTGTCTCTATAGTTTATGATGGCTGGACGGATAGGCAGAGACGACCAGTGATAAATGTCATTGTTGCATCTTCGGCTGGAATAATATTCATAAAGGCAATTGATTCAAATAGATGTACTAAGGATGCAGACTATGTAGCGTGCATATTTATGCAAGCAATCAAAAAAGTAGGAGAGGAAAATATTGCTCAAATTATAATGGACAACTAAAGTAATTATAAGGCTTATTGGGTTAATTGTTGAAACCAAACATCAAACAATATTATGGACTGCATGTGTAGTGCACAGCTTGAATCTAGCATTGAAGAGCATATGTGCCCCATCGGAAAAGAACTCTCATTATGTGCAATGTAAGTGAATTTCTGACATGATTAATAAAGTGCAAAATATTCAAAATTTTGTGGTCAATCATACCATGGCCTTGTTTATATTTAACAAATACTCAGAATTGACTTTGCTATGAATTATGAATACAAGGTTTGCTCCAAACATTATCATGTGTATGCATTTTATAGAAGTAAGGCCAGCTCTTGAAAGAATGGTGATTGATACTTATTAGAAAGTGTATAGGGAAGATGGTAACTCTTCGGTCGAACTCAAAGCACGTGAGGTAAAACTATGCATTGTTAGTGACTCATTTTGGGACAAAGTTGACTACTTGATTAATTTTACAGAACCTATCCTTGACATACTAAGAGTGGCTGACACATATACTCATGTTTTGCATTTAATCTAAGATATGTGGGATAGTATAATTAAAAATGTAAAAAGGTTACATTTGAACCATAGTTTGTCGAATCAGCCGATACCGATACGGTTTGGCATGTCCATATCCGATACCGACTGATACCGACACTGGAAGTCTCTTTTCCAGTCAATTCGACAAAAAAAATTGAACGAAATGGGTGTAAAAGCATACTAACGCTTTTCTAGCACAGGTAAATCAATCGGCAAGGGTGACTAATATTTCATTCAATTTCAAAAGTACTAAGAAATAACAAAGAAAATACTTAAATTTATGCATAAATGTATAAAAAATAATTTCTAAAATTTTAATAATTATTTCTTCCCGATACCAAAAAAATCCGATACTCTTGATCCGAAACTGTCACGTCCCGCTCCCGTAGGAGCGATCGTCCTCGCTAAGACGTGATGCCGCACGGGCCTAGGTTGCGTCCGTACAAGGCCAAGTCCAGAAACGGCCGATTTGAGCTAGGCCACAGAGTCGCACAGAGTGTCCCCATTTGCAACGGAAAGTAAATGAACACAAATTGAAACGAATTCAAACTCTTTATTGATATTCAAGAAGTTTACAAGCGACGCTAGGCCGATATTACAAATCGCTCAAGCTCTCTCTCTGAAACATAAAAGGCGTGCCAAGTGGCTTACAAGATGGAATGATACATGGCGATGTTCCGATACATTATGTCCTGTATAGGGTGCTTCAGCTTCTTGCAACGCTCCAAGGCTCCAGAGATAGCTCCGTGCCTTAGCACGTTCGAGGCAAGCTCCGCACCCGACGACGTCTCCTGCATCCTGCAAGCAGACTGTGGGGTTATCAGTACATTGTTATGCACTGGTGGGGAGGCTAGCTCGCCCACAATGCTATCATTACCAAACACGTTCCATTTACTTTTGTGCACCGTCTATCATTCATTGTCTTTCTAATCTTGCCGTAGGATCAGTTTCATGGCATATTTCGTAATCTATCTCGTGTTGCCGAATTCAAGTGTCTGTATGGAAATGCATGCACGACTTACCCATACTTACCGTCCGGCCTTCCCTGTCCAAAGTAAACTAAGTTAGTCAACAATTCACATGTAGTAACTTAACGTGATTCATGTAAACATTCAATGTTAAGGGCGTGTCCCTGCCTCTGGTTCTAGCACGTCGTAGGCATGTTCAGAGTGTTACATTTCAAGCATGTTCGGGATGTTACATTTCGAGCATGTTCAGGAGCGTTACATTTCGAGCATGTTCGGGATGTTACATTTCGAGCATGTTCAGGAGCGTTACATTTCGAGCATGTTCAGGAGGCACTTCATTTAGTTAACTTAGACTACTTGTTTCAATGCAAGGACTTGCACGTGGATTGCCACCAGCATAGCCCACTTAATCTACATGCACGGGTCGCTGGCATCACAAGCCATTTTGGACATATCACTTGGACATTCTCACCTATCGAAGCGTGATGGCTGGTACACCTTGATAGTCACTTGAAATGCCTGGCCCTACGTCTCCTTGAGTGGCCGAGCCCCCACTCAAAGCAGCCCGTAAGCCCCATGTCTGATTCCGCCTAGGCCGGCCACGGTATTCCCCTCCATCGCCCGTGCCGCAGAATCCTTCCTCATGACGGCCACGGTATTCCCCCCCCATCGTCCGTGCCGTTTGTCCACGACCATTTCGTATTGACTTGTCATTTAACTTAACGGCTGTCTTTGAGCCATAATGCGTTATCGACCAGGTTGGCGTCCGTGCAGCGCAGTTAGCGAACCCCGTTGCACGTGCCCGTCATACCTGTCGCTAACCATTCTTTCATGTCTTATCTTTTATTCACTCTTTCATTTCTTTCTTTCACTTGTTCGTTCATTCATTCATTTTTTACGTATTCATTCATTCATTCGTGGATTCATTCATTCACTTACTCGTTCATTCATTCATTCATTCATTACGCAACTCCCCGTGCGGGAGTCACCTTGGCGACCCATCGGTCCCGAAGTCTTTCAATGTTGCTATACTCTACTCGGAACGACTATGTCGATAGTCTTCTGTTTCATTGTTGTAAACCATTCATTGTTTCATTGTTGAACGCGTAAGGGACTTGAACATAAGCTTGTGCCTTAGCACGAGCGTAGAGCGCGGTACGAGAGTTTACACATTTTCCATATTCTTTTCCATATTCTATACAAGCATACAAGATGGGATTATTCCCTTAGCTAGGTGCGTTGAGTCATTCATTTATTAGCATGCACGGTGTTGACGCCTAACGATTCTAGCAATAGTGTCCGTAGTGTTATGTGTCTAGGCTAAGCAAAGACGGGTTCATCGGAGCCACCCACCTTAGCGATTTACGCATCGGCCGAGCGATACTCCGAACGCGCCTTTGAAAATCTAAGTCTGGATTCCTCTTGACAGGCCAATGTAAGCCTTGCATCGATTCGTCATCAGGTCGATGCCAACTCTTCGGGTCGACGGCTCGTTTGAGTCGTTGCACTTGCCGTTTGAATCGGCGTTCCGCTAGGGCGGAGCAGGTCGTTACATAATACACCACTCAAAATAAGTCTCGTCCTCGAGACTTCCTGAGTGCAGGTCATCCTACCGTTCCTTAACCCATGTCGTGTACATATCTTAGACAATTTCTATCAAATGGCTTTACCGCTCGATGTCATCGAACTATACTCGATACCTTTCTAAGTTCCGTGTCGCATACGTTTGGTCGATTTTATTGAATAACTTTTCATTCATTTTAGAGTTGATGGTACTTATTCAATTCAAGTGTTTCTTCGTCTTGGTTGCTATTTCTTCGTGTCATGGGACTGAAATGGTCGTACGAGGCACGTTGTTATTAGTCAAATGCGCAGGTCGTGGGCTGAGGCAAACTTACTTTCGTTTATCTCGGTCATCGAGATGACCCGATTCGCATCTCAAGCGTTCTTGTCCACGAAATCAGTATGATTTCTTCTTAGCGGGGTCGACCAAGTCTAAGTAATTTTCGTCCGATTCAAGACCAAGTATTGCACTATCATCGAGTATATCTTCCTATCAATGGTCCAATTCGTTATACCAACTTTTACTTGCACGATATCGATTCCATACCATTCACTGGTTTAGAGCTAATCTCGTCGTCGTTCACGCACACTCTGCCTACACGTTTCTTTGATTCCGAGCCACGCTCGTACTAGTATCATTCCTTTCTTTTAACACGATTTCAAGTTCTCGACACTCTTCCATTCCTCAAGTCATGCTTGAACTCAACGTATCACTTGGCTGGATCGTGCACGCATTCCAGACGTCCCCAAAATACATGCATTCAGCCAAGCCGCATGGTAGAGAATTCGTCATTCTCACTCGAGTCGCATCGTGCACATACTCAGGCGTCCCTGAAATATATGCATGTCAGCCGAATCTCGTGAGCAGGATTTCCTATTCTTGCATCATTCAATCCATCCATGTCAATCCTCAAGATCAATCTTTTGATTGCTAACAGTTGAAACAGGGCGTCTCGCTTACCCGCTAGGCCATTTCTCAAGGCTAAGTCAATGTCAGGATTGGAATCATAGTTCCCCAACAATAATGCCAATACTGACCCCAATCCTAGGGTCAAACCAAAGTCGGTAGTACGGGATTTTTTTACCCAAACTCGCGTCACTCAGATTTCTAAACATCGAGCATTATCGCCTAATTCGAATCAAGGCATTCGTCGCGCAACGCAACGAATTCGAATCCGTTCAAATCACCAAATCGACATAGTTCACATATCCATTCTAACAAATTCATGTATTCGATCACGAGTTCATCTAGCTTTGACAATATGTTGCGCCCCAATCTCACGCGAGTCCGATTATCCACGGTGGTTCATGAATCACCATGCAACGCACCCGCGGAATAATCAATCTCATTGGGGCGTAACTCTTGTTTGAGTCCAGACTAATTCATTCTCGAGTGGACCTACTCAATCCTCAAGTTCGATCATCAAGCACGCTAAGTCATTCCCAAGTCCACCTTCGCGTCAAACCACAAGTCGAAATATACAAATTGCCACGCCATGCTAGTTCAATCACCCCCGCTGTATGAATCACCATACCAGCGCTCACGCGGAGTGATCGCCCTAATCGGCGCGACGCATGTGCGAGGCTGGAGTTGCGCTCGCATAAGACAAGAACGTCAAGTTGTGGTTATCGACGAAGCAAATCCAAACATTTCATTTTCATCCAAGCCGAGATCTCTATTTGATAGTCCGACCGTCATTCATTCAACCAGAAAATCCTCGAGCCACGTCTATATTTTCCTCGACACGTTTCAATATCCCGAGTATAGCATCCACCGGAACAATGACATTTGCACGATCGTCATTTGCCGAGTCAGAGTACCCCCGAGTTATCGCATATCGATCTTTGATACGCCTCAATACCATCGACGATATGCGTAACCTGATGATCTTCCTTTGCAACCAATTTCGAATCGTGCAACTGATGCTATTGTCCGAACTGGATATACCACAATTCCATTCGATTCAATCCAAGATAAAGTTCGATCGCTATTCCTCGAGCTAGTTTCAATATCGTTCTTCAAACTCAAGTCACATTTCATCTGACCCAATCCAAAATCACAAGTGCTATCCTCTAGCTTCCTCGATCAAGACATACATCTTCATTCATCGTTTCGAGTCGTTTTCTCTTGCGTTGCCCATTGACAAGTTGTCCGAACGACATCTCATTCGGGACATTCGAAGTCACGACCAACTAAGCGTAACGCGTTCTAAGGCTTTGTGCGATACCATCGCTTGCCGACATACTCGTTCTATCCGTAAATCCTTTAATCTTGCTCGAACAATTTCTATAACGTCCATACACCACTCAGGGTTCGAGCCACTCGACTAATCGTCGACACCCATTCTTATTCTTCTCCGGACCTATCACATATACCACTCGGGTTCAAGTCATTCTATCAATCCTCAAAAGATCATTCGATTTCCAATCGACATGTTCAATCGTGCGTTTGCCCGTTCCTCACAGTCTAAATCAATCTTCCGTGCACGCCTAAGCGTGAACTCGATAGCGTTCTTATCGATATACACTCTAAGTGTAGCTTCGTTCCCGACCGAGCGATACTTGATATCGCTTGCAACTCGATTGCACCAAAAGTCGAGGTGCGCGACACGCGGACTAAGTTGTGCCGCATAACCATCTCGTGCGAACTATATTCCTAGTTTGCACGCTCAATTGCTAGGGTCATCGTAGGACCAGTTAGGCATGCACGCGACATGTTAACTTTAGTACGTGTTTTCATTCAAGACAAGTTGACACCGTTCGACACAAAGGCCTACCGATGCATTCGGCGATAGCCTACCAATGCGTTCGATTGAACGCCTGAACGAGCTTTTGAAAATATTAGACTTATTGTATGGTACATCCCAAGGCACAATGAGAGAGCGTACACTTCTTTTTCCAACGACGAGCTTTCAAAACTGAGAAATCGACGTGAAGTCCAAGGACGTAAAGCCGTGCTCTGATACCAATCTGTCACGCCCCGCTGCCGTAGGAGCGATCGTCCTCGCTAAGGCGTGATGCCGCACGGGCCTAGGTTGCGCCCGTACAAGGCCAAGTCCAGAAACGGCCGATTTGAGCTAGGCCACAGAGTCGTACAGAGTGTCCCCATTTGCAGCAGAAAGTAAATGAACACAAATTGAAGCGAATTCAAACTCTTTATTGATATTCAAGAAGTTTACAAGCGGCGCTAGGCCGATATTACAAATCGCTCAAGCTCTCTCTCTGAAACATAAAAGGCGTACCAAGTGGCTTACAAGATGGAATGATACATGGCGATGTTCCGATACATTATGTCCTGTATAGGGTGCTTCAGCTTCTTGCAACGCTCCAAGGCTCCAGAGATAGCTCCGCGTCTTAGCACGTTCGAGGAAAGCTCCGCACCCGACGTCTCCTGCATCCTGCAAGCAGACTGTGGGGTTATCAGTACATTGTTATGCACTAGTGGGGAGGCTAGCTCGCCCACAATGCTATCATTACCAAACACGTTCCATTTACTTTTGTGCACCGTCTATCATTCATTGTCTTTCTAATCTTGCCTTAGGATCAGTTTCATGGCATATTTCGTAACCTATCTCGTGTTGCCGAATTCAAGTGTCTGCATAGAAATGCATGCACGACTTACCCATACTTACCGTCCGGCCTTCCCTGTCCAAAGTAAACCAAGTTAGAAAACAATTCACATGTAGTAACTTAACGTGATTCATGTAAACATTCAATGTTAAGGGCATGTCCCTGCCTCAGGTTCTAGCACGTCGTAGGCACGTTCTAGCACGTCGTAGGCATGTTCAGAGTGTTACATTTCAAGCATGTTCGGAATGTTACATTTCGAGCATGTTCAGGAGCGTTACATTTCGAGCATGTTCGGGATGTTACATTTCGAGCATGTTTAAGAGCGTTACATTTCGAGCATGTTCAGGAGGCACTTCATTTAGTTAACTTAGACTACTTGTTTCAATGCAAGGACTTGCACGTAGATTGCCACCAGCATAGTCCACTTAATCTACATGCACGGGTCGCTGGCATCACAAGCCATTTTAGACATCACTTGGGCATTCTCACCTATCGAAGCGTGATGGCTGGTACACCTTGATAGTCTCTTGAAATGCCTGGCCCTACGTCTCCTTGAGTGGCCGAGCCCCCACTCAAAGCAGCCCGTAAGCCCCATGTCTGATTCCGCCTAAGCCGGCCACGGTATCCCCCCCTATCGCTCGTGCCGCAGAATCCTTCCTCATGACGGCCACGGTATTCCCCCCATCGCCCGTGCCGTTTGTCCACGACCATTTCGTATTGACTTGTCATTTAACTTAACGGCTGTCTTTGAGCCATAATGCGTTATCGACCAAGTTGGCGTCCGTGCAGCGCGGGTATCGAGCCCCGTTGCACGTGTCCGTCGTACCTGTCGCTAACCATTCTTTCATGTCTTATCTTTTATTCACTCTTTCATTTCTTTCTTTCACTTGTTCGTTCATTCATTCATTTTTCACGTATTCATTCATTCATTCGTGGATTCATTCATTCACTTACTCGTTCATTCATTCATTCATTCATTACGCAACTCCCCGTGCGGGAGTCACCTTGGCGACCCATCGGTCCCGAAGTCTTTCAATGTTGCTATACTCTACTCGGAACGACTATGTCGATAGTCTTCCGTTTCATTGTTGCAAACCATTCATTGTTTCATTGTTTCATTGTTGAACGCGTAAGGGACTTGAAAGTAAGCTTGTGCCTTAGCACGAGCGTAGAGCGCGGTGCGAGAGTTCTCACATTTTTCATATTCTTTTCCATGTTCTATACAAGCATACAAGATAGAATTATTCCCTTAGCTAGGTGCTTGAGTCATTCATTTATTAGCATGCGCGGTGTTGACGCCTAGCGATTCTAGCAATAGTGTCCGTAGTGTTGTGTCTAGGCTAAGCAAAGACGGGTTCATCGGAGCCACCCACCTTAGCGATGTACGCATCGGCCGAGCGATACTCCGAGCGCGCCTTTGAAAGTCTAAGTCTGGATTCCTCTTGACGGGCCAATGTAAGCCTTGTATCGATTCGTCATCAGGTCGATGCCAACCCTTCGGGTCGACGGCTCGTTTGAGTCGTTGCACTTGTCGTTTGAATCGGCGTTCCGCTAGGGCGGAGCGGGTCGTTACAGAAACTGTTGATAGTTCCGACACCGTCGGTCACAATGCATATAGGAAGAGTCTGATACCGATTTCGATATGGCGAACCTTGATTTGAACATAAAGAAATTATTGCTACATGTGGGAAGAACTTTTTTGATTTATTCATTAAATTTTAGAAAGCATATGAAACAAGAGCAATATTCTTTTATGGTGCATAGCACATTCATTGGTTCCTAAATACTACTCTAATTCTTGGTTACAAAGGGAAAGTAACGGAGCAGCCTGGATAGCCGCACATCATGATAAAAAGGTCTCCATCAATAGAGGCAAATATCTCAAACAATTTTTCAGAACTTCCAATGATCTTCAAAAAGTTTTATGTGGAGTATAGTGCCTTCTCAAGTGGCTCTAACTACTTCAGTAAGCCGCATGTCATTTATGGAAGAATGTATGAGAAACTTATTTCTTGGTGGGCTAATCATGGTGCATCAACGCCCCTAAAGTTTTGGCTTTTAAATTGCTTGGACAGCCAACTTCTTCCTTTTCTTCGGAGAGAAAAAATTTAGCAATTATTCTACGGTTCAAAACATCAAAAGAAGTCGTTTGACAACCCAAAGAAACAAGACCTAGTATTTGTGCATTGCAATCTTAGTCACTTGCCAAGAAAAAGTCTGAAGTGTCAAGGAGTGACACAAGAATGGGACATAGGAAACTTTTATTATTATTAAATTGATCTTTTCATTAGATATATAAAAGAAAATTATTACATATATAAAGATAGATACATATTATTATTACAACTATAGATAATAAAATTATAGTTATTAAATATATTTTTATAGGTGAGTATGACTATTCCATAGATGGAAAGAACTTGAATCAAGTGCATTTGGAGCAATTTCTAGTGATGACGAGGGATTTGGGGGAAGTTAACAAAAGGAGGAGGGCAACTTGAAGTTGGAGAATTATTGCAGCAACAACCTTTTGCTTGTTTTTCTTCTGGACTTGTTAGATATCTGTTGCAAAGTTGTGTGTTTTTTAAGTTCGAGTTAGTAGCCAAAACTTTCTTTGAAATACTATGCACTTTGGTAATTTTTTGGGTTAGACATCTTCAACATACATTTTAAGATGAATTGGATATTAAAGCATCATATTTATTTAGCAAATATATTTATTTTAACAGCCATATCTCCATACTCATACCAAAATTTTGAGTCCTTTTTAGCCGAGTCCGTGTATCCTTCAATTATGAGTTAAAAGAGCCCGACTTTGGATATGTACCCGTACCCGAGTCTAGGTAACATAGATTATGAGTAACAAGATCCAGAAAGATCAGTAGCAACCCTATGGCTCATTTGTTCTTAACCTAAATATCCTCGTCCCTGAGGAAAGAAACATACTAGTCAATAGTTTAACAGTCATGGAAATCAGATGTATATTTGGAGCAGTCACACCTTCCTCTTATATTCCTCTATAGAAAAATAAACATCGGCGACAACTCTTTCACAAAAGTTCATCTATAGCATCCTCAAAAATGTCAGTTGCCAATCATAATTGTACTTTGCTCATGTAGAACCCCCAAAAAAGCTCAGCTTAGAGAAAAGTGGATCTTGACATGCTCCAACCTAAGGAATATCCCCTTGGTGGGTATTTCCAATAAGGCCTCGTTTGGTTCGCAGAATGGAAAGGAAATCAATTCCTTGGTATTTCCTTTCCTTTGGGAAATTACAATTCCTATTGATGTTCCTTTCCGGTGTTTGGAAATGCCAAGAAAATTGGAAGGGAAAGTGAATACTTAAAGGTGGTAAAGTGAATTCTTGCTTGAATGGATGAGAAACCACTTTCCCTCCTAATTTTGTTTCCTTTGGGAATCACTTTCCTTTCCTCCTCAATTCCTTTGGCACCCAACTATAGGAAAGTAATGACTTTCCTTTCCCAACCCCATGATTCCGCGAACCAAACGAGGCCTAAAAGCTAACAAGCAATCACCTAACAAGATCAAACTATCTGAAAACATGTAGTATGAGCAATCAATGTGCATCATCCAAGGGCCCCATATTTCTTTCCGAGAATAATTGGTTAGATGCTCAATCCTGGCTTAGTCTTTGAAACTCAAATGTTTTCTTCATTAAGTCTAACCATGTATAACTAATTTAAGCATATTATATAGGAACTGAATGAGAAACGTTTCCAGTTCATAGTTTTGACGTCAACCAGATTGGAAGGCAAGCTAAATAACTTTCAAAACACCAAGGACGTCACCACCAATCAACTTTCTAAAAATGTACACTTTTAATATAAATGTTGCCTATAAGTGCATTCACGTAGAGTATCAAACTAACATGCACCTACTGGCCTTTGCAACCGGTTGAAAGATAATTTCAGATTCACGCGAATTCTCTCCCTTTTGGAGTTAATAAATAATAATTAAAAATGAATATACATACTTCACGCACACACTACCAAGTCCAAGAATAATCATATTATGTATTCCAATAAATGGTCACTTTCGCCTAAGCATCACGATTGATGTATGGTCACAGAGCTCCTATTAATATGACGTATTAATGACTTCACCAAAGTTGAACATGCAGTCAACTCCAAAGTACATTTGTTTTGACCACCTTCAGAAATTTGTGTTGAGCAACTTCCATATTGCCCAAATGTCAGAAGACTTGCCAAGAATCCTAATCACGAGAAGATGCCTCAAAAAATTTAAAAAAGAAAAGTGCTTTCAAGATTTAGGGTTTACTAATAAAATATTTAAAAACCCAACTCCAAATAAAGTAAAAGAACGAGAGCACACAATACATCTCCTAGAGAGAAATTTATGAATTGACATTACAAATACACCATCTACAGCCTACACAAACTGACTGTCAACTAGCATATTCATCCAAACCTTTGTAACTGTAAGAAATGTTACCTAAGACCTAAGAACTATAATGTGCATCTTTCCGATGCAACAACTGATCAATCCTTCCACTTAGTTCTTGAGGGACAGCTTGTGATACTTCGACAAAAGAAGCGAGCGAGGAAAAAGAAAAAGTATAGATGTGACTATCTGGTGAAGTCAAAGACCAGGTAAAGAATTCCGCATATAATTGATAGCATGCCAAAATAGGAGCTGCTCTTTTTGCCTTGTTTTTCTGAAAAGTTGCAAGTTAAAATCATACAGAACAATACCATGATAAGAATGAAAAAAGGATAAGGATGTCACTGACAGCAACTTCATAGAGGCACTAACTGCAAAGAATCTACACAAAGTTTGGATTAGGATGTTTGTGGTGTGGAAGACAGACTACTTGGAAGATAGTATATCTATTTCGAAATGAAAGTTTCGTAGAAAAAGGGAAAGAGAAATATTCAGTATTGCAAGAGAAGAAAATCTACTTTGGGATTTAAATGTATCATAGGAACAGATCCGGTTTTACTAAGTCCAGTTTAAAAACTGGTATTTCAATTTTCTAGCAGATATTCTGCAAACTGAGTGTCCATTTACAAGGCTTAAGCTTGATGCTGGTGAAGATGATCAGAAGCCTCATCCAGTCAGCTCTGCATCAGCTATAAATCATAAATCCAAAAAGGGAAGAGTTCAAATACCAATTGACCAAATGGAGAACTGGTAAGCAACCAGACATCAACTACTGTGTCAATTATAGTAGAAGGAAAGAACGAGAAAGAGGACTTGCCAAACCTAGAAAACTAGTTGGTTGGTAAATAGCACCTACCTTATGATCATCACTGGAGCAACCACGGAGCTATGCTCCAAAGTTCTCAAGTAAAAGAGAGCAGGTAGGTGAGTGTGATTGTACATGTGTGACAACGTAGACTATACAACCTACAAGGACATAATTAGACACCACCTTACTTGAACATGATCTGTTCTATAGACTTGGAACATAATTCTATAGGTATCAAAGAACTGGCTTGAAACACAACCTCATCAAGTGGAAATGTATAATTAGACCGGTATAATGGTACTTAATCCATCAAGAGCTTATTAGGTATATGGTAATGAGGGAAAGAGGAAATTTGATCAATATATCACTCTCGACTGATACCTTGAAAAATGAAAGAAACTTGCAACTAATGATGCCGATGAACAAGATCCAAGTACTAGTACAAAGTTGAGTTTGGACCTAAAATATTGAACCAGCTCCTTCTGTATCAGGTTCAGAGGACAAGAAGTACAACCTCATGACTCCAAAAGAAGTGTACTCCTATGCTAGTGTCAACTAAATATATCCAACTACAAAATCGCTTACATTTAAAAGCTTCTACATATGGCATACATGACGAGCATTATTATTCTCGTCTCCTATAATTTAATACTTTATAAAGTATTCTTGGCTGTTGTTACCTTGAGGACACATTGCCACCAATAACAATAACACTGGCTATACATAGCAAATTCATAGAGAAATAATAGGTAAATGTTGATTCAAGAATGATTTAAGTCATTGAAGAACCATATTGCATGGGCACAGGTAAAGAACATGGAAATGACAACAAGGCCATGGCAGCAATTATGGTGTGTTCGCTTCTACTTGGCATGCGACAAATTTGGACAGACACAATACAAGTATGGCGCTGATTTTAGAAATTTCACGATCCTAGTTGACCAGAAGGGACGGAGCCACATTATGGCCTGAAGGGGGCATCACACCCCCACACCCCAACCCCAATAAATTTTCAAATTTCTGAAATTTATTGTGCACCCCCCCCCCCCCCCCCCCTCCTGGCGCTTATGTTCTTCGCCCCCACTATCATTTAATCCTGGTTTTGTCCCTGTTGACCAGATTGTCCATATTTTCCAGTTTTATGTGTGTCTGAACTTAAGTTTTTCACTATCAGCCTCAGCTTTAAAATTGACTGCAAAAACAAAAAGAGAATTCCGGCAAACCTCTCTCTTTCATGATCAAGGTATGACATCTAAATTTGAACCAAACATGGAAGGGAAACAATAGTGACGCATATAAAGATTAAGATCATGAATTCCATTCAGGACAGCTTAAGCAATAAGGAAGTCAAAATAGAATATTAGGGACGCTATCTACTCCTTTGTCCTGGGAAGCTTATGGGAATAGTTTTCATATTTGGATGACACCATTGTTTAATTGGTTTGGATCTGGATTTGGCATAAAGCCCACTTGAATCCGACTAGCTTACAACCAATAAATAAGTTCTCATGGGTATCTAGTGTCAATATAAATGTTAAGCTGTTGTATTGTATTCAATCACTGACAAAAAAAATTACTCTCCTATCTCCTCCCTTTCCACAATAAGAAATTTCCACTTGTTCGCACTCTTTCTTGCTAGACATCTTAAGACAGACGATGAAATAAGAGAAGGAGAATGGCAGGTAAAGGTTGAGTGGAGGTTCAGAAGTGTATAACAATACGGTATGTTCTACGCATATTTTAGGATTAATAGGTTATTTGGGCCTATTAGATTTAGTCAAAGATTCATGTTATATAAATAGATTTTGTCAAGAGTCTATCTTCCCATATTTGTATTATTGAGTTATTATAAATAAAAAGAAACTCTCCTTTGGAGGGTATGTTGGTTATTCCCAACAATTTATTTCTCTACACAATATTATGGTTGGCCGCCATCTCTTCTCTTTATTTATCTACCATGTCTACTGCCATTGGAAATTCCTCATGCTATCGCTGCATGTCCTATGATCCTCAAAGGAGAATATGAGTCGGCACCCCCTTCTTGTGTTACTTCAAAGTTGGTGTTGGTATCACTCACATTGCTCTTTTCCAACGAGTAGGCAAGAGGTGGAGGGCGAAGAAAAGAAATCAATAAATGATGGAAGTTGAAAATGAACAGAAAATAGATTCTTATGTGGAGTTGGAAGAAAATAGAGAAAACATTACGAAAAAAATTAATTGGTTCTTCTGTTAACAACTCATTATCACCCAAATGATGTCTTTCCTCGCCACCGAGTTAGTCACCTCACTCATTGCCAGGTCAACAGGCTCTCTTGCTTATTGCCAGACCAACAGACTCTCTTGCTCATTGCCATAATAGTTGCATCTTATCACCAAGTTGGTCCCATCTCTCACATACCAAACAACTTCCTTTCTTCCAGCCAAGTTGACCACCCCTTTCACCGTCAAGCTGGTCATCATCCCGTTGCCATGATAGTTTTCTCTTGTTGCAATGATGGCTGCCTCTTTATCATTTGTCGTGTCTCGCACGCATGACGGTTGACCCTCTCATTGCTCGCTAAGTTGGTTGTCTATTTACCGCTATAAAAGTCGCATATTTTGTCGTCATGCTGGCCGCCTCTTTTGCCGCTACGATGGCCACTTCTCTCATTGCTATCTTAGCTACCTCACTCGTCGTCGTCATCCAATGCCCATTCTACTTACTCTTCACTTTCTTCTAGGTTGCATCTAGCACCGACCAATTCAAGCCCTGGCCCAAGGCCACATGCAACATCTGTTCACATTCCCACTTTGCTTTACGATGCATGCAGCGTTGATCACCTCAAACTTAGGTTCAGTCTCATCTAGAGGTGACCAACATTTTACCCCGTCCAGGATGAAGTATCGGGCAGCCAAGAAAACTTATTGATGGATCGAGTAAATAGTTTATCTTTCCATATTATATTCTTTGGCTATTATAAATAAAAGGAAATTCTAATGTGGAGGGTATTTTGGTTATTTTCCTACAATTTATTTCTCTCGAGAAAATTAGGGTTGACCACAATCTCTTATATTCCTCCATCCCCCATGTCAATTGCCTTGTGAAATTCACTAGAACAAAATTAGAACCTAAAAAGAACCTTCTACTTCAAAGGACTTGGACTAAATCAATAACCTAAGTTAATATAATAGGGCTTCACAAGAAGAAAATAATAACTTCAAAAAACCTTCTATTTCAAAGGACTTGGACTAAATCAATAACTTTAGTTAATATAATAGCAAGGTTCTAAACGGCGGTAGGCGGGTGGATTGCGGAGAGGGTCCGCCTAAAGTCTAGGTTGTAATGCCCCGCTCCGCATCAGTGCATTATGATGAGTTGTTGACTCGAAGAGTTGCGTTGACCCGATGAGGTATCGGTACGAATCGATACAAGTGTTACGTTGGCCAAAGGTATGCTTTGAGTCGGTTGGAATCTATGAATCGAATCGATGCAAAGGATAAGTCCCACTTGAGCAAGTGCTGATTTTAGTTGATCTGGTGTGCAGGCTATGCTTTTACGCTGGACGATAAGAGGTCGGCATTTTGCCTTATGCAATGAAGTGTCCGCGAAACCAAATCGGGACTTGCAACGGATTGTGGCATGGGCGCGATAGGCCAAATCAACCGAGTAGTTCAAAGGAATAGCTAAGTCCGGGAGTTAGCTATGCGATCGAGTTATGGAAGCGAGACGCTTCAATCGGCGAAACGGCAAGGCGTATCGGCTTAAGGTGGGCGGGTTCTTGACTCTCTCTCCCTATTCCTTCACGTCTAATAAAATATATGTTATGGTATGCGTAGATGTTATCGAGTTAGCGAGCGTGGCTCGGCGAGTAAGTGTTTAAATATGTGTCGAACACTAAGATAGAACATTGAACAATCGAACAATTAAGCGACGTGCATCAAGTGTACGAGTCGCAGTAGGGCATGATGGTAGAACATTGAAAGACAACATCGAGATGTGCATCATGTGCACGGCTCCGAGAACATTGAACTCTAGGCGTAGAACATTGATTATGGTGCTGAGCGTGCCTTTGTGCACTTAAGCTTCGAAATGACTAACTAAATATGGAGGTAGGCTATACGAATAACATTATGAACAGGACGCGTGAATATGAGTACGAGATGACTAAGCCGTTTGGCATCGTGCATCAATATGGATGTGTTGGGGCATAACGCCGACGGAGCTCCCCATATGAATGGTGGATTATGTTTACGAGATGCGACTATGTTTATGGAACGGGACTATGTTTATAGAACACGAGATTAGATGGGCGATATGAATTGCATGCTATGGTACGTATTGCATGGTCAATGGACTCGGATGGCCCGTACACGGGTGCAGCTTCCCTCGAACGGTTACGCCGGGGCGCCGGGACCGTTCGGCCTAGGAGGGAATTATGTGTGGTATTTATGGTGCACAACATTCGGACGGATTGCGACCGTCCAGTGCTGTGATAAGCTATGATATCCGTAAGTTTGCGATCCTTCGGATATTGGGCTAGCAACCCGTATCGGAGCGATCTTAGGCTTACACATATGAGATGCCAAGTCCATTACGGTGCGAAACACCGTGACCTTCATATAGTTAGGGCCGGTGGGCTGAGATGAGAGCTGGGTGCAGGCGCAGGGCCTGCCATCCATTATGCATATATTTACGTTTATGATTGGTCTAAGTTTATGGTTGGTTGTCGCGTGAATGATATGATTCTATGTTAAGTGCTAACCCGTGCAGGCTAGGCAATATGGGACGGAGATGAGCACGAACACTATGGTTATGTTCAGATTATGCCTAACTGTATCTGCTGCAGGAACACGATATGGGACACAATCATATTAAGTTGCTATGTTGAATATGACATGAAATCGATCCTAAGGCTAAATAGAAAGATCACAAATTAAGATGCATGTTCACTAAATGAATTAAGTGTCTGGTTTGGTGCGAGCGGATCTTGATCAGTGCGAAGCGTGGACGAAAGCACTAATCCCCCCACTAGTTTATGTGCATGCTCAGGTTATGATCGGCTCGGGACGGAGCTTGGCTTGGACGTGCCGAGGCATGGAGTCGTTGGCGTTCAAGAGGAGCTACCGCATATGCGTTCGGACTTGCGACATGGAGATGTTCGGCCGAAGATTACTTGGTGGCTATAAAGAGGCATAATGTATGGAACAATGTAATCCTTTGTGAGCTAGAGAGACCATGAGCGTTGTAGCCAATTGGCATTTTATGTTGGGCTATTCAGAGCCTTGTAATCTTTAATTTGTTATCAATAAAAGAGATTCTTATGTTATACTTTATTTCCCTTCCGCTGCTTATGTTTATCAATTTGAGATAAAACACTATGTGAACTGTTATCTTGCCTTGCACGAGCGCAACTCCAGTCTCGTGCGGCATCACGCCCCAGCGAGGACGATGATTCGGATAAAATCTAGCGAGGACGAACGATTTCCCGGGTCGGAGCGTGACAAGTTGGTATCAGAGCGGTTCCATCCTTTGGACCGTGTATGAATCTCTTTGACCCTCAGTTGCTTCGCTATCGAATTATTGACTCTAAGTTGTTTCCGCAACCGCATGGCTCATGGATCTGCTCGATGCTACATTAGATGTTTCATACAATAAGTCTATATTAAGTGCGTAAGTCTGCCACAAGTATGTCGTGACTATCACGCTATCTCCGGGTGTCATCGGAGAGTGTTGGTTGCACGAAGTGCAACGAGTTATGGAATGCTGGTCGCACGAAGTGCAACGAATATGGTGATGTTGGTTGCATGAAGTGCAACGATATGTGTTGTTGGTCGCACGAAGTGCGAGGAAATGTGTTGTTGATTGCACGAAGTGCAACGGGTCGATATGTGAGGCGATGCATATTATGTGGCTATGTGAATGGTTATGTGTTAATGGTTGCACACAGTGCAGCAAGTCGTATATCGTTCGTTACATCGGTGCAACGAGTCGATATGGTATGATACGTGTTGTATGGCTATGCGGATGGATAGCGATATGTTGAGAGAGATCGAGGGAAGACCTCAAGTATTGAGAATGAGTTGTTGCACGAGTTGCAACGAGCGAGATTCAGAAAGATCGCGGATGCGATAGTAACGAGTCGAGTTGGTCGCTAAGTCGAGTTCGAGTAAGCGAACGTTATGTTGGCCGTATGTCTCGTTGAGCTTTGGAATAAGCGAATGTTGCGGGTGTAATCGATATGATCGCCATGACACGGTTAGATTGAATGTGTGTCAAACTTGAGCTAACGTTAGAGCTGGGATCGGAAGGATCGCCATACGGGACGGTTAAGTTGAGATAGGAGTCGGACCTATGCGAAGTGTGATGTCGAGTAATGACTCGATTTCGAGTGGTATATGTAATACCAATTATGAGATAAGTGTAGCGAAGTATTGTATCGATAACGATAGGTTCGATCCTGAGTGGTATATGGAATACCACTTAGCGATAGCTATGTTAAGCTGGTTGGTGGCTTGCGATAGGTTACGTCGAGACGATTGTATTGTTACGATATGTTGCCCTCAACGGACGGAGTGGTACCGAGACTCGGGTAGGAATGACTTGAGAAAAGTCGATGCAAGTATGCTACGATGAATTGAGTCGAACGATTGTGTGCGAAGTCATACTTATGGATGATCCGTCGAACAAGGATTCGTTAAGTGTAAGTCGAACGATAGGCTGAGCATAGCGAGGGAATGTGCGTTGAAGAAATAAGTTGACTCAGTCGAATCTGCGTTAAGTCGGAGTGAAAACTGTACGGAACGAATTGAGTAGGTACGGAGAAATCGTATGAACGGATTTGGGTTAGTATGATAAGTCGGTGGCACGATCGGAAGTACGAGTTAGGGATATGAGAATGGATATGTAAATTGGAAATTGCGTCGCGACTATGGTGGTTAGCTATAACGGGATGGATCTTGATGTGTGCAAACTTGATTCGTAATCGAGTTCGGATAATGGCAATGATTGCAACGAGTTTCAGCTTATGAGAAAGGAAAATGTTCAAGTTATGCATATCGACGATGGTATTGAGGCGTATCAAAGACGATATGCAATAACTCGGGGATACTCTGATCGAATGAACGAAAATTATGTTGAGCATTGTTGTTGGACGAATAAGATGCAAGTTAAGTTGAAGGTAGTTTGGATGATGACGGTAGGAATGCTTCGAAGAATTTAAGAGTCGATGGATGTTACTCGGAAGAAAACGGAAGTGATTGATTGCTTCGCGGATCACCACTATATTGACATTCTTGTCTTGAGCGAGCGCAACACCAGCCTCGCACATGCGTCACGTCAAATTAGAACGATCATTCTGCGTGAGCGCTGGTATGGTGATTCATCCAGCGGGGATGATCGAACTTGCAAGGCGTGGCAAATTTGATATGGACTTGTGGTTTGATGCGAAGGCGAAATTGAGGATTGTGCGATATTGTCAACGGTAGTGCCTAAGTGACTCGAGTAGTAACGGCGCATCAGTTGTGCGGGGGTAGACAATTGTGGATTTGTAAGTTACGTCGGGTTGGATGAAGTCTCGTAGTAATGAGTAAAACTTTGATACCGAAGGGGGTATCAAAGTTTTGATACCCCCTATGTATGACAAGTGGGGCCCCCTCTAACATTTATGTATATATATATGTTTACACATTTTACGAAGAGGGAGGAGGCCCACATGTCATACATAGGGGGTATCAAAACTTTGATACCTCCTTCGGTATCAAAGTTTTACTCCGTAGTAATTGTCGAAAATTGATTTGGCTCCACGATAGGATATAGCATGGTTCGTTGTAACTGTCCCTCGTTGATGATCTTCAATTATCGAGCGTAGTTTCGGGACAGCTGACCCTAGAAGACTTGACCGCCAAATCAAGTGAATGTTGAAGTTCCATAGGATGACCCTAAAGAAGTCGCATAATAAATATTGTTGAGGATAAGGAATGATCGAGTATATGTTGAGGAACGTGCTTAGCATAGCGATGCGGTAAGGCGATTGCAAGAATTCGGCAATGCGCGAGAGCGACGGATAGTAGAACGACCCTAAGAGTGTGTCGTAGATCGGTTGAGTAACGGTTGGGCTATGTGTGTTGGGCGTACGATCTATGTTATGTAACGAACTAGTCGGGATTGATTCGAAATTGAGTAAAGGATTCGTACTTGATCGAGAATAGGAGACGAGCGTATCGTAAGAGACCTTGGGTCGAAAAGATTGTTGCCTTTGAGCATCGTAGACTCAAGTGGACCTCTTGTATCGGGAGAGACTAAGCATGATGTCTGGATAAGTTACCTAGCGGGGGTAGCCCCAGACGCAACGTATGGATAGAGCGAGAGAATATGGATCACGTATGGATAGTTGTGTGCGAGACTTAGTACGGATGGTAGGCAAAGAAAATGGAGACATGTTGGACTTAGTCCATGTCGTTAAGGCTAAATGTTATGAATGATTGGATGGAAGACTTGAGTTATGCGAGAGATAGGAAACGGTTGGGCGAATAGGCGTTGCGGGAGCTTGTTGCGATCGGATGCGCAATGACTTGTGCAATGCGAGTGTTAGGTGGCCGGCGAGAAACTTATGAGATCGAAGTTATGGTTCGAATTAAGTTATGTGCAAGATGTTTAAAGAGGATCGCATGTTGTGGGATGATGCATACGAGAAGTATTTTGAGAATAGGCGCTAAGATTTGACTGAGTCGAGTACGGACTGATTGGTGCTTGAGGATTTAAACTGAGCGTGTTAGTTGTCCCGATATCCTACAACTAAGCTTGGCTGAAATGCATATATTGGTGGGACGCCTAAAATATGTGTATGATCCAGACTGAGTTGTATGATTACAACGATAGTAGCACGAGATCGTGAAGCGATCTATGCGAGGCACTTGGATTAAGTGTTGGTTTCGGTTCGAGGACGAACCTGATTTTGAGTGGTATATTATGTAATGCCCCGGTCCGCATCGGTGCATTATGATGAGTCGTTGACTCGAAGAGTTGCGTTGACCCGATGAGGTATCGGTACGAATCGATACAAGTGTTACGTTGGCCAAAGGTATGCTTTGAGTCGGTTGGAATCTATGAATCGAATCGATGCAAAGGATAAGTCCCGCTTGAGCAAGTGCTGATTTTAGTTGATCTGGTGTGCAGGCTATGCTTTTACACTGGACGATAAGAGGTCGGCATTTTGCCTTATGCAATGACGTGTCTGCGAAACCAAATCGGGGCCTTGCAACGGATTGTGGCATGGGCGCGATAGGCCAAATCAACCGAGTAGTTCAAAGGAATGGCCAAGTCCGGGAGTTAGCTATGCGATCGAGTTATGGAAGCGAGACGCTTCAATCGGCGAAACGGCAAGGCGTATCGGCTTAAGGTGGGCGGGTTCTTGACTCTCTCTCCCTATTCCTTCACGTCTAATAAAATATATGTTATGGTATGCGTAGATGTTATCGAGTTAGCGAGCGTAGCTCGACGAGTAAGTGTTTAAATACGTGTCGAACACTAAGATAGAACATTGAACAATCGAACAATTAAGCGACGTGCATCAAGTGTACGAGTCGCAGTAGGGCATGATGGTAGAACATTGAAAGACAATATCGAGATGTGCATCATGTGCACGGCTCCGAGAACATTGAACTCTAGGCGTAGAACATTGATTATGGTGCTGAGCATGCCTTTGTGCACTTAAGCTTCGAAATGACTAAGTAAATATGGAGGTAGGCTATGCGAATAACATTATGAACGGGACGCGTGAATATGAGTACGAGATGACTAAGCCGTTTGGCGTCGTGCATCAATATGGATGTGTTGGGACATAACGCCGACGGAGCTCCCCATATGAATGGTGGATTATGTTTACGAGATGCGACTATGTTTATGGAACGGGACTATGTTTATGGAACACGAGATTAGATGGGCGATATGAATTGCATGCTATGGTACGTATTGCATGGTCAATGGACTCGGACGGCCCGTGCACGGGTGCGGCTTCCCTCGAACGGTTACGCCGGGGCGCCGGGACCGTTCGGCCTAGGAGGGAATTATGTGTGATATTTATGGTGCACAACATTCGGACGGATTGCGACCGTACAGTGCTGTGATAAGCTATGATATCCGTAAGCTTGCAATCCTTCGGATATTGAGCTAGCAACCCGTATCGGAGCGATCTTAGGCTTACACATATGAGATGCCAAGTCCATTACGGTGCGAAACACCGTGACCTTCATATAGTTAGGGCCGGTGGGCTGAGATGAGAGCTGGGTGCAGGCGCAGGGCCTGCCATCCATTATGCATATGTTTACGTTTATGATTGGTCTAAGTTTATGGTTGGTTGTCGCGTGAATGATATGATTCTATGTTAAGTGCTAACCCGTGCAGGCTAGGCAATATGGGACGGAGATGAGCACGAACACTATGGTTATGTTCAGATTATGCCTAACTGTATCTGCTGCAGGAACACGATATGAGACACAATCATATTAAGTTGCTATGTTGAATATGACATGAAATCGATCCTAAGGCTAAATAGAAAGATCACAAATTAAGATGCATGTTCACTAAATGAATTAAGTGTTTGGTTTGGTGCGAGCGGGTCTTGATCAGTGCGAAGCGAGGACGAAAGCACTAATCTCCCACTAGTTTATGTGCAGGCTCAGGTTATGATCGGCTCGGGGCGGAGCTTGGCTTGGACGTGCCGAGGCATGGAGTCCTTGGCGTTCAAGAGGAGCTACCGCATATGCGTTCGGACTTGCGACATGGAGATGTTCGGCCGAAGACTACTTGGTGGCTATAAAGAGGCATAATGTATGGAACAATGTAATCCTTTGTGAGCTAGAGAGACCATGAGCGTTGTAGCCAATTGGCATTTTATGTTAGGCTATTCAGAGCCTTGTAATCTTTAATTTGTTATCAATAAAAGAAATTCTTATGTTATACTTTGTTTCCCTTCCGCTGCTTATGTTTATCAATTTGAGATAAAACACTATGTGAACTATTATCTTGCCTTGCTTGAGCGCAACTCCAGGCTCGTGCGGCATCACGCCCCAGCGAGGACGATGATTCGGATAAAATCTAACGAGGACTAGCGATTTTCCGGGTCGGGGCGTGACATAGGTTGCACCTACGCACCTGATACATTTTGAGCATTTTTTACTATTTTACCTTTTTTGCATAATATGCATAGTTATTTTATTCATAACAAAGTTGTAGAACAAAAATTTATGAAGTTTCAGTATTGTAATAGTGAACCATAGATCCATAATGCTTTCAAAATTATTTTGCCAAAACATCTAGTATTGCTCTGCCTAGGTGCCCGCCTACGCCGCCTCACCTCCGCCTCCACCGTGAAACATCCATCAGCAGCCTACTCCACCGCCAACGGTAAAAGAGGTGCGAAGAACGAGCGCCTAGCGCCTAGGCGGCCGCCTCGACCACCATTTACAAAACTGCATAATAGATCTTCTTGACGATGAAAGTTTTTATCAATTTTGTTAAAGTTCCAAGAGATCACACCAACAACATAAGTGCATGTCATCCAAATTTAGGATCGATACAAACAGAACCCAAGTAGCTAAGCTACAACCTTATATAAGTTTTCAAAGTTATATATAAGCTTTCATGAGCATGCATGCACATATAAGTAACCAAGTTATATGACATCTGATTCAGTATGATTAATACGTTGTTTTTTGCTTTAATTACCATAGCCCTATCAACTAGCCCTCAAAACAATAAGCCAATATCCCTCAAAAACTCAAAAGTGCAACGTCAAATACCCAACCTACTTTTTAGGTTTTATTGGCCTACTTATCAGAAAGCTGAAGTTAGCAAGACTCGTGATAAAGGCTTTGTTGTTGATGATGACCAATAATTTAAGAGTGCCAACCGAATGCATGACCAATTATGTATGCATTATATTTGTTGGTCAAATTACTTTCTTAGCCATAAAGCTAATATGAATAGTAAGTACAATATTCACATTCCAATAGTGGAATTAGGAAATATACACCGTCCAAGGTTCTAATTATGGGCATGATTTTATGTAGCAAAATAACAGATATGAAAGAATACTAAATTATCAAAGGTCTTCTTGTTTTCTGCACAATTGCGGAATCTCTAAATCAGCAAAGTAATCAGATTCCTCGTAATGTTTGTTTAATGAAACCTCTATAGTGCAGTATGACAGCTAGATGATAGCAATGTAACAAGCTCTTACATTCTTACTTACCAAGCTTACATTAATTTGAGTCCACCAACAGGGATGGCTATTGCTTCAAGGAAACAAAAGTTAGCATATCATGTAGCTTACCATCTCTAATAAGAAAGAAAGAATCTTTCCAACGAAGTAGAGTTTCTACCATAACTTTCACACCATATATCACAAACGATTTAGCATGCTTTCATGTCGTTCAAGCTAAAAGAACTAGGATTTCAAATTGTGGTTTAATACATGAGTCATATGGTTCTAGACTTCTAATCAAATTGCTTTCTTCAAATTCTTTAGCTCTATATGCGTGCATCATCAACACGACTTCCCTTCCACTGAGGACCAACTGTCCTTGTTTATTTCCAAGCTCTTTGCAATATAATATCTCAGCAGCAACAATGCTCTTTTCTTATAGGTAACTCTTACTTTCCTTGTGTACCGAGAAGACATACCAAAACAACAGTGTTCCCAAATGAAGATTAACTTCCAAGAAATCATCATAGCATCATTAATACCATCATAACCAACCCAATCTTCTTCTTCTACCAACGGGAGCCAATCATGAAGCATATCTCTAACTGAATGCTGCACAAGGCAATATCACCTATCTTCTGCCAGCTGCCAACCACCATGGCTGGGTGAAGATGAGTGCTCCGAGTTCAACACATATGGACATCATCGTCGGACTACCAATAAGAAGTAATTTATCATCAAAATGCACGATTATGTATCATGCTTCTCCTACATCACTAGACTCCGCCGTCCTTCAACACAAACACTAGAATATTATAAACTTCAAAAGGCGTCAACCAATATAATTATACATTCAGATAAACTTGAGCATCAGGAAGACAGGCAAATTCAAGGCACAATAAAACAACCGTGACCACTTAGTAGAAGCAACCCTAAATACACAAATAAATGTACCATACTAACATAGAAGCAACGTAGAATTTACCAAACATCATAAACAAAAGAATAATAATGAAACAACTGTATACCTCCAGGAATCCTCAATCCAATTCCTCCTGCCGAGTCTCCGGTTCACTGCTCCCCCTACCGCCAGAACTCCCAGCGACGGCATCCCCGGCATGGTTGTTCCCTGCATTGCTAGCCTCGGCCTGTGCCCCCGTTGCCCTCAACTGCCACGGAATATGTACACTGTACCTCCTCCCTGCAGCCTGCGCCCCTTCCGGCAAGCCCTCCCCTCCCACCAGCGAGGCCAGTCCAATCCTCCCCGCAGCGGCGGCCGGCGCGGCCCCCTGCTCCCCCGTCCTCCGGCTCTCGTAATCCGGGTCTTCGGTCGGGAGCTCGTACCGGCAGACCGGGCAGGAATTGTGCAGCTCGAGCCACGGCATGATGCAGTCCGGGTGGTACAGGTGCTTGCAGGGCATCTGCTTGGTGTCGGACCCGATCTCGAACTCGTCCTTGCATACGGCGCACAGCGCGGCGTCGTCGTCCGAGGAGAACATCTCGGCGGTGATCTTGACGTCGGGGAGGGCGTCCACGGCGGACTTGGAGGCGGGAGGGGTGCCGTAGCGGTTGGGGTCGTTGTCGGCGAGGTGCTGGATGAGCTGCTCGAGGCCGAAGCCGTGGCCGACGAAGTAGTCGCCGAAGGGTCCTCCGGCGCCGGCGCCGTCCTCGAAGACGAGCTGGATGTTGGCACCGGTGCCGGGGCCGCCCTCGATGTAGGCGTTTAAGTAGTTCTGGAGGAGGGCCATGGCGTTGAAGGGTTCGGGTCCGGGCCCGGCGGGGAAGGGGGCGCTGAGGAGGGAGCGGATGTCGATGGAGGGTTGTAAGGGGGGGAAGTCGTTGGGATTAGGGAAAAGGTTTGAGGGAGGGGGGTGGGAGTGAGAGGAAAGGTCGAATTCTTCGATGAAGCCGCCATTGCAGAGGGGGCAAGAAAGCTCGCCGGAGGAGGAGGGGGCGGGGATGGAGACGGTGCGGTCGCACTGATGGCAGAAGTACTGCCGGTGGGCGGTGGCGCTTGACGCGGAGGAAGACATTGACAAAGAGAGGGGTCAAGATTTTGAGATTTTCTAAGAAGAGGGATTTTGGTGAGAAAATTTTGGGGGCAGATGGTATTTGAGGAAAGGACGAAAGGGGGGAGGGGAGTTGAATCCCAAGTTTCTTAGCCACGTGGCTTGCCACGTGAAAATTTTGCCATATGTTTTATTTTTATTTGTATTCTTATTATTTTTGGGCGATGCCATATGTTTTATTTTTATTTTTATTTTTATTTTATTATAAACAAAAATAAATAAAATACAACACTTAGGCCTGCTTGGAAGCCCATGGGTGGCTTCAAAGTGGGTTCAAAAAGGAGTTTTCGATGAAAGTCTCCGTTGAAAAAGGGGTTTTCCTTTGTTTGGTTGGCAACGGCCTTTTGAGTTGTATGTGTCCCATCCTGACGGAGAAAAAATTTATCAATAATGCTAAGTCTACTACCAAATGCTTACAATCCTCTTACAACCACTCACCCATGTGCTGACATGTGGTCAGCAATGGATAAAGGTTGTAAGAAAGTTGTAAGCATTTGGTTGTAACTGTAGCATTACTCAAAATTTATTTTTCCTCTTTCTACTCATTCTCACCTACTGGCTTGAAGAGGAGTAACTCAGCGGAGAGAGGGTTTATTCTGGCACAGTTGTAAGCTTGCAACTCTCTTTCTTGCTCATTTGTCTCTGGTCACCTTCTTCTTCTCCCGCCAAGGCGAGTCCTTCTTCTTCACTTATCCGCTACCACAGATTTCGTATAATTTTTTTGATGCTAATTTTTTGTTTGAAGATGAAAAAAAAATTAGTAGATCTTTGCTAATTTTTGTTCGAAAAAGGGAAAATAATTAGTAGATATGTGGTATTTTTGGTTCGAGAAAAAAATTAGTAGATCTGTGCTTTTTTTCGAAAAGGGGGAAAAATTAGTAGATTTGTACTTGTTTTCAAAAATTGGGAAAAATTAGTAGACTTTGCTAATTTTTCGAGAAAAGGGAAATAATTAGTAAATCTGTGGTATTTTTGGTTCGAATATAAAAAAAAAATAGTAGATCTGTGTTGTTTTTTGTTCGAAAAGGGGGGAAAATTAGTAGATATGTGCTTTTTTTTTGTTCGAAAATGTGGGGAAATTAGTAGATATGTGCTGTTTTTTGTTGGAAAAGGGGAAAAAATTAGTAGACCTGGGCTATTTTTGGTTCGCAAATGGGTAAAAATTAGTAGATATGTGCTACTTTTTGTTCGAACAGGAGGAAATTTTCCATGACTTCCACTTTCGGTTTGAAAAAAAAATCAATTTTCTTGTGCATGATACAGGAACTGCCATGATTTATAATTGGGTAAAGTGCATTTAAACCCTCCTTAGATGTTACGAAAATACAATTAAAGACTCCCTGATTTGAACAACCCAGTCCGTTCCAATTATGCTCAAATCACCCCTTCCGCTGTTAACAACCGTTAAAATCGTCTTAAAAGACGATTTTGTCCCTCCCCTCTCCTCCCCCCCCCCCCCCCCTCTCTCCGGTGGTGGGGGCAGGTCGAGGGAAGAGGGGTGGCCGGCGGAGGGAGGAGGGGAGGTACCGGGTCGGGGGGGCAGGGCTGGCGGAGGAAGGAGGGGGGCGCAGGTCGGGGGGGGGGGGGGGGGGGCTGGCCGGCGAAGGGAGGAGGGGGGGGAAGGGAGGCGGGTCGGGGCGGCGAGGGCTGCCAGCGGGTGGAGGGGGGTGGGTCGGGGGCGGGCTGGCGGAGGGAGGAGAGGGGCCGGCCGGCGGAGGGGCTGGCCGGCTGTGGAAATGGAAGGGGGAAGGGTAGTTTAGGTATTTTTTTTATTTTTATTTTTTAAGAAAAAACGTCACTAACGGCCATTTCTAACGGCTATTTGACGGTAAGGGCCTTTTTGCTCGCACGGGCAATCTAAGGAGGTGCAAACTGCGTAAGTTTTCTAAAAAGTCTTATTTTGCGAACGAGACAAATCTAAGGAGGGTTTAAATGCACTTTACCCTTTATAATTTATACATCTGGACAGGATGTAGTCCAGATGTATGTTTTGACATAATATATGATTACAATTTTTTTTATGTAGACCATGGTTGAAAAATTGCATGATATAAGAGTTGTAAGGTTTACGATCCTTTATTTTTATTTTTTGTAGTTGGTTTTGTCGAATCCCAATGATCTGTTACTTAATGTCGCAGTCGCTAGTATAATTACTGTCATAACTATAATTTTGACTCTAATTGAGAACGAGGACAATGACCGGCATTGCAAAGGAACCCTCCCTAATTAGAGAACAGTGGAGGCAAGCACACATGTATCGAATTTTGACGACATAACCAAATAATTGTGTCTATTATCTAAGGATGAGTAGTGCTGCTTTCTACGGTCTCGCAAATATTTTGCGTTCCAATGGGTCGCTCCTTGATACGCGATATGTTTGTGTGGAAGAACAACTAGCCATATTCTTTTACATGCTGGAACACAAGGTAAAAAAATAGAGTATGCGGCATTGAATTCATTCGATCCGGAGAAACAGTTCCTAGGTATTTTAATAAAGTCCTAGGTGCAATATGTTCTATTCAAGAACGATTTGTGAAGCAACCATGGTCTAAAACTCTGATGGAGATAAGGATGCAGCAAAATGGTTTCCTTATTTTGAGGTAAAGTTAATTAAAATAAATTCAATGTATGTTATATAACCTACTAGATAACCTACTAATACGCGATATGTTTGAATGTTGCATTTGTTATATTGTAGCAGTTTTTTCGGTATAATATTTGGGGTATGTTCTTCATATGCAATAGTTTTTTTTTAGAGTATATGCTCAGTTTTTTTATACAATATTTGGGGTATGTTCTTCATATCACTTTTGTGGCTATGTTGGTTCAGTTTTGTGAGTTTACGCGCAACGATGGTATTATTTGAAGAAGTTTTTGCTAAAACTCTGAGCCCAGAGAGTCCTTATTGACTCTTTTTAGAGTATCAGTTATTCCTTACATACTCTTTCAATTTGGTGGCTGTGAATCTAATGCTGCATTTTTTATTGCAACAGTTTTGGGGTATGTTCTTCATACGCAACAGTTTTCATATGATACAAATTTTCAATGCTGCTTTTTTTTAGATTGCAGCAGTTTTTTCGATACAATATTTGGGGTTTCTTCATATACAGCAGGTTTTTTCATAAGCAGTTTTTGGGGTATGTTCTTCATATGCAGCAATTTTTATGT
Source organism: Iris pallida (assembly GCA_029216955.1). Lineage (NCBI taxonomy): Eukaryota > Viridiplantae > Streptophyta > Magnoliopsida > Asparagales > Iridaceae > Iris > Iris pallida. The sequence goes on from JANAVB010011399.1 coordinate 9,844,762, forward strand.
GAAAATTTGGCATTGGACATGTCTGGGCTACGTTTCAAATTTTGACGACAACTTGGATGAATGAAAATATAGGCTCTGTCGTTCCAATCTTCTTCGAGTATGCTCCATTCAAGATATGAGTATTAGAGTTATGAGTTTTCTTTGGTATCATTTGTATGATACAATCAGGATATGAGTATCTGTATTTGAGTATCAGTTATATGATACATTCAGGAAATTAGGTATTATGGTTATGAGTTGTTATTCTTTGTATGATACATTCAGGATATGAGTATCTGTATTTGAGTATCAGTTTTGTTTGGTAACATTTGTATGATACATTCAGGAAGAGTTATTTGTATTTACCACCCCTCCCCCCAATTGCTAATCATATCTCTACTTCCCCTCCCTCCCCCCAATTTTTATTTTAATTAGTGTTACCTTCCCAATCCTTCGGATAAATTGCAAACAAATCTTCCTTAGATTTGCGTTTTTGCATTTAAAGACCCATTTTTTTAAAAAAACTCACATTTTCATTTTTGTTCAGTTTGCACCCCTGCCGTTAGTAGCCGTTAAAATACGTCTAAAAATACGATTTTATCCCTCCCCTCCCATCTCTCTCCCTCTCTCTCCGACAGTGATGTAAAAATCTGGCTAGTCAGCCGACTAGTCGGAGACTAGTCGCTAGTCGGCCGACGCCGACTCGATTTGGTGGCTGTGCGGCTAAAAAATCGGCGGAACGTCTAGACGAGCCTAGTCGGCCGACTAGGCGGCCAGGCGGGGCCTAGTCGGCCGGCTGATGTTGTATAAAAAAAAGAGAATGAAGCTTTGAAGGAGAAGAAGAAAAAAAAGAAGAAAAGAATTCAAAAAAAAATTGACTGACCCTGTAGCAGCAGCAGCAGATGCAGCCGAGCATGAGCAGCAGCAAGAAGAGGTGAGTCTTCTTCATCTTCTTCTTCTCATTTTTCTTCTTCTTCTTAGTCTTCTTTTTCTTCTTCTTCCTAAGCTTCACGTGGGAGCAGCAGCAGCAAAAATGGTCTTTTTTTTTTGAACTGCTGGAAAGAGGAGGAGGTGGGGCCAGGGAGTTAACCTGGGAGCATTCCAATTTTCTTTTCTTTTTCTTCCGAAGCTTCACGTGGGCCAAGGACTAAGCAATAGTTCTAGATTCTAGTTGATGGACAGAGCCACTAGTTCACAACTGGAAAGTATGATGACTGATGTTAGCATCTTGTCATTTTTTTTATCAATGCCAGAAGATCAGTCTTCTTCAAGTATACCATATGACTTATGGGACCCACACTTCCTGTGCATACATTTTGCACATGGAAAACATAAAAAATATACAAGGTAGAAAAAATATACAAAGACTATATATATATATATATATATATACATATATATATATATATATATATATATATATATATATATAAATATAATTAAAAAACTCAAAACGATTAATCCGACTAGTCCCCGACTAGTCTCCGATTAATCCGATTAATCCCTAGTCCTCATTAACCGACTAGCGTCCGACTAGCGATTTTTACAACCTTGCTCTCCGATGGTGGGGACGGGTCAAGCGGGGCCGACCAGATGGGAGGGGAGGGTGGCCGGCCAGCGGAGGAAGGAGGGGGAGGGTCGAGCTAGGGGTGAGCATTCAGTTAATTCGTTCAAACCGAACTGAATAACCGAAAACCAAATTGAACTGAAAACCGAATAAGCAAAACCAAAACCGAACCGAATTGACCAATAACCGAATCAAACCGAACCGAATTAAATCGGTTCGATTTTCGGTTTATTCGGTTTATTCAATTTTTTGGTTTATTTGCACTTTTTTGTTAATATATATAGTAATTAAATATACCTAAATTTATTTAGTATATATGTGTAGTATATATATATATATATATTATATATATATATATATATATATATATATATATAGTAACTAAATTTTCTTATTCGATTTTGGACCGAAACCAAAACCCAAAATCGAAACCGAAATCGAATAAGAAAATTTAGTATTTTCAAAATCGAAACCGAACCGAATTTTTTTTAAAACTGAACTGAATCTCTTATTCGGTTCGGTTCGATTCGGTTTTCAGTCCAAAACCGAATAATGCTCACCCCTAGGTCGATCATGGCCGGCCAGCAGAGGGAGGTGGGGGAGGGTCGAGCATGGCCGACCAGCGGACGGAGGAGAGGGGGGTCGAGGGGGGCCGGCCGGCGGAGGGAGGAGGGGGCTGGCCACCACTTGTAGGGAAGGAAGGACATTTTGGGTATTTTTATTTATTTATTTTTAAAAAAGTCATTAACGGTCATTTCTAACGGCATGTGTGCAAACTGAGCAAAAATAAAAATCTGATGATTTTTTTAAACAAGGGATCTTTAAATGCAAAAACTCAAATGTAAGAAGGGTCTGTTTGCACTTTACTCGAAGTATTTGGAGGATAACACTAATTAAAATAAAATTTGGAGAAAAGTGGATATATGATTAGCAATTGAGGGGGTAAATACAAATAACTCATTCAGGAAATTAGGTATATGTATTTGAGTATCAGTTTTCTTTGGTATCTGTTCTTGGTTGTATTTGGCAGCTATATCTTCTAAAGTTTCATGAGTGGTAACATTACTTAATTTAATAGGTTGGTGATTATATCACTTGTGGGGTGTGACCCAAACATTGAAAGTGTGTATTTTAGTTTCCACTTATACTTTCAAGTGGTCATCCAAACAAAGTACATTGAAACTAACATTTGTATCCAAACATTTTTTGGAAAGTGGAATACATTGAAAGTGAGTTACACCTTCATGAAAGTACCACTTTAACACTTTCGTGGGGTTACCACGATCCAAACAGGCCCTTAGAGAGTGTTTGGGAACTTTGTAAGGGTGGGTGTGTGCGTGTTGCGGAGGGAGAAAATTTTGAGACGAAAAAAAAAATGGAGGAAAAGAAAAATAAATTTTATGTCTTTCTTGTTTGGATGAGCAAAATGTAGACGGAAAAATAAATTTTTAGACAAAGATCAAACTACTATTTAAACCAAATACCCAAAGCAACATAAAGACAACATAAAAAATACAACATATTGAGGAATAATTGAGTAATTTCTCACATTATCCTCTCATATGTGTTCATTTTTCTTCCATTTGTGGGAGAGATTTTTTTTGTGGGGCTTGCATTATTTTTTCTCCAAATTTCTCTCTCCTTACATAGGTCAAATATACTATTATTAAATATATATGTTATATATTCTTTTTATATATAAAAGTTATATATGAATAGTTTTCTATACTTAAATGAAAAATGTGTGTGTGTGTGAGAGAGAGAGAGAGAGAGAGAGAGAGATAAAATTATATATGTAGCAAACCCTAGGGACCTTGTCCCTATAGTTGTGTATATATATATTGTTTGGTAATCCGTGGTTGTTTGTTTGGGGATTTGGTAGATTTCTTATGGACCGTAGTAATTTTACCTTTTGGTTAGACTTGACAACCGCAGTCTCAGCAAGTTGGACAAACTTCAGGCACGTATACGTTGTCTATTTGATAACAATATTTACATGCCTGTATTACTTATCGGTCATTAGTTTGGATATACTGCTACATGTTTCACCTGCACTTATATATATGCTTACATGATTAAACTTACTGACACATAGACATGATACACGAATTCGTATTGCATGACATATGGGTGATTCGTACATGATTGTTGATGTTTACTTCTTGATGGATTTATCTCTACACATGAGAGATCGGTGTATTACCTGTTAGAGTCAGATTGTATGTGTTGTGGATGCGACACAAACAGTAGCATTGAGTGGGAAGGATAGTTAGTAGGCGTGTCGGCTATTACGCACATATGACTATGATATTCCATTTCGGCATTCTTTATGTATATTATCTTTTGAGGCAGAAATCAGACTTATGAAAATGTATAAATGTATGATTTGATGTTCATAGATGTGAATATTCTCAGTTTATCAATGGTTTATCATTACACATACTTTTATCCTATAATTTGATGTTCATAGATGTGAATACTTTTTTTTTTTACATTCAAAATCCTCAACACATTAAAGCTTTTTATTCTTTTAGCTCTTGGGAGGAACATACAATTGTTTGTTTATATTGTGACTTGTGAGAACTTGACAAAAATATATGATATATGTAGAAAAGCAAACAATATTGTCATTACAAACTAGACAACAGATCCTTATTGTAATAGAAATTAGAATTGAACAATTATGTCTCATTGAGGTCTTGCAATGAAAAAACAAAACAAAAAAAAAGCATTCATATTTTGATGATCAAATGATCAATAATATAATGTAAGAGCAGTTACAACTTACAAGATCCTTGCTGTGATACTGAGCACTTACTGACCTTTGTGGTCTCTATCCAACTGGAGCCAGGCATTTTGTTCACTCCTCTGTTCCCCATAAGTTCTCTAACCCTGTCAACACCATCCCAATTGCTCTTATCGGCAAAAATGTTGGACAGCATAACATAGGTAGAAGGATCTTCCTTCACCAACGCCATTGCTCGACTCGCGGCCCGCTTCCCCGTCTCCACGTCACCGTGAAGCCGGCAAGCGCCGAGCAGGGTCTGCCACACCACTGCCCCTGGCTCGAACGGCATGCTCTGTATCAGAGCCTCGGCCTCCGGAATATGCCCGGCCTTCCCGAGCAGATCGACCATGCAGGCGTAGTGATCCTCTCCCGGGTCGACGCCGTGATCGCGGCTCATCGAGGCGAAGTACCTCCAGCCTTCGTCGACGAGCCCTCCCTGGCTACACGCATACAGGACGCTGATGAACGTGATGTAGTTGGGCTTAACGCGCTCCGCGACCATCTTCTCGTAAACTCGGAGAGCTTCCCGAGCAAGTCCGTTCTGAGCGAACCCCATGATCAGAGTGGTCCACGATACGTCGCACTTCACTTCCATCGACCGGAACACCTTCAGCGCGTCTCCCATGGAGCCGCACTTCACGTACATGTCGAGGAGCGCGTTGTCCACGCAGACGTCTACGTCGTCTCCGAGCTTGACCCTGAAAGCGTGCGCCTTCCCCCCTTCCTCCGCGGAAGCCAGGCTAGCACACGCATTGAACGCCGTCGCCATGGTGAACCTATTCGGCATTATTCCTGCCAACTTCATCCGGTGGATGATTTCAAGAGCCTGTGAGGACTGCCCACAGTCGAGGCAGCCGGCGGCCATCTGGGTCCAAGAAACGACATCCCTCTTAGGCATCTCCCTAAACGCTCTAAACCCGGCAACGAGGTCACGATTCTTCAAGTACATGTCGACCAACGAATTCCCGACGCACAGATCGTCACCGTACCCGTACTTAACGGCTTGGGCGTGAACTTGCACGCCACTTATCGACGTCGAGGCCGTCGCCAGCCCGGTGAGGACGCTGCTGAAGGAGAACTCGTCCGGAGCCACGCCTCCTCTGTTCATCCGGCACCAGACCGTCCACACCATCGAGCAGTCGAACTCTAAGTACCCTGCCATCATGGAATTCCAGGAGACGACGTCCCTGTTCCCGCACTTCTCAAACAGCTCCACGGCCTCCCCGAACCTCCGGCTCCGCACCAGGCCCGTGAGGTAGGCGTTGGTGAGGAAGACATTGGAGTCGAAGCCGAGACGGAGGACGAGGCCGTAGACCGCCTGGCTGGCGCAGTGGCCCGTGGGGCCGTGGTCGGCGGAGGAGAGGAGGGAGGCGGCGTGGAGGGCGCTGACGAGGGTGAACTCGTTGGGACGGGCGGGAGAGCGGAGCATGTCGGAGAAGAGGGAGAGGGCCAGGGAGGGCTCGCGGAGGCGGACGAGGCCAGAGATGGAGGAGGACCAGGAGACGACGTTTCTGTGGGGCATTTCGTCGAGCAGCTGGAGGGGGAGGGAGGGGTCCGGGGAGGTGCTGAAGTAGGAGGTGAGGAGGTGGTTGCGGAGGAAGAGGGAGGAGTTCAAGAGCGGGGTCTTGGACAGGTGGCTGTGGATGGCGGCGGTGCGGCCGAGGGCGCGGAGGCCGTCGGAGGAGCATAGCTGGAGTTGGTGCGCAAAGTGTTCGACTATTTGTTCTTGGGCTGGAGAGAGGCTTGGGAATAATATTTTTGGTGGCATTTGTTCCTCCCGGGAGAGGATGGATGTGAATGTGGCGGGAAAGAAGGGCCGTTTTGTGTCTTGAAAATTGGAACGTCCATTTGGGCCGCCGCGGGGCTGGTCCGCGCTGGCCCGTGGCCATGCGACGCATTAGCATTGGCCCCTGTTTTGGGATGGGCCCGTGTTAGTCGGAAGGCAATGACTGGCCGTCACGCAGACACGGACCACTTCTGCGGACAGTCAAAATAAACTTTTTGTTTGAAAATAGGGATGAAGGTGGTGTATGTATGTGGGTGTATTTTTATTTTTGTTTGTGTTTAAGGTTTTACTCTTTAGATGAAAACCCATTCGTGGATTTGGGTTGTCCCTTAAATGGACATGGCCCAATTCTTGTTAGCGCCTACACAACAATTTTTGTTAACAATGCATCCTAACTATATGATGGCTAATGGTTGACTCGTCATTTTTGGACCCAATCAGTGGGTATATGAAGTTCCTTCTAGCGAAAATAGCTAACTCCCTACTAAGGATGCCGTAATATTCGTGTGGGTCCACTTTTAGATGAATGCACGAACATAATCATTTTTTCTAGATCGATACGGATCCGATGTCCTGGTCATCGATCGAAGAATTATCCTTATGCACAAGTTACTTATGGCCAATGCATACGCAATGGAACTATCTTCTAACAACAATGAAAGATAATGTAACATAAAAGTAACCACTATCTTTTTCTTGCTCAACAAATAACACCACATTTCCATCCGTATCACCGGCTTTTATCGAACTTTTTAACTCAACTATTCGACAAATTAACACCAAACTCAAATGTGTCATCAAAGTATCAAACTATAATAACATACGTGTCAATATAGTGTCGCGAAATCATACTCAACTTATAAACCTTTCGTCCAATATATCCAGAGCATATGGATTCCCTTAGCATACCTGGTTTTCATGCATCAAAGCCAATGAAAATCCATTTAATTACCAACTGGATAAATAGATCCTTTACATATTCACTTTCTTGTTCTCTAATTACCAACTTACAAACTTCCGCATAATATAATAATTAATTACTATGACATGAAGTTATGTAATTAAGTAAGCATTCCGTAATATTATTACTCCACTATAAAGCTTTTGAGACTTTCCTTCTAATCATAATTATATTAGTCCGGAGACATATCAAAAGCAAGACATCCCATGAGATTTACTCTATGTTCCGATTCTGAAATTATAATCGAGAGCAGAAGTTCAACAAGAATTTGCCCTATGATTATTCAATTCCAACTGAATACAGTAATCAAATTCAAATTACACTTCTCCTTGAAGAATACAAATTGAAAGAATAACCAGTTCTATCTAACAAACGTGTGACAATTGAGAAAGAACGCTCACAATGAGAAAGAAGAGAAGTAGAAGAAAAAACATAACAACTTGCTATGGTGATGAAGACCACCGGTACTCAAAGTAAGATTCGTCCCACACGATTTGCTTCCAGGAACCAGCAAGTTCACAAGAGAACTTTGGAAACGCTGGTCGTTACCTCTGTACTGACTCCCACGAACTCTTGGACTTCAGCAGCATAATACTCCCTCCGTCTCTCTTTTTCGAAGTAAGTTCTCAAATGGGCACAAAGAAAATATTTATAGAGTAGAGAGAAAACCTAACCCTAAGTCTGGCCGACAATAGATTACGAAAAGATATGAATTAACTAAATTCAAATTCCACAAAAATCGGATCTGAATAATTGACTCAATACATTCAGAACCGTTCAAATCCCACAATTAGTGGGATTATGTGCCAATAGCCCTATCTGCGCATATGCGCACAACAGCGCAGCCATAGTTGATCCTGCGCGCATAAGTCAGCTGCGCAACAACACATGCGCACAACACTGTAGTAGTGCATACACGTAAATAAATACATGTATAGCCGCACATAGCCCGCGCATAGACCGCTTATAGCCTCGCATAACCCGAGCATAGCCTGACATCGTATGCGCATGCACCGACGTATGCACATCGTGCATGAAATGAGCACACGAGCGCAACAAATACGCACAAGCGTCATGCGATGATGCTGACGTGTTAAGTACAAAATGTGTCATTAAAGCTCCACTTTGCGCCCTTGAGCTTGAGCCTGAGTCCGTGTCTCAGTCGCTAAGCCTTAAGTGCCAGCTGGTCGAAGCCAGGTGAAGCATCACTACAAGAATCTGTCAGATTAGCGACGTTTATAAACGTCGCTAATACCGACCAAAACGTCGCTAATTTAAGTTAGCGACGTTTCTAGCGTCGTTTTGAAAACGACGAAAAAAAGCGTGTCGCTAATCGGTAAAACGTCACAAAACGTCGCTACGGCGACGTTAATTAGCGACGTTACAAACGTCACTAAGTAGCGACGTTATTTGCGACGTTCGTTTGTGGTCGCCGTTTAGCGACATTTTAGCGACGTTTTGGCGACGATGTGGTGAGGAAAGATTCTTTGTCACGTCAGAAATTTAGCGACGTTATTAGGGACGTTCATAAACGTCACTACGTAATAGCGACGCTAAGAACATCGCTAAGAAGATCGCTAAATTATAAAAAAAAATATAGAATCCAGAATACAAATGGAGCTGGAGATACAATCCAGAGATTGACACAGTACTAATTCATATATGTTTTGTAATTCCAAAAAAGAAACAAACTAGTAGATAGTCCAATACAAAATATATCCATAAAGCAAGTACAGCTGGTAATAAGTACTAATAGTCCAATACAAAATATATCCATAAAACTACACTACACTAATGACGACCACGCAGCTCACACAAACGCTCAGTGATACGATCACGCAACCACTTCGAAAAAGTGGGATCGACGGCGCGATGCAATCCACTGCAGGTGCTGGATGAATGGAACTCCCGGTCTCACTAGCTACCGGTGCCACTTCCTCCTTAACAGTAGGAGGAGCCACCTCAGCATTCAGTGTTTCCCTCAAACGACGTGCCGCTGCTCGGGTCATGGGCGCCATCTGGTAAGATCGATATTCACAAAAAATATAATTGTAACATAAGCAAGCTAACTAAAGGAACCATCATCTCGTTTGAGTACATTTTCGAAAGTAGATAAAAATATTATATTCATTTTTTTGTCAAGTGTGAGAACGGATGGCTCAGAACACAATCCAAAATTCATTCTAGCATACATTAGTGTGAATCATCTATGTTCTGTACATATGGTGTAGTATATGTTCTTATCGAATCTAGTATCTGAAGGATATAACAGAATCATATAACAGAATCAAGATGAACCCACATAATGTAATACTAAGACATCATCTACTACTAAAAGATATAGTGATAGGTTGTCATATCATCATTGCCGAGGGATGGGGGTCGGAGGACAGTCAACTTTATCTACGGCTACATAGTTACTGCCTCGCCAGTCGAATGGCTGTAGGGACTATGTCCTGATCACCATGTCGTACCGTAGATTAATGCAAATTTCTTATAGAAGCTGAACTAAAAATCAAGGCCAATGGCTAACCACATCAGTTTTGATTATGAGAAGCTGCCGATACCGATACCGATTTCGATACTCATCCCAATTTCTAGATTCTAAATTTAGAATGTAAGAGCTCATTTTGTAGAATAGTAAGACCCATAGGTTTTAAATTATAAAATTTAGGAGAATGTAGGAGACATGCCCAACTGATATCGGTCAGTATCGGGTATCGGTCGTTATCGGATCGGGATATGCCAAACTGATACAATACTATAAAGGTATAAAATATCATATAAGGTCCATCTTTCTAATACTGATACAATAATATAAAGGTATAATATATCATATGAATAATATATAGTAATGTTCTTCAACGATATATTTCACATGCTTAATTGCCAAGTGTAGGGACGGATGGCTCAGAACACAACCCAAAATTCATTCTAGCATACATTAGTGTGAATCGTCTATGTTCTATACATATGGTGTAGTATATGTTCTTATCGTATCTAGTATCTGAAGAATGTAACAGAATCAAGATGAACTAACATAATGTAATACTAAGACATCATCTACTACTATATAAGATATAGTGATAGGTTGTCATATCATCATTGCCGAGGGATGAGGGTCGGAGGACAATCAACTTTATCTACGGCTACATAGTTTCTGCCTCGCCAGTGGAATGGCTGCAGGGACTATGTCCTGATCACCATGTCGTACCGTAGATTAATACAAATGGAGTTGGAGCCAAAATACATAATCTAAAATACAAAATACAGAATCCAATCCCTGGGTTAGCCGAAAATACAAAAACAAAGATTGATACACAGTACTAATTCATATCTGTTTTAAGTGTGAGAACGGATGGCTCAGAACACAATCCAAAATTCATTCTAGCATACATTAGTGTGAATCATCTATGTTATGTACATATGGTGTAGTATATGTTCTTATTGAATCTAGTATCTGAAGGATATAACAGAATCAAGATGAAGCCACACAATGTAATACTAAGACATCATCTACTAATAAAAGATATAGTGATAGGTTGTCATATCATCATTGCCGAGGAAAATGGGTTGGATTGCCGTATCTAGAATAATACCAATCCAACCCATTTCATGAATAAAATGTTACCAATTAACCAACCAACAAAACTACTTGTTACAAATATCGGCACTATCGGTGCTTTCGAATCGGAGTATCAGATTTTTCGGTGTCGGAAAACAAATAATTATTACTAAATTATCAAATTTTTCGGCACTATCAGTGCCCCAGACCAAGCCCCCCTCCCCCCGCACCCCTTCCCCCCACCACCCCTAACTGTAGTGCCCCGTCCCACAAAGTCAATCGGAGGAATCGAAACGCCGACGGCATTCGGACTTAGCCTTGCAACGGCTACTTGAAGGCTCGCTCGGTCGAGGCGACTTCTCGCTCAGGTGAGGTAGTTTCGGTGAACTTGCCTCATCTTAGCCTTCATTTAATAACTAGCATGTTTTCAACTTGCACAAGTTAGGATTGTTAATAAAAGAGACGCATCCACATAGCTAAGAGAATAATTCCGACCCGTCGGAATGTCTTAGAACATGAAAAATGGTCCCACGGTCTGCTTAGAAGTCGGCTCAGTGTACTTTCAAATGATACTCGATCCTTCATTTCGTGGCTTGGGAGAAGAAAATTGGCCTAAGTTGCTAAGTTGCCCCGACACCCGAATTAGCCTAAGTCATAGGCGTCGCCTACGTGAATGCTTGACAAAGCATGCACGGTCCCATCGTGTTGTTCTAACGCTCGAATTGGCCTAAGTCATAGGCGTCGTCCGCTTGAATGCTTGATAAAGCATGCACTGTCCCGTCGTTTTTCTCCAACGCTTGTATTGGTCTAAGTCATAGGCGTCGCCCGCGTGAATGCTTGAAAATGCATGCACGGTCCCGTCGTCCAAGACTTGGCATAGCCTTCGCATGTCCTGTGGGTTAAGTCGTCTTGCACGGCTTGTCGGATTAAGTCTAGGCACCCAAGAACTTGGTTGTTCAAGTCGATCCCGTGCATAGCACGTTCCCTCGACGCGGAGCTCGGCGTAGACTTTGCTCGTCGAGTTGCTGCCCGAATAAGTTAGAAAAGAGTTATGTTGGGCTATCAAAGCCAATTCTAGCACTGTTCCGCTCTAGCTGCGGTTGTCAAGTCGTATAGTCCCTCGAGAGCAAGGCTCGTCGTATAAGGTATATGACTTGAGCGATAGCGTCGCCTAGAGAATAAGGTCTGTCTAAGGCACGAGCCACGGTCGGTTTAGTGAAAAGCATGCCACGGACAAAGGAAGTCCACGCGACTGGTTGTCGTCGAGATCGGTCCCGCTACTTGGAAGTCTCGTTAAAAGTCTTGATAAGGAAGTGCACGAGATCGGTCCCGCAACTTGGGAGTCTCGCTAAAAGTCTTGATAAGGAAGTGCACGAGATCGGTCCCGCTACTTGGGAGTCTCGATAGAAAGAAGAAAAGTATGGTCATGTTAAGGAAGGATTGGTAGATCGAGTTGAGTCTTGCATGGTCATTGGACAACTTGTCGACAAGGTTAGGTCTTCTCGAGTGATCGCCGGGGCACCGGGATCACGTCGGCCTGGGAGAAGCGAGTGAGGCTCAAAGTAGGATGCTGGATAACCGCATGGGAGACTTCGGCGCCTCCGGGCTAGCTACCCGTATAGGGACGAGCCGATATCCCTGAGCCGAGATCCAAGATAGCTTGACATTGCTAGTGACCACTCATATAGATGAGTCGGCAGAATAGCGGCAAAACCGCGTGTATGCCTTTGGATTGGGTCTAGAGCTTGAATGCAGGTCCAAGCGGTAACACAAGGTCTGGGCCTAAGATTGGGCTGCAGCATAGGCACCGTGCTTCGGCACGAGATGTGGCGTTGAGTTTTATGTTGTCGGCATATAAGTTGCATAGTTTGGATGTGAGTTGTCTTAAGTCTAAGTCAGGAAAGGCCGCAAGACGGTAGCATGGATAAGTCTTGATAGCGAGGTACGACCTCAATCTTGAAGTACGAACAAGTCTAAGCAAGGTCTAGAGGCACGACCTGCACGAGTCGTTCCCCCTTGACGTCGATCGCACACGAGAATTGGTCTAGAGGCACTTGAGTTTAAGTGAAAGTCTTGGCACGGTCGAGGTCGCATGAGTTGCTCCTCGGCGAAGCGCTATCTCGAATAAGTTGAAGTCACAAATAGAGTATGGCACAACCCTGCTGTCCCGAGTTGAAGTTCGGTCATGTACATAAGCGATGAGGCACTGCCTCGATCGTAATATATGTTGGCATTGTAGCACGACCATGTCGTTGCATATCGGTTTGGTCAGGCGTCGTCATCTTAAAAACTGATCCTAAGGCAAGACTAGAAAGACAATCGTAAGGAGACTTATATTGCATAAAGTAAATGAACGTGTCAGTTTTGTATGGGTGGGCGAGGAGCTCACTCCACCAGTACAGTTGAGTACTGACACCCACACAGTTTCTATGTGCAGGCACAAATAGAAGCCCGTGGCGCGGAGCTCGCTTGGATGCGTCGAGGCACGGAGTTTCTTGGCGACTCAAAGCGTTGCGGCCGCGTGAAGTCAAGACTTATACGGGACATAATGTATGGACATCGCCTTTCGAAGCTTCCGCTGGCTCAAGGATTGCATCGAGAGATGAGAGAGAACAGAGTGACTTGTGAAATAAGAGAAAAGTGAGCACGAGAGACTTGTAATCAAGGCCTTACGCCTATTGTAATCTGAATGTTCAATATCAATAAAGAGTTCTTTTTGAATAACTTGTGTTTTGCCTTTAAATTTCTGCGGCATGTTCAATGTTTCTGCTTGGAACTTCTGTACGACGACTCCGTCGCCGCCGATGTAATCGGTCGTTATGGAACAGCCTTGCACGAGCGCAATCTAGGCTCGTGCGACATCACGCCTTAACGAGGACAATCGCTCCTATAGGAGCGGGGCATGACATAATGGTATCAGAGCATAGATTTACGTCCTTGGACTTCAAGTTGAATTTCTCAGTTTTGAAAGCTCGTCGTTGAAAAAGAAGTGTGCGCTATCTTTCAAATGTCCCTCGGCATGTCCATATAATAAGTCTAAATATTTTTAAAAGCTCGTACAAGCGTTCAATCGAACGCATCGGTAGGCCATCGCCGGACACATTGGTAGGCCGTTGTGCCGAACGGTGTCAAACTTGTCTTGATAGAAAACTCGTGCTAAAGTTAGCAAGTCGCATGCGTGCCCAACTAGTCCTATGTCGACATTAGCAAATGAACGTTCAAACTCAGAGTATAGCCCGCACGGGATGGCTATGCATACGGCCTTTTGGCTAAGTTGTGTCGTGTATCGCGCACCTCGACTTTTGGTGCAAACGAGTCGCACGCAATATCAAGTATCGCTCGGTCGAGAACGGAGATACACTTAGAGTGTATATCGATAGGAACGCTGTTAGACTAACGCTTAGGCGTGTACGGAAGAGTGGTTTGGATTTTGAGGATTAGTGTGAACGACTTAGTGCATCGATACGACGTGAGCGATTACGTTAGAGATTCGTCGAACGAATCTGAAAGATGTCTAAGCGAATGATGCGAACGTGATTGAGGATCTAGATCGGATGGCTCGAATCCGAGTGGTGTATGGTTTGTCTGGGAAATCATTCGAGCGAAAATCGAGGATTACGAGTAACAACGAGTATGTCGGCGAGGCGATGCGATCGCGCAGAGCCTTAGAACGCGTCACACTTAGTTGATCGTGACTTCGTGTGTCCCGAACGAGATATCGTTCGGACAACTTGTGTATGGACAATGCGAGTTAGAAAACGATTCGGATACGATGAATAAAAGTGAATGTCTTGATCGAGAAAATCTAGTAAATCATACGTGCGATTTCGGATTGAGTAAAATGAAATGTGACTTGAGTTTTGGACAACGATATTGAAACTAGCTTGAGGAATAGCGATCGAACTTGATCTTGAATATCGAGGAATGGTAGTATATCCAGTTCGGACAATAGCGTCAGTCGTACGACTCGAAATTGGTTGCAAAGAAAGATCGTCAGGTTACACATATCGTCGATGGTATTGAGGCGTATCAAAGATCGATATGCGTGTAACGCCCCAGTCCTAAAATACGTAGGACTAGGAACATAGACATGCCAGCTGTAAACATACGAAGTATACTCCAATATATGGAAGGCTCGTATGAATACATAAGCTGTAAAATACAGTAGAACCATAACTAATCTCATCCACACAAAAATAAATGAATAAAAGATATATAATGATAATGAATTGTCTTGATCCAATATGTTGGGCAGAGACAAATCTACTACCAACAAAATAAGGAAAAGTACATGGAAAATGAGATGAGTGGCGAGCGAAGCGAAGATGATCCAAGTGCAATCATCCTCGAAGAAATATCGATGATCACGGCTAGAGCTAAAGCACCTGCGAAAGACAATAGCACACACCTGAAGAGATAACCAGGTCCTCAGAGGGACGTAACAAGACACATAATATCATGCCATATAAACTGAATAAATATTGCTCAAATAAATAAGTCAATTGGATTATAACATGGTCCAATACACACCTATTGAACGAGCGTACCATCCCCCCAACCAAACAAGGACAGGAGATGGTAAACTAATTCACGGTGACGTATCTTTCCATGCTATGAATCCAATATGGTATCCGGACCCCAACAAGGTTCAATACCTTCTCATCGAAGTAGTAAGCCACACCTATAACCAAACAAGGACAAGATGTGACGAACTAATCTGCGACAAGTTATTATTCCAAGCCACGGTCAGATACAAGTACCCAAACCAAAAGTACTCGTACCTAACGGATAGGGTAGCCTACCGTTCTAAGTGAAATGTAGTTAAGAACAATCCTTCCTACGCATGGGCCCTGGCTAAATAGGATCGGCATAGTCCCCCCTTGGGCACCAGAGGCCCCATCAGTAAGAGCATAACGTTCCGCAGTACGTCAGTGGCCGTCAGTAATCATGGGTAATCTGACCCGCATCTCCGACGGAGCTCACGGGTTACAAAAAGGAAAGTACATCGAAGCCCATACGCTAAGGAATTGTCCTCCTCGCCCAATGCCTACTTTGTTGTATCCACAACAGTAAACCTCTATAACCGTTAAGTCAAACTAAGCATGCAACCTCTATTAGCAGTTATTCCTATCGTACGGCTTATACGTACCGGTGGCCAGCCAGTCACGCATGTCCGTATTTTACATACGACACACAACTTCGTGTTACAACGTGTCAAGGCCATGAATGCAATACACAAGGTGGTCCCTTAAATCTAGGTTGAATGTGTAAGAAAAATAATACATAGCAGGAAATATAAATGAACAGTAAGTTCTAACAGGTTATACCATGTACCACAGTTTATTTTGCATAAAGAAAAGAATACATGAAATATGAGCTAAAATAAATAAACAGCAAATGGCAAGGTGTCTTGCCTGGTAGTACGCCTGGTGTGCTGCGATAATCAAGGTGGCATGAACTGCGACTTCGGTGCAACAACTATGCATGGTGCCCTCTGATGGTGGCACAGACAGTTCCATTGGGTCCAGAAGGGTCAAATTGGTTAGGTTGGACATATTGGCGAGGGAATATGAGAATGTGTTTAGTCATGGAAAGGGGGAAATCAAAGGAGAAAGATAAATAATATAAATACAAAATTTTGAAAATACTTATAATTCTTTGAAAACCATACTTACTAGTAAAACTAAAAATAAATTTTTGTTAAATAATTGAAAATATATTTTATTACCAAAATATTTATATAAATTCAAACTTAAAATCAAAATAGTTTTTAGACTAAAATCCTAAATTTGTCAAAAATAAAGTTTTAGTAGGAATCTATATATTTTATTTGCCAAAATGATATACTGGAAATTCATAACATAATTTGGTGACTACCTTTTTATTGATCAAAATAGTTGTTCCCTTTTAGTCCGAAATAATATTTTTCTAAAATTTTATAAATACTAATATTTAGCAAATAGATAGTTTTACAAGTAACAACTACAATGATCATAATGAAAATAATGAGAAGAAGAATAATAATAACTATCTTTAACAAATAATAATAATAATGACAAATAATGATAATAATGAGATTAATAATAATAATAATAATAATAATAATATAATAACAATAATAATAATAATAATGATTAACAAAAACAAAAAGAAAAGAAGAAAAAAATAAATAATTAAATAAAAAAATAATTAAAAACATGGCTGGTTTTCAAGGAGAACACTTCTCCTAAAAAAGAAACCGCAAATTGAGAGGGATTAGAAAAATGGGAAAGGAGAGAGAGGATGGAGCTCGGGGGGTGAGAGTGGAGTCGGGGTCGGCTCACGGCGGCGGAGCTTGGGAGCGGGGCGCTGGGCGGCGACCGAAGGGTGAGGTCAGGCGGAGCTGAGATCAGTGGAAGAAGGGTTTGAAGTCGGAGAGAGGAGCGGCGGTGGTCGCGTGCTGCGACGAGGGCGGCTCGGCCGGGCTTGTCTGTGGATCTGGCCGACGGTCGAGGCGGATGAAAAAAAGGCGGCGCTTGGTGGAGACGTCGGCGGACTGAGGGAGAGGCGGCGTCGGCGGATGTGGAGGAGCGAAGGCTGTGCGCGGAGGGTTTCAGGAAGAGGGCGGCGCTGCTCGGACTGAGATGGCCGGGGTTCGGCGGCGAGGTGAGTCGAGGAGGAGAAGGGACGGCCGGAGTCAGGCACTCGACGACGGGGGTTGCCGGAGTTCGAGGGGACGGCTCGGGGTCAACGGCTGGAGTTGGTTGGCGACGCCGGCTAGGACACGCTGGCGGCGGAGCACTCGCCGGATCGAGGTAAGGGGTTTTGGTTTTTGTTGTAGATGTTGGTGGTGATATTTGTTGACGGTGGTGGCGGAGGTTGTTCGGGTGGCCGGGTGTTGGTGTCAACTGGTGGACGGGGTCGAGCGTCGGAGAAGGCGGTGGCTGTGGTTGGCGTACGGTGGACGGGGTCGTGCTGGGTGTGATGGGAAGAGGTGGTCGGTAGGACGGAGTTGGTGTTGGCAGCGGTGGTCGGGGCTTGGTCTCTGATGGTGGTGTCGGGGAAGGGTTTGAACGACGTCGAGAGGAGGGGTGAATCGGGGTAGGGGACCGGGGCTTAGAGTTAGGGATAGGGTTAAAAATTTTTATTGTGTCGGAGAAGTGTCCGACACGGAGAAAATTTGTACATGTACAATGAATGGAATAAGAGAGTCACCGGTGAAGAACAGTATGGCAACTCTAGAGGGGGGTGAATAGAGTTTATATAGAAAAATAGCCAATTAAAAATAACTCTTTCACCAACAATAAATAATCAGAGTAAAGTGCGGAAAATAAATGAAGAGCAGAAGAGCATACGCAAACACAGCGATTTTAACCTGGTTTCCCTCGTGGAGGACTAGTCCAGGCCTGAGAACTCTAGCTCAGGATTAAATCCACTATTTGTGAAATAGTAGTTTACAACCCGTGCCTTTTCTTCAGAAGAGCACGTCAACTTCTAACAGATGATCGCAGTGGCGATTTGCTTGGAATTGTCCAAGCGACTTCTTCGACTCTTGCACAAGAATCCTAACTGAGAGATGCTGAGCACTCGACACTTAGGAGGCTTGTGGCTAGTAGATGGGAAGGGTATGGCTTACTTGAGCATATAAGAGAGAAGAGAAAAGAAGATTGGATGGATTGGAATGAGAGAATTCATGCCCTATTTATAGTGTTTTTATAGGCAGAATTCGGCCAGAATTCGGGTAAGAAAATTCAAAAATTTGGCCGTTGGACAACTAGCAACCAGCTAACCCTAAAATTAGGGTTCCTGATTTCTAGGGGACAGAGTTCGGCCCGAACTCTGTGTGGAGGCAGAGTTCGGCCCGAACTCTGTCTCCAGAGCACAGAGTGGTTCTAAGGGGATTTTTGGGCAGTGTTTGGTTCAGTGGAGCTTGGGATTTTGGGTAGGCTGTAGACTAAGTGTCAAGAGCTCAGCAAGACTCAGAGTACACAAGTCTAGACTCAATGAAAATATAAAATATAGACTCGAAAACATACTGAGAGCCGGAGACTGAGCTGTCATATGTCTTGAACTGTTATGCAGACGTCGTGTGTCGTATTGAATTAATACAGATATTATTTAGTCAATGTAGTCAATATTTGGTTGACTGTGACTTTGTGTCAACAATCTCCCCCATATTGATAATTGACAAAATAATATATGTATATTCAATATTCATACCTGGACACAGTTGATTATAGCAACATAGCTCCCCCATACTTGATGCCGAGCTAGAATGTAATAGCTCCCCCGTAATCAGTGAATGGTGCTGAGCTAGAAGCAATAGCTCCCCCGTAAATAGTGCATGGAAACCTGTATAATATCTCCCAAAAAGCACAAACAAGCACAGAATTACGAAAAGATAGGATATGATACCAAACAAGTATATCCAGCCATATATATCCAGGCAGAATATACATAGTTCTCCCCCTTTTGGCAGTTAGCAATATAGACTGCAGATGAATGAATAATAAAAGAAAATTGCAGTAGACAATTAATAGTAATACAACCACACCAAGCAGAGAAGAAACAGTATAGAAATAATCAAAAGAAGTACTAGCATAAAGTGTCATAACCAAATGTCAAACACACAACCAGAGTTTAAAAGCATCCAAGTACATAAAGCTGAAACTAACTAACTAGAAATGAAAATGCAATAACTAAGATCAACATCAGTAGCAGCAGCAGCAGATAGTAGCCAATCTCCATCATGGAGCACGAGATGGTCCAGGAGTGTCAGAACGTCTGGGATCCACAAAAGCAGCACCCGGATCCAGGTAACGCATGACCCACGGATCATCAATGCGATAGCCCTCACGATCGGGATCCCGTTGCATGGGAATGGGCATAGTAGGATGATGGGACATGGAGTACCGAATATCATGCAGCGAGTTGCTGAGTGCACTCATCTGCAGGGTAGTGCGGTAGTCCATCTGAGCCCACCGATCGTCCTCTAAGTCGAAACGATCCCGGAGCATGGTCTGGATGGAGTCAAGAGTGGCATATGGAGGAGGTGCATCCTGACCGAGTGGAGGGGCGTCTGGCTCCTCATCATCAGAATGCTCAGAAGCCTCAGGAGAGGCGACGACTGCTTGAGTACGTCGTGCCTTGGACAGGAAAGCAGGAGCAGGCAGGAACGGACAGTCATGAATAGGAATGATGAATGCACGAAAAACCATAGGAAGGTATAAAGGATAAACCAAAGCTCTTGGTTTCTTCCTACAATTTATCATCCAGTCCATCATTGCCCTAGGAAGATTGAAGGGGATACGAAAATGAAGGTGATATAAAGCAGAGATCTCAAAGTAGGTAACTTCATCAGTTGAACCAGCTTTTGGTAAGATAGTATTGAACACGATGCGATGAAGTTTATAAAAGTAGGGGGTGAGATGCTTGGCCTTTAGCTTGCGAGGACTTACGTTAGGAGCACATAAATCCTCCTTGAATCCTTCAAGGGAAGTATCGCCAACAAATTGAAGTTGACGTGCTTCCACAAGCTTGTCCCACACATCAAGATCCGGGAGAGCAAGAAAGTCTCCCAACTCAGAATCATTGAAGGCAATGTTAATGCCAGCAACCCGGGAATAGATGTGGGTTGCATCGTGAGTCAGATTACAGTAGAACATTTGGATTGCGCTACGGTAAATGACAAAGTTGGAAGCAACTAGTTCATCCAAACAAAGATCACGAAATAAAGATTCATATTGAGAAAATATTGTGAAATTGATGGGATGGCCCCCAAACACCGGACGAGTCCTAAAATTGCTAAACCATTCATTAGAGGCGTCTAGCGACACAAATAGACGGTCGTCGTATGTATTAGGGTCATCGGGACGCGGCGGATTGAACAACGGATGAATGGGGTGTTGTTCAACAACTTGTTCAATCGGAGGAGGGGGAACCGAAGAGGAAGCTCCCTCATGTCGAGTCCTTCTCCCTCGTTTGGACAAGCGAGATGCCATTTGCAAAGAAATAGGAGAACTTGAAAATGATAGAAAGAGAGAGTTATACCTGAAAATAATACCAAACAGTGGAAGAGAATGTTGAAAAACCCCTTTTCCTTGATTTTGAGAAGAAATGGAGCTTTCTAGATCAAGAACTAAGGTTAGGGTTTGGAAAGAAGAAGGTTGAAGAGGTGGAGAAGAAGGAAATATGGGAGGAAAGAGAAGGAATCCCGAAATAAAATAGGGGTTTGTCTTTGGTCGGATAGAATATTGACCATTGGATCTAAAATGATCCAACGGCAGAGGCTGATCCCGACTCTGGAACAATTGGACCGAACTCGGCCCGAACTCTGTTGGGGGCAGAGTTCGGCCCGAGTTTTGGATTAGTGGTCCAGAACAGAAAACAGGCTGAAAAGATAGAAAAATTGGTTAAGTGTTGAAGAAAAAAGTTTGATAAATTCAATGAAGTACATAGAGAGGTACACAAAAGTCAGAATGAACTTTAGAAAAATCAATTAGGCAATATTAAATCGAAACAAACCATATAACAAACAAGAAAATATATTGTAATTCAATATTTCAAATTTGCCATGGGTTAGCTGCAGGGGCCGGATCCCAGCTAGCGGTAGTCCTGAGGACTAGTGCACCGTGTCGCTTAGGCTTTTACGCCTTGTTGTCAGAAGGACCCTTTTGGCTTGTATCCATACCAAATTTGTCGTAAAAGAATCAAAATATACTCGATATTTATGCAGGTGAGTCTCAACTTATAACTGCTTCATCCAAAATTCCGAGTTCACGACAAAGAAAATTGAAGCGCTCTTCGGATAATGGCTTAGTAAAGAAATTTGCTAGCTGATGATCAGTGTCAATAAACTCTAAGTTAATCGTGCCATTTTGCTGATGATCACGCAAAAAGTGGTGTCTGATCTCAATGTGTTTAGTGCGTGAGTGACAGACAGGGTTCTTAGTCAAATTAATGGCACTAGTATTGTCACAGAATATAGGAATATGCATAAAAGATAACTTATAGTCTTCAAGGGTTTGCTTCATCCACAGAATTTGTGCACAACAACGCCCAACTGCTATGTATTCAGCTTCTGTTGTGGATAGTGCGACAGAGTTCTGCTTCTTGCTAAACTAGGAGACTAAAGCTTTTCCTAATAAATGACACGTGCCGCTCGTACTTTTACGGTCGACCTTGCATCCAGCGAAGTCAGCATCGGAATAACCAATAAGATCAAATGATGTTGACTTGGGATACCATAGGCCCACTGTAACCGTACCCTTAAGGTATCGAAAGATACGCTTAACCGCGGTCATGTGTGATTCCTTAGGATTAGCTTGATATCTAGCACATAGGCAAACACTGAACATGATATCGGGACGACTAGCAGTTAAATAGAGTAAGCTGCCTATCATACCTCGATACTTACGTTGATCAACGGGTTTGCCGCTCTCATCTGGTTCGAGTTTGGTTGAAGTAGCCATTGGCGTGCTGATTGGTTTGACGTTGTCAAGATCGAACTTCTTCAGCATGTCCTTGGTATACTTCGATTGGCAGATGAAAGTTCCATTAGCCATTTGTTTCACTTACAGACCAAGAAAGTAGTTGAGCTCTCCCATCATGCTCATCTCAAATTCTGTCTGCATACACTTGGCAAATTCTTGACAGAGGGTTTCATCAGTAGAACCAAAAATGATATCATCAACATAAATTTGAATCAACAGAATAGTGTCTTTAAAAGATTTTATAAACAGTGTAGTGTCAATTTTCCCTTTTGAAAAACTTTTCTCAAGTAAGAAGCTACTTAGCCTTTCATACCAAGCTCTGGGGGCTTGTTTGAGGCCATAAAGCGCTTTCTTTAGCTTGAACACGTGGTCGGGAAATTTGTGATTTTTAAATCCAGGAGGTTGTTTCACATAAACTTCCTCCTTAATAAAACCATTCAAGAAAGCACTTTTCACATCCATTGAAATAGTTTAAAGTTTTGAAAATTAGCAAAAGCACAAAGCATCCGAATGGATTCTAGTCTAGCAACAGGAGCATACGTCTCATCGTAGTCGATACCTTCCTCTTGGTTGTATCCTTAAGCTACTAGACGAGCTTTGTTACGTGTGACTGAACCATCTTCATTTACTTTGTTTCTAAAAACCCATTTAGTACCAATTATCGAGTGATTAACCGGTCTAGGAACGAGTTCCCATACTTGGCTTCTCTCGAATTGGTTGAGTTCTTCTTGCATAGCAGAAATCCAAAATTCATCATTAAAAGCTTCAGAAATGTTTTTAGGCTCTACTTGTGAAATGAAGGCAGTGCTAGCAACGGAGTCTCTTAGTGATGATCTAGTAGTTACTCCACGTGAAACTTCTCCTATAACTAAATTTTCTGGATGAGAAGGTTTGAAAGAGAATTTCTTAGGCAAACCCTCCAGAGAATTAGTTTCGGTTGAAGTATTCATTGGAGTAGAAGTTGATGGCTCAACGTCATCATCAAGAGTACTTACTGCACTGTTGTCTTCATCAAAAGTCATATTTGTTGACTCTTCCACAATAAGTGAGCGTTTATTAAAAACTCTATATCCCTTACTCTTGGCGGCATAACCAAGAAAGATACCATCGTCAGCTTTAGCATCAAATTTGCCTAAGTTGTCTTTGGTGTTAAGGATAAAACATCTACAACCAAAAACTTTAAAATAAGAAACATTGGGGGTTCTCCCAAACCAAAGCTCATAGGGTGTTTTCTTCGTAATGGGACGAATTAGCACCCTATTCAAAATGTGGCATGCTGTACTGACAGCTTCTGCCCAAAAGTATTTCGGAAGTGAAAATTTATTCAACATGACTCTGGCCATATCGCCGAGAGTTCTATTCTTCCGCTCCACAACACCATTTTGTTGAGGAGTTCTAGGACAAGAAAATTCATGATCAAAACCATTTGCATTACAAAAATTTTCAAAATCATAATTTACGAATTCGCCTCCATGATCACTTCGGATTCGAGTAATTATGTAGCCTTTTTCGTTTTGAACTTTCTTCACAAAAACTTTGAAAACAGAAATAGCATCGCTCTTATTAGCGAGAAAGAAAACCCAAGTAAATCTTGAAAAATCATCAACAATAACAAATGCATAAAGTTTGCCACCAAGGCTAGCTATTCTACTAGGACCAAATAAATCCATATGAAGTAATTGCAAGGGTCTAGTAGTACTTACAGAGTTGATGGAATGAAACGAGGATTTAGTTGCCTTGTTTAGTTCACATTCGGCACATACCGTGTCCTTTTTGAATATGATGTCAGGCAATCCTCTCACTAGCTTCTTGGTAGAAAGCCTAGATATAGCATCCATGTTGGTGTGACCAAGACGCTGGTGCCAAAGTAGTCGTTCGTCTTTGTGGGCATATAGACATCTACCTGCATTGTTAGTATTTACAGAAAGATAGAAAATATAGATGTTGTCCTCTCTTTTCCCTTCAAAAGCAATGTCTCCTGTTGACCTATCATAGATGTAGCAACTGTTTTGTCCAAAGTTAATATCATATCCATGATCAGCAAGATGACTAATGCTGAGCAGGTTATGCTTTAACTCGGTCACTAGACAGACATCCTTTATTACAGGAGAAAGAGGATGACCAATGATACCATTACCTATTATGTGCCCTTTGAGATTGTTACCGAAGGATACATATCCTTCTCTCTTCATCGATAGTGATGCAAAAAGATTTACGTCTCCCGTCATATGTCGCGAGCATCCACTATCGAGAATCCACTTACTTTCAGTTGAAGAGGGAAGGTCCACCTACATCAAGAGTAGATGTGTCCTTTGGTACCCGAGTTCTTGAGGGTCCTGAAAAGTTAGTCTTTAGAAACCAAGTATATATCTTTTTATCTACAAGTCTTCTAAATTTGCACTGTGGTGAGATGTGTCCATGTAATCCACAGTAAGTACAGATAGCATTCTTATTTATACTAGGAGCATGAGGATAATATCTATAAGCAACAGGATGAGGATGGTCATGATGTGAAGAGTTGGCATGGTGATGATGATTATGCACAAAATGAGTGGCATGGTGATGGTGTCTATGAGGCATATCATGATGGTATTGTCTATGATGTGTGACATGCTGATATTGTCTATATGGCATGGCATGATGATTTTGTCTATATGGCATGACATGATGATTTTGTCTATATGGCATGGCATGATGATTTTGTCTATATGGCATGGCATGATGATTTCTATGTGTGGAGTGATGTTGATTGTGTCTTTATGCATGATGATTGTGTACTGAGTGAGAATTGTTCTTACGTGCACGTGGTTTGTGAAAGTTTGTGTATATAAATGCATGGTTATGTGCTGCATGAGAATGACGTGGTTGACTAGCATGAGTGGTGTTGTGCCCATGTGATTGGGTTTGAGGTTGAACAACCTGTTTACCCAATTTGGTTTCTAATCTTTTAGAAACAGCTTGCAGTTCATCAACCTTAATATTTAAGCCATATATCTTAGTCATGGAAATCTTGTGTCTACTCTTTTCTTCAGCAAGCAACGTGTTGAGTGTAGTAATTTCTTGAGTTTGTTGCTCAATACGTGCTTCAGCATCATGTAAGCTTAATTTAAGCTTGGATACTTCATCAGTGTCATTTGTGGGTGTCGTGTTTCTAACATTATCAAGAAGTAAAAAAACTCTTTGTATCTCATCTTCAAGACTTTTGATTTTGTCCTTGGCATGTTTGTATTTACCGATGACCTTTTTGTGATCATCGAGTAAATCAGTGAAAGCCTCGCCAAGTTCATCAAAAGAGAAGTCATCTAGAGTTTCGTTAGATACCTTGTTGGAAGTTGCCATTAGGCACACATTAGCTGTATCTTGAGGAGAGTCCTTTTCTTCCTCGGAGTCACTCGCTTCACTTTCATGCCAAATGCCTGTGTTGGCATATTTCCTTGATGAGTTCCTTTTGTATGGCTTCTCATGGCAGTTGCTCTTCTTCAGGAATGGGCAGTCTTTTCGGACATGTCCAGTTTTCTTGCAACCGTAACAAGTTGGCTCTTCTTCATCGTCTTCTTAAGATTCCTTCTTCCTTCGATTGAAGCGAAGGAATTTCCTGAAGTTGCGAACCATGAGAGCTTGGTCTTCATCATCCGAATTATCTTCTTCGGTCTCATCATGATTAGCTCTTCGTTGATGAGCTTTGAGTGCGATCTCCCTGGTCTTCGGAACGGGCTCTTCGAAGTCCTTGAGGTCAAGCTCGTGAGTCATGAGTTTACCCATCAAGGTCTCCATTGACATTGTTGTGAGATCGTTCCCTTCTATGATGGCTGTCACCTTAGGATTCCAAATCTTTGGTAGCCCTCTGAGCAACTTACGAATCTTCTCGTGGTTTGAGTACTGCTTTCCAAGCGAGGATAGAGGATTGATGATGTCGAGGAATCTTGTGAACATTTGAGTGATCGTCTCACTTGGCTTCATCTTGAAGGCTTCGTATTCTTGAGTGAGACGGCTTATTTTAGATTCCTTGACCTGTGTGGTTCCTTCATGCGTCACTTCTAGAAGTCTCCATACTTCATGAGCAATGGTGCATGTAGAGACCCTGTTGAACTCATTCCTGTCTATAGCACAGAATAAAGCATTAATAGCCCTAGCATCTAGACTTGCCTGTTTCTTCTCCTCGACAAAATATTTGTCGTGTGGTTTCTCAATGAGGTCACCATCGACAACTATCCTGGCGGACTTTTTGTAACCGTCAGTGACGACAGTCCACAGGTCAAAGTCTAGAGACTTAAGATAGAAGCTCATCCTTGTTTTCCAATATGTATAGTTAGTTCCATCAAATAGGGGAGGCCTATGAGTGGACTGACCTTCACCATGATTGGAAATCAAGGATTGTGTGGTTGCTATGGATCAGCTCTTAGGATGTTAGTCCTTATAAAGAGAACAGAGCTCTGATACCAATTGAAGAACAGTATGGCAACTCTAGAGGGGGGTGAATAGAGTTTATATAGAAAAATAGCCAATTAAAAATAACTCTTTCACCAACAATAAATAATCAGAGTAAAGTGCGGAAAATAAATGAAGAGCAGAAGAGCATACGCAAACACAGCGATTTTAACCTGGTTTCCCTCGTGGAGGACTAGTCCAGGCCTGAGAACTCTAGCTCAGGATTAAATCCACTATTTGTGAAATAGTAGTTTACAACCCGTGCCTTTTCTTTAGAAGAGCACGTCAACTTCTAACAGATGATCGCAGTGGCAATTTGCTTGGAATTGTCCAAGCGACTTCTTCGACTCTTGCACAAGAATCCTAACTGAGAGATGCTGAGCACTCGACACTTAGGAGGCTTGTGGCTAGTAGATGGGAAGGGTATGGCTTACTTGAGCTTATAAGAGAGAAGAGAAAAGAAGATTGGATGGATTGGAATGAGAGAATTCATGCCCTATTTATAGTATTTTTATAGGCAGAATTCGGCCAGAATTCGGGTAGAAAAATTCAAAAATTTGGCCGTTGGACAACTAGCAACCAGCTAACCCTAAAATTAGGGTTCCTGATTTCTAGGGGACAGAGTTCGGCCCGAACTCTGTGCGGAGGCAGAGTTCGGCCCGAACTCTGTCTCCAGAGCACAGAGTGGTTCTAAGGGGATTTTTGGGCAGTGTTTGGTTCAGTGGAGCTTGGGATTTTGGGTAGGCTGTAGACTAAGTGTCAAGAGCTCAGCAAGACTCAGAGTATACAAGTCTAGACTCAATGAAAATATAAAATACAGACTCGAAAACATACTGAGAGCCGGAGACTGAGCTGTCGTCTGTCTTGAACTGTTATGCAGACGTCGTGTGTCGTATTGAATTAATACAAATATTATTTAGTCAATGTAGTCAATATTTGGTTGACTGTGACTTTGTGTCAACAACCGGGGTCGGACCCGAGGCCGTCACGGCTGACACGAGGATGGATGGAACACCGACACGAGCACGAACGTTGTGGA
Organism: Iris pallida; assembly: GCA_029216955.1. Taxonomy (NCBI): domain Eukaryota; kingdom Viridiplantae; phylum Streptophyta; class Magnoliopsida; order Asparagales; family Iridaceae; genus Iris; species Iris pallida. The sequence goes on from JANAVB010011399.1 coordinate 9,872,346, forward strand.
GAAATAATTTATGGAGGAATTTATGAATTGTAGCAATTTGGAGGAGTACCTGCCTATTTATAGGATGTGGGAATTCCCAGTTGGATAGGATTAGGAAAGGATTTAAAAGCCAAATAGATAATTCAATTTATTTAATTCAAATCCAAATCCAAATACAAATCCTATTTAAATTATATCCCTTTAGTTTAAAATCAAATCAAATAAATCAAATTTCATTTATTGATATTAATTTAATCTATTTAAATAAATCCAAAAATCAAATCAAGATTTAAATTACCACAATATTTTTAGAATATGTTTTCCAAAAATGCTATTATAATAATTTCGAAAATACCTTATTATTTAAAATAACCTAATAATTAATTATGATATACGTATGTATAATTATTTATACAAAATTATGCTTTTCTAGTATACAATGAAATATAATTTATTATTAATAAATATTAGAAAGAAAGGCTTAAAATAACCAACTTAGAAATTTGGTATAATGGCAAAAATAATTATTATATATATTATCTTGAAACTATAAAAATAGAAAAAAAATTTCTAAAAATATGTACGCTCGCACATATTCGCACTCGTCGAGCAATTACGAAAAATAAAATTTCGTGCGCGACGTACAACACGACTACGCGACGTACAATACAAAAATTTTAAATCAGTACCAAATTTATATATATAAAAAAGAAGTAGAAATTTAGGGGTTTTACATCCTACCCAACTTAAAAGAATTTCGTCCTCGAAATTAAGAATTCGTAGGGGATGAGAAGGCACAACGGTAGATAGAAGGGTTCGAAGTTTATATGGTCGTAGTCTAGGTTGAGGATATGATTAAGAGATGATTGTAATCACTCTTAAATTCAAGTGATTAGAATGTCAAGGTTGTAGATTTAGGGTCGAGGGAAATGTCGAGTAGTTCAAGACAAAGATATGGCAATATCGAGTGATAATGGTCATAGGTGATAGGATAGCTAGAGGACATTCTAGTATAACGCATTCGTCCTTCTAAAATAGGTGAAGGCGAAAGAAATATAGAGTTCGAAGGAGGCGTTATCGAATACGAATACGTGATTCAAAGGCGACCGAATAATTTCAAAAAGAATTTTCAAGGCAGTCGTGGATGGGTTTTTAAAGGCCAAGTTTAAGTATGTTCCATCCACATAGAATAATAGACAAAAAGCGAACCAAAATGCACTTGGTTGATCAGACCATTATGCACTGGTTCTGATTAGACGATACGCTAGTGGGAGCTCTTCCAATAACATATGTCGTGAACAAGCTCGATAAATCAATGAACTTGCAAATCTAGGTTATAGTAGCAACATTTGTCAAGAGTGTGAAATTATAGGCACGAGAGTTTAAAAATTGGAAGAAGTATAAATTGGTTCGAACTTCTAAAGGATATAAGTCGTGTTATGTGATGGTCTTTATACAATCGTCCTATAGTCTTCTGTCCAAGTCCTTGGTTGGCTAGACGGGTTAGGGTTCTCTAGATTCTAGAATCTAAATAAACTTGCTAATATAGGTTAGTAGGTCCAAGGGGTTGCTAGGTCATAAGGCATTCTACCCAACTTAAAAGAATTAAGCTAAGGGTGTTTTGGGACATCCAACTAGTAGGGTCACTCTCTAATAAGCACGAAGGGAAGATAAGAATAACGATAGGAGGAATTAAGCAAGATGCAATTGATGAGTTGAACGGTAGTTCGAATATGGAATCAAGGAAAGAGGTCAAGTATGTGGATGAGATCCTAGACTTCTAATCCTATACGCAGGCTTGTTTGGTACGGTAAAGTAACCAAACAATTTATCTTGACCTACATGGGCCACCTCAAAAACATGTAACGCCCCAGTCCCAAAATACGTAGGACTAGGAACATAGACATGCCAGCTGTAAACATACAAAGTATACTCCAACATATGGAAGGCTCGTATGAATACATAAGTTGTAAAATGCAGTAGAACCATAACTAATCTCATCCACACAAAAATAAATGAATAAAAGATATATAATGATAATGAATTATCTTGATACAATATGTTGGGCGGAGACAAATCCACTACCAACAAAATATGGAAAAGTACATGGAAAATGAGATGAGTGGCGAGCGAAGCGAAGACGATCCAAGTGCAATCATCCTCGAAGAAATAACGATGATCACAACTAAAGCTAAAGCACCTGCGAAAGATAATAGCATACACCTGGAGAGATAACCAGGTCCTCAGAGGAACGTAACAAGACACATAATATCATGCCATATAAACTGAATAAATATTGCTCAAATAAATAAGTCAATTGGATTATAACATGGTCCAATACACACCTATTGAACGAGCGTACCATCCCCCCAACCAAACAAGGACAGGTGATGGTAAACTAATTCACGATGACGTATCTTTCCATGCTATGAATCCAATATGGTATCCGGACCCCAACAAGGTTTAATACCTTCTCATCGAAGTAGTAAGCCACACCTACAACCAAACAAGGACAAGATGTGACGAACTAATCCGCGACAAGTTATTGTTCCAAGCCACGGTCAGATACAAGTATCCAAATCAAAAGTACTCGTACCTAACGGATAGGGTAGCCTACCGTTCTAAGTGAAATGTAGTTAAGAACAATCCTTCCTACGCATGGGCCCTGGCTAAATAGGATCGGCATAGTCCCCCCTTGGGCACCAGAGGCCCCATCAGTAAGTGCATAACGTTCCGCAGAACGTCAGTGGCCGTCAGTAATCATAGGTAATCTGACCCGCGTCTCCGGCGGAGCTCACGGGTTACAAAAGGAAAAGTGCATCGAAGCCCATACGCTAAGGAATTGTCCTCCCCGTCCAATGCATACTCTGTTGTATCCACAACAGTAAACCTCTATAACCGCTAAGTCGAACTAAGCATACAACCTCTATTAGCGGTTATTCCTATCGCACGGCTTATACGTACCGGTGGCCAGCCAGTCAGCATGTCCGTGTTCTACATGCGACACACAACTTCGTGTTACAACGTGTCAAGGCCATGAATGCAACACACAAGGTGGTCCCTTAAATCTAGGCTGAATGTGTAAGAAAAATAATACATAGCAGGAAATATAAATGAACAGTAAGTTCTAACAGGTTATGCCATGTATCACAGTTTATTTTGCATAATGAAAAGAATACGTGAAATATGAGCTAAAATAAATAAACAACAAATGGCATGGTATCTTGCCTGGTAGTACGCCCGGTGTGCTGCGATAATCAAGGTGGCATGAATTGCAACTTCGGTGCAACAACTATGCATGGTGCCCTCTGATGGTGGCACAGACAGTTCCATTGATCAAAATAGTTGTTCCCTTTTAGTCCAAAATAATATTTTTCTAAAATTTTATAAATACTAATATTTAGCAAATAGATAGTTTTGCAAGTAACAACTACAATGATCATAATGAAAATAATGAGAAGAAGAATAATAACTATCTTTAACAAATAATAATAATGATGACAAATAATAATAATAATGAAATTAATAATAATAATAATAATAATAATATTATAATAACAATAATAATAATAATAATAATAATAAGGATTAACAAAAACAAAAAGAAAAGAAGAAAAAAATAAATAATTAAATAAAAAAATAATTAAAAACATGGCTGGTTTTCGAGGAGAACACTTCTCCTAAAAAAGAAACCGCAAATTGAGAGGGATTAGAAAAATGGAAAATGAGAGAGATGATGGAGCTCGGGGGGTGAGAGTGGAGTCGGGGTCGGCTCGCGGCGGCGGAGCTTGGGAGCGGGACGCTGGGCGACGACCGGAGGGTGAGGTCAGGCGGAGCTCAGATCAGTGGAAAAAGGGTTTGAAGTCGGAGAGAGGAGCGGCGGTGGTCGCATGCTGCGACGAGAGCGGCTCGGCCGGGCTTGTCGACGGATCTGGCCGACGGTCGAGGCGGATGAAAAAAGACGGCGCTTGGTGGAGACGTCGGCGGACTGAGGGAGAGGCGGCGCCGGCGGATGTGGGAGAGCGGAGGCTGTGCGCGGAGGTTTTCAGGAAGAGGGCGACGCTGCTCGGACCGAGATGGCCGGGGTTCGGCGGTGAGGTGAGTCGAGGAGGAGAAGGGACGGCCGGAGTCAGGCACTCGACGACGGGGGCTGCCGGAGTTCGAGGGGACGGCTCGGGGTCAACGGCTGGAGTTGGTTCGCGACGCCGGCTAGGGCACGCCGGCGGTGGAGCACTCGCCGGGTCGAGGTAAGGGGTTTTGGTTTTTGTTGTGGATGTTGGTGGTGATATTTGTTGACGGTGGTGGCGGAGGTTGTTCGGGTGGCCGGTGTAATGCCCCGCTCCGTACGGTGCATTATGCTGAGTCATTGACTAGAAGAGTTGCCTTGTCCCAAAGAATGCATCGAGTGAATCGATGCGAAATGCCGCGTTGCCCCGAAGGATGAGTGCGTTGAATCGGCTCGAAGATTCTAAGAAATCGAATCGACCAAGGCGCAAGTCCGAATCGATGCAAGTATTGATCTTAGTTGGTTTTGTGTGCAGGTTATACTTTGACGGGAAAATATTAGAGGTCGATCTTTTACAATATTTAGTAAGGGGTCCACAAAATCAAATCGTCGCCTTGCGACGGGCTAAGACTTGGGCACGCTATGGCAAATCGGACGTATAACTCAATGAAGCACGAAGTGCTCGAATGGCTAAGTCAGGAGAGTGGCCGTGCAACAAAGTTAGGGAATCGAGCCGCATCGGCTCGACGAAATGACGAAGGCGTATCGACTCAAGGTAGGAGGATTGACTTCTTTTACTCCTTCATTCGATAAGTCAAATATATCATTGTATGCTAAGTTAACCTATCGACGCCACGGGCGTAGTCCGATCGGAGATAAATCATAGTGTGAGTCGAACACTAAGTTAGAACAATTGAAATGAAACGTGCATCAATATGCACGAGTCGCTATGGGACATTGGATATCGCTAAGGCGAGCGTCTCGGTGCGCAAGCCGTCAGAACATGGGATAATTATACTCGGCGAGTGCCTTAGTGCACGAACCATACCGTGCCTTCGCGCACGAGTTAGACGGCTAGAACATTGAAAGACAACAGGCGAGCGCCCTAGCGCGCAAGCCCGAACATTGAATGCTAAGTTATAGAACAGGGAAATACGGTTGAAACGTGCCTAAGTACACGGGATAATAAAAGATGGCTTCGTTGCAAGAGAATACAGTTGTGGCATGAATGTGGCAGAACTGTCGGATATGACATGGTGTCTCGAAAGGTGTTCGAGACCTTTGGGTCGTTCGGTTGACGAGCATTGAGTTGAGGCACGATGCCATTGAATCATTGAAACAAAGTATGAAATGTAAGAACACAGAAAGTTAACGAAAGAGACGCGAGATGATGAAGTCTGAGTCTTGTACTCAAGGCTATGCTTGATTGTTTGAATGATAGTGCGTTGCATGGTCGAATGGAATGGACTTGAGATAATTGCGATGATATCTTCCGTGCACGGAACGTTCCCTCCGAACGGGCACACCGGGGCACCGGGACCGTTCGACCTAGGAGGGATGATAATCTTTGATTGGCGCACATCTGCGAAGTCCGATTAGCACTCGGTCGTAAATGTGAGAAGCCACAAATGATGGTAGGCACGCGGTAAGTTTCGGTTGTTGGGATAGCAACCCAACCCGTGAAACGCCGGGCTACCCAAACAAGAGATTGAAAAGAATGAGAGAAAAGAAAGTAAGAAAAGATAAAAGAGAAACTCCTTTAGTCTATTCCGGCACGGATACGCCCACGACCTTCATATAGTTAAGGAACGATGGGTTGAAAGTGTAGGCGCGTATGCGTCCCACATAGAGATCCTGCTTAGAGATGCACATATAACATGACAGGGAAGAAATGCGGCGTATTCACCTTGCGTCGGTACAAGGGCGAGTGCGTCGACTTGGTAAGTCGCACCACGAATCAAAAACAAGATTGTTTGTTTGCTTGCCTATTCAATTTGATAACATGCTGCTATGATGACATGCTTTACGCTTTCGAAGATGCCATGAAATTGATCCTAAGGAGAACATAGCAAGATCATAAGCTAAGTTGCATGATTCAACATAAATATTAAAATATCGGTTTGGAAAGATGATCTTTGCTTCAGTACATGCGAGGACGAACGTACTGATCCCCCACCAGCTTCATGTAGGGTGCAGGGAAGGGATTGCTCACGGCGAAGCGTTGCTTGAACGTGTTAAGGCTTGGAATGCCGAAGCGTATTGAAGCGTGCTATCGTATTGACGCTCGAACTACGCAGCTGGATTGATGCGGCCGAGATATAGAAGGCATGATGTATGGAACGGTGAAATCCTTTATGGGCAAGAGATAACCTGAGTGTTGTAGCCAATCTGGCATATATTGTTAGGCTATCGAAAGCCATTGTAATCTCAGTTTCGGATATCAATAAAGAGAATTGTTTCGTATACTCTGTTTTTCCTATCGTTGTTAATATCGAATCAAAAGATAACCATTTGAGAACTTGTCACCTTGCCTTGCACGAGCACAACTCCAGGCTCGTGCGGCATCACGCCCCCTGCGAGGACGATGATTCGGATGATTCCGGGTCGGGGCGTGACAAATTGGTATCAGAGCTCTAGGCTCAATTTCCTCTGGACGCTTGCTTCATTACAATTCTAAAAGTTGCCCACCACCACTTGATACCACTCTTGACTCTACTCGATGCCGCACTGGATGTTCCATACAATAAGTCTAATACAATCGTGAAATTTTGCCACATGTGTTTTGGAAATTTCATGATATTTGCTAAGAAAGTCGCGAAGGGTATATTGCATTGAATGCAACGAGCCATTAAAAAAATGTTAGTTGCTGCAAGTGCAACAAATTATGAAATACGATTTGAGATGTTGTCGTAATGTAACATGTTAAAAGAGAAATAAAATGATGCACGAAGTGCAGCGAGTTAATGTGAATATGCGTTAAAATGAAAGTGAGAAGTGATAAGCCAATACCGAATGTGTTAAACGGATTGTGCATTGACTTGGAAAGTCGAGAGTAATTCGTTGCACGAGGTACGGTAAATATCAGAAATGATCGTTGCATGATGTGCAACGCGTATTGGAAAGTAAAATCATTGTACGTGGTGCAACGCATATCAAATTAATCGTTGCACGAAGTGCAAAGGAAATTGGAAATAAATCGTTGTACAAAGTGAAATGAAAGTGTCAAAAATAAATCGTAGCACGATGTGCAACGCGTATCTAAATAAATTGTTACACGAGATGCAACGTAAGGAAAGAATTGAAATCGTAAATCGATAGAACGAATCGTTCGGTTGCACATCAAACTTATGTTGGCAAACGAGAACATTGACCGAGTTGCGTCAGATTTGATAGAATCAAAGTTACGGTTGTGATCAAGCACGATCACTGCGGAAATCGTGAGTCGGAAGAGATCGTTGGTTTACTAAGTATAGCACGAGGGAAATGGCTTAAATTCCGAGTGGTATATGCCATACCACGTAGGCGATGAATGACTCGATTTCGAGTGGTATATGGTATATCACTTGTGCGATGAATTGCATCGACGCGTTGTGAGAATTGCGGAAGGTTTGTCCGCAACGGACGGGGGAGTACCGTGACTCGATTGAAAATTTGTATGGCGATATGTTGATGTAAGTGTTCTTCGAAAATCGGTTGGGACGAGAAGGCGAGACTTGTATCGATGAACGATACGTCGGACGAAAGTTATAAGTTGGTCGGACGACCGAGACTAGCAAAATGATTATGCCTTGACGCAATAATCGGATCGACGGGAAAGGAATACTCGAGCTTACAAATGAGTTGCACGACTTGCAATCTCGATAGAAATGTTGAGCGAGGCGAATCGAATCGCATGACTTGCGATTTCGATAGAAATGTTAGGCGATGCGAATTGTAATCGAATCGCACGATGTGCGACTTCGGTGAAGAGTTGGTTGATGTGAGTAATCGTGCCTAAGAAATAGTTGGCTACGTTACGGCGACACTCATTTGTGTACGACTGAAAAGCACGCGAAACTTAGAGGGCGTGATCGTATAACTCGAGGGTTCGATGTTGGATAATCGGTAACTCAGTTACGCGATCAAAGTATAGCGGGATGCGGCGAATCAGAGAACGAGTGGATGCGTATGGAAAAGTTCGTTGCGAACTTGGATGTATGTGATGCGAGTTAAGTCGACGTTGAAACGGATTCGAAGTCGACCCACTTGCTATCGAAATTGATATGAACTATCAAGATCGATACGCAAGAAAACGTAAGCACGATGTGAGAATACAAAATGGAGTGCGCCTTGCGCTACCAAAATTTTGTAAGTAATGATACGAGAATGAACGAACTTGGTTGATCGTAAATTTTGTGATTGATCAGGACGAGACTATTAGTCATCGATGATTGTTCGATGCGTATAGCGTCTCGTGTGTCGACCCATAAATAAGATAGACTCGAATTCGATACGAGTAGATGTTTCGTAAATTGTGAAATCATCGACGGTAGTAGATGACTTGACTCGGAGGATAGTTGCGCATCAGTTGCGCCGATAGAAACAGTTTTATCCGAAATTTGGGTAGTCGCATAGAATCGTCGGAACGTGATTTGGCTCTGAAATAAGATATAGCATGGTTCGTAGTAAACTGTCCTTCATTAATGATCCACAATTATCGAGCGTAGCTTCGGGGCAGCTGACCCTAGAAGACTTGACCGCCAAATCAAATTGAATACTGCAGACCGTAAGATGACCCATGCGATATTGCATATGGGATTTCACTGATAACAAGTATAACACGGTGCATGTTGACGATAAGTCTAGGCGATCGAGAATTGTTGGAACAACTTTCGATGAGAATGATAAGTTAGATTTTGAGTATTCGTCGGATGAATACTTGAATGGTTATGTTGGTCGACGGTCGAACTAGAGTTCACCAACGGACTTGGTGATTCGGATAGGCGATTATGAGAGTCGTGCTATGCACGAGAGAGAACGATAAGAAAATTACTTACGAGTTGTACCGTTAGATTCGGATTCACCTCGCAATTGAGCTTGCGTGAATTGAACCTATATTCGATGTTGCGAGACGGGTAAGTTGGGAATTTGGCTAGTAAATTCCTACTCGTTAGGAATCGAATGTAAGGTGCATCGTAAAGACCTTCGTGTCAAGGTGATCGTTGCCTTGAGCACCGTCGCCTTGATATAAACTTTTGGGTCGAATAGATTGTGGCCTTTGTGCAATGTCAATTTAAACTTGCATCGGAAGGATTTGAGCACGGTGCCTAGGTAAGTAACCTAGTGGGCGTAGCCCTGAATGTTGATGCATTTGCAAGTCAACAAAGGAAGTCGTATCGAGATAAGTTGCATAGCAAGACTTCGAAAATAGTTGGGTGACGATTTCAAACGCAAGGTGTTGCAGAGACTCGTTGTGATTGGATGCACGACGGCTTGACGCGACGCGTAGAATTGATAGTCCCGATGAAACATACAATGTGAGAAATGCGATTTTTGAATCGCATCGTGTACCTTGACTTTTGTTGGCAAATCGCGTATGTATCAATATACATGTGCGCTAGAATTGCGAGAACAAGTAATAGAGCCAAGTCCGATCAAAAATACGAGATGTCAAGTTATCGAGAATAAGAGTTACATATTAGCGTTGTTCCGATATCTTACAACTGAGCTTGGCTGAAATTCATATATTGGTGGGATGCCTAAAATATGTGTATGATTCCAAACTAAGTTGTACGATCCAAACGATAGTGAGACGAGATCGTGGAACGATCTAATAAAACCCTTGGAAATTAGTATTGGTTTCGGTTCGGGACGAACCTTATTTTGAGTGGTATATTCTGTAATGCCCTGCTTCGTACGGTGCATTATGCTGAGTCATTGACTAGAAGAGTTGCCTTATCCCAAAGAATGCATCGAGTGAATCGATACGAAGCGCCGCGTTGCCCCGAAGGATGAGTGCGTTGAATCGGCTCGAAGATTCTAAGAAATCGAATCGACCAAGGCGTAAGTCCGAATCGATGCAAGTATTGATCTTAGTTGGTTTCGTGTGCAGGTTATACTTTGACAGGAAAATATTAGAGGTCGATCTTTTGTAATATTTAGTAAGGGGTCCGCGAAATCAAATCGTCGCCTTGCGACGGGCTAAGACTTGGGCACGCTAAGACAAATCGAACGTATAACTCAATGAAGCACGAAGTGCTCGAATGGCTAAGTCAGGAGAGTGGCCGTGCAACAAAGTTAGGGAATCGAGCCGCATCGGCTCGGCGAAATGACGAAGGCGTATCGACTCAAGGTGGGAGGATTGACTTCTTTTACTCCTTCATTCGATAAGTCAAATATATCATTGTATGCTAAGTTAACCTATCGACGCCACGGGCGTGGTCCGATCGGAGATAAATCATAGTGTGAGTCGAACACTAAGTTAGAACAATTGAAATGAAACGTGCATCAATATGCACGAGTCGCTATGGGACATTGGATATCGCTAAGGCGAGCGCCTCGGTGTGCAAGCTTTAAGAACATGGGATAACTGTACTCGGCGAGTGCCTTAGTGCATGAACCATATCGTACCTTCGCGCACGAGTTAGACGGCTAGAACATTGAAAGACAATAGGCAAGCGCCCTAGCGCGCAAGCCCGAACATTGAATGCTAAGTTATAGAACAGGGAAATACGGTTAAAATGTGCCTACGTGCACGGGATAATAAAAGATGGCTTCGTTGCGAGAGAATACAGTTATGGCATGAATATGCCGGAACTGTCGGATATGACATGGTGTCTCGAAAGGTGTTCAAGACCTTCGGGTTGTTCGGTTGACGAGCATTGAGTTGAGGTACGATGCCATTGAATCATTGAAACGAAGTATGAAATGTAAGAACACAGAAAGTTAACGAAAGAGACGCAAGATGATAAAGTCTGAGTCTTGGACTCAAGGCTATGCTTGGTTGTTTGAATGATAGTGCGTTGCATGGTCGAATGGAATGGACTTGAGATAATTGCGATGATATCTTCCGTACACGAAACGTTTCCTCCGAACGGGGGCACCGGGGCACCGGGATCATTCAGCCTAGGAGGGATGATAATCTTTGATAGGCGCACATCTGCGAAGTCCGATTAGCACTCGGTCGTAAATGTAAGAAGCCGCAAATGATGGTAGGAACGCGGTAAGTTTCAGTTGTTGGGATAGCAACCCAACCCGTGAAATGCCGGGATACCCAAACAAGAGAGAGAAAAGAAGGAGAGAAAAGAAAGTAAGGAAAGATAAAAGAGAAACTCCTTTAGTCCATTCCGGCGCGGATACGCCCACGACCTTCATATAGTTAAGGAACGATGGGTTGAAAGTGTAGGCGCGTATGCGTCCCGCATAGAGATCCTGCTTAGAGACACACATATAACATGACAGGGAAGAAATACGGCGTATTCACCTTGCGTCGGTGCAAGGGCGTGTGCGTCGACTTGGTAAGTCGTGCCACGAATCAAACACGAGATTGTTTGTTTGCTTGCCTATTCAATTCGATAACATGCTGCTATGATAACATGCTTTACGCTTTCGACGATGCCATAAAATTGATCCTAAGGAGAACATAGCAAGATCATAAGCTAAGTTGCATGATTCAACATAAATATTAAAATGTTGGTTTGGAAAGATGATCTTTGCTTCAGTACATGCGAGGACGAACGTACTGATCCCCCACCAGCTTCATGCAGGGTGCAGGGAATGGATTGCTTGCGGCAAAGCGTTGCTTGAACGTGTTAAGGCTTGGAATGCCGAAGCGCATTGAAGCGTGCTATCGCATTGAAGCTCAGACTACGCAGCTGGATTGATGCGACCGAGATATAGAATGCATGATGTATGGAACGGTGAAATCCTTTGTGGGCAAGAGAGAACCTGAGTGTTGTAGCCAATCTGGCATATATTGTTAGGCTATCGAAAGCCATTGTAATCTCAGTTTCGGATATCAATAAAGAGAATTGTTTCGTATACTCTATTTTTCCTATCGTTGTTAATATCGAATCAAAAGATAACCATTTGAGAACTTGTCACCTTGTCTTGCACGAGCGTAACTCCAGGCTCGTGCGGCATCACGCCCCCTGCGAGGACGATGATTCGGGTGATTCCGGGTCGGGGCATGACAGCCGGGTGTTGGTGTCAACTGGTGGACGGGGTCGAGCGCCGGAGAAGGCGGTGGCAGTGGTTGGCGTACGGTGGACGGGGTCGTACTCGGTGTGATGGGAAGGGTGGTCGGTAGGACGGAGTTGGTGTTGGCAGCGGTGGTCGGAGCTTGGTCTTTGATGGTGGTGTCGGGGAAGGATTTGAACGACGTCGAGAGGAGGGGTGAATCGGGGCAGGGGACCGGGGCTTAGAGTTAGGGATAAGGTTAGAAATTTTTATTGTATCGGGGAAGTGTCCGACACGGAGAAAATTTGTACATATACAATAAATGGAATAAGAGAGTCACCGGGGTCGGACCCGAGGCCGTCACGGCTGACACGAGGATGGATGGAACACCGACACGAGCACGCACGTTGTGGAGAAATAATTTGTGGAGAAATTTGTGAATTGTAGCAATTTGGAGGAGTACATGCCTATTTATAGGATGTGGGAATTTTCAGTTGGATAGGATTAGGAAAAGATTTAAAACCCAAATTAGATAATTCAATCTATTTAATTCAAATCCAAATCCAAATAAAAATCCTATTTAAATTATATCCCTTTAGTTTAAAATCAAATCAAATAAATCAAATTTCAATTATAGATATTAATTTAATCTATTTAAATAAATCCAAAAATCAAATCAAGATTTAAATTGCCACAATATTTTCAAAATATGTTTTCCAAAAATGCTATTATAATAATTTCGAAAAAACCTTATTATTTAAAATAAACTAATAATTAATTATGAGATATGTATGCAAAATTATTTATACAAAATTATGCTTTTCTAGTATACAATGAAATATAATTTATTATTAATAAATATTAGAAAGAAAGGCTTAAAATAACCAACTTAGAAATTTGGTATAATGGCAAAAATAATTATTATATATATTATCTTCAAACTATAAAAATAGAAAAAAATATTTTTCTAAAAATATGTACGCTCGCACATATTCGCACTCGTCGAGCAATTACGAAAAATAAAATTTCGTGCGCGACGTACAATACGACTACGCGACGTACAATACAAAAATTTTAAATCAGTACCAAATTTATATATATAAAAAAGAAGTAAAAATTTAGGGGTTTTACAATGCAATAACTCGGGGGTACTCTGACTCGACGAATGACGACCGTACAAATGTCATTATTCTGATGGATGCTATACTCGGGATGTTGAAATATGTCGAGGAAAGGATAGACTTGGCTCGAGAATTTTCTAGTTGAACGAATGACGATCGGACTATCAAACTGAGATCTTGACTTGGAGGAAAACGAAATGTTTGGATTGCTTCGTCGATAACCACAATATTGACGTTCTTGTCTTATGCGAGCGCAACTCCAGCCTCGTACATGCGTTATGCCGAATAGGACGATCCTGAGCCGCATACGCCTGCCCTCTTCCAGCCGCATGAGCGTACAGTCCCAGCCGTATTTACGCGCCTGCTTTCTGTCGTATGACTCCTATTAGCCGTATGACTCCCTCCTGTAGTCCTATCCTCTTATATTATATTATATTATTATTATCATTATTATTATTATTAAATTGATATGTCACATTTATTCTTATATCCTGAAATTTCTAATATGATTTCAGGAACACGATAGTGGCCCACCGTGGCACACTCTTGACAAGTAAACTGATATGGTATATCTCGACATGCTATTATGTCAGCCAGCCTGACATAACAAGTATGAATGACCTGGACACCGTGGGCGATTGCATTTGTACAAATAAATCAGTACTGTCTTGCATCATGTCTAGGAAGGGGATCTCTGAGTACCACGGTCAGGGATACCTACAGTAATTGACTAAGGCTAATAAACTAGAATAATTCAGTAGACATAAAGAGATTCCCAGCTACAGGCAATCCCGTTATCTGGGCGTATTAAGTGGACTTGTAGCCTACTGACGAGTAGGGCACATTTCCAGCACACAGTCACGTATTACATTCTTCATAAACGGACATTCGACCTGGATAACCGGATGGTCTGCAGGACTTGTGGCTGTTGGAATAATCTCATTGCATCTTGCTAGTGACTAGGCCTGTGATAACCCTAGTTAGTTAAAAGTATCAAACCATACTCTTGATTGGCCGTGATTGATTGGATGGAGTTTATTCCAGCTTAGTCTTATCCTGATCCTGTACAAGATTGTGACATGACATGATTATTGATGCTTGCCTTAACAATAACGATCGGGGGTCCAGTTCTGTTCAGGCGAAGGGTTACAACCCCGGTCCTTGTTTGGTTTAAGGGTTGTAACCTGGCTCCCAGAGCAGTTCTGTGTCCTCTCTTCGTTTATTGTCTTATTGCAACCCTATGTCATGTTCGTCATATTTTACCTTACCTCAATACCATGATTATTTATACTGGCCTTAGCAATAAAGATCAGGGGTCCAGTTCTGTTCAGGCGAAGGGTTACAACCCCGGTCCTTATTTGGTTTAAGGGTTGTAACCTAGCTCCCGGAGTAGTTCTGTGTCCTCTCTTCGTTTATTGTCTTTCTGTACCAATAGTATTTGAGACGGGTTTCTATTCAGGTGAAGGGCTGCAACCCCGATCCTTATTTGGTTTAAGGGTTGTGACCTGGCTACTTGAATGGTTTTTTCGTGCTCAGTTTACTGTTGTTATCTCTATTATTATCAGTTCTTTAGTTATTATCTATCTTTAATATTCTATTGTGATTTGCTGATTTTAGTTCCTAAGTGAAGCCTCCTTTGTAGCACTTGCTCTTTCTGGGATCTGATCCAGCTGGTTTTGTGTGACCAGATATCGGAGCAGCACCAGAGGATCCACATGCCTTCCAGCCAGATGGTGACCACCAGGCGTAACCCTGGCAACGAGTGGATTTCTTTTTATTCTCCCACTTTATTGTAAAATTATTCTTTTGAGGCGTTTAGCCGACGAGCACTTGTTAGCTCGATTGTACCTTTATTTACTGTCTGCCTACGGACTGTAACATGATTGGCAAATCCTAGGGTTGACCATGTATGACTGAAACTCTTGTTAGTCCCAACATTTTGTACGACTAGCTTCATGATCATCCGAATATATAATGTATGGGACACCTTGCTATTATATATTTGGTGCTCTGACATCTTGTAACATTTACTTACTTGCTTGTGATTGAGACAATAGGCTTGTTCTTGACCATAGGAGACTGATGGCTTGTAGTTAAACCCTTATGTATCTAGACAGCCGTGACCGTATAGCGAGGTGGGTTGTAATTCAACATACGTAGCGGGCTATGTCTTCCCCCGTTCTCCAGTATTCTGGTTCTGGGGCGTGACATGGTTTTAGTGGTGGCCCATGCAGGTCTCGTAAATCAAGATATGTGAGGGTTTACCAAATAGATGTCTCAATCAGTACTCTCCCTTGATCTCTGCTCGTTGTTTGCAAAAACAAAAGTTGATCTTTATTTCAACAAACTTTGTAAGAAGATTACAAGAATTCTGGGAAAGTACAACTATAGAAATTCGATCTGAATAACGATCGCTTTATCCCTTGGACGATGTGAACTTTGAAGACGGTAGCCTCTGAAGATTGCAGCAGCACTTTGGCAAGAACTTCTGATCTCTGGTGATGATTTCTGATATACATGTGATCCCCCTAGGAAGGACTTGAAACTCTATTTATAGAGTTCTAGAAATAACTACTTTTTAGTTATTCTGGATTGTGCAAGATAGATTGTGCCTGTATTTGACCGCACAGACATCAGACTGCGCTGGCAGTTATTTAATCGTAGGCCAACTGTATTGGACACATGGCATTATTTGATTAAAATGCGCATGATCGTGTACAGACGGTTACCACGTATTGAGTGTAGTGCCCCGTCCCGCTCAGTCAATCGGAGGAATCGAAATGCCGACGGCGTTCGGCCTTAGCCTTGTAAATGACTGCTGGAAGACATCGCTCGGTCGAGGCGACCGCTCGCTCAGGTGGGGTAGTTTCGGTGAACTTGCCTCATCTTAGCCTTCACATAATAAATCGTGTGTTTTCAACTTGCACAATAAGCTTGATAATAAAAGAGACGAATCCACATAGCTAAGAGAATAATTCCGATGGGTCGAAATAAGTTAGAACATAGAAAAAGGTCCAACGGTCGGCTTAGAGTTGGTGCACGGCGTGCTTTGAAAATGACACTCGGTCCTTCGTCCTGTGGCTTGGGAGAAGGAAAGTTAGTCTTCGGTGCAAAAGCTAAGAGTTAGCCTAAGACATAGGCATCGCCCGCGTAAATGCTTGATAAAGCATGCACGCTTCCACTGCGCAAGGCTTGGCATAGCCTTTGCTCGTCCCTCGGGTTAAGTTGTAGGCTTGAGTAAGTTAGGCAAAGTTATGCCGGTCGACCTAAGTTATTTCAAGTGCTGTCCCGCTCATTCTGCGGTTGTCAAGTTAAGTAGTCCCACGATCTCAAGGCCCGTCGACTTGGGCAGGAGTGTCACGCAGAGCACGATTGGCTTAAGGCACGATGCACGGGCTTAGTATTTAAGGCAAGGATCATAATTGATTCAAAGTGAGTTTTGAGAAAGGACTATCAAATAGGTATTCATGAGTTGAACCAAATGATAGGGTAACAAGGAAGGAAATGCTCGCGACCGTGGGTCGTCGAGGGGTCTCAAGGAAAGGAATGCTCGCGACCGTGGGTCGTCGAGGGGTCTCAAGGATAGAAGTCTTAATTTTGGTAGAGGAATGACTGTGTGAGACGTCAGTTTGTGTCGAGTCTTGTATGGTTATTTGACAACTTGTCGACAAGGACGATGAATCCTCGAGCGGTAACCCTTGGCCAAGGGGCCGACTCGGCCTGGGAGGGAACAGTGTATAGTCGTGCGTAAGGTTTTGGCACAGGTTAAGCGGGGACTTGCGACGGGGCTAGCTACTTGCGTCGAAAGGATCCCGATTAACAAAACTATACGTCAAGGTATAGCTTGTGATGCTAGTGACCAAGTTCATATAGATGTCGGCAAATAGCGGCTAACCGCGTGTATGCCTTTGGATTGAGTTGAGTTAAAGGTGTGTACAGTTAGAACACCAAGTTTAGGCCTAAGATTGGGTTTCAACATAGGCGTCGTGCTTCGGCACGAGATGTGGCGTCAAGTCTTGAGTTGTCGGCATATAAGTTGCTTAAGTTGGTCGAGTTGTTTGAGTTTAACTCGGGAAACCGCCGCAAGGCAAAGTTGGTTGAGTGACACTAACATTCACAAGTCTTGATTGGGTCAGTTGGTGGTCAAAGTAGCAAGGGCCGCTAGGCGGTAAGGGCCGCGAGGCGGCGATATGGTTAAGTTTTATTAAAATTGCGAGGCACGGCCTCAGCAAGGGTTTGTAGCACGGTCACACGAAAAATGGAGCTTAATCGCGTAGTTGCGTCTCTGATTTTAAGCCGTAAGGCAAACATGACTCGATAGGTTAACGTTGTTGGCACGAGAAGGGTCTTGAGGCAAGGTATTGAGTTAACATTCGTTGCAAGCACGAGATGGTCTAAAGACACAAAATCAGAAAGGCGTCGGTCATAAAACTGATCCTAAGGCAAGACTAGAAAGACAATTGATAAGAAGGGACTATGTTGCACAAAGTAAAATAATGTGCGGGTTTTGTATGGGTGGGCGAGGAGCTCATTCCACCAGTATAGTTGAGTACTGACACCCACATAGTTTACATGTGCAGGCACAGGTAGAAGCTCGTAGCACGGAGCTCGCTTGGATGCATCGAGGCACGGAGTTCCTTGGCGATTTGAAGCGCACAGCCGCATGGAGTAAAGACTTATACGGGACATAATGTATGGACGTCGCCTTCCGTAGCTTCCGCTGGATCGACAAATGTATTGAGAGATGAGAGAGTGCTGAGTGACTTGTAATTTGAGCTTAAGTGAGCATGAGAGACTTGTAATCTTGGCCTTGCACCCCAATGTAACCGTTGTTTCAATATCAATAAAAGAGCTTCTTTTGAATAACTTGTGTTCATGTGTACTTGTTCTAAATTTCCGCTGCTATTATTCAATGTCTCTGTTCGGGACTTCTGTGCGACGACCCCGTCGCAGCCGCTGAAATTGGCCGTTATGGAACCCGCATTGCACGAGCACAATCTAGGCTCGTGCGGCATCACGCTTTAGCGAGAATGATCGCTCCTACGAGAGCGGAGAGTGACAGTGAGTCATCGATGGCATGAAGGCCACGTGTACTTTGTCATTTGTCTTGATAGAGTGCGCCACCTGAATTGTGCTGGCTTCAGATTGCGCTGGGATGGACCGCGCTGCACAGAGTCTGGCCAATTGTGCTGCATGTACAGCTGTCCTCGAGCGTTGTGCTGTACGATAAACGAACAGTTTCCTCGTCCTCCGTGCTGTCAGTTGTCAGAAGATCTGATTCTCTGTCTGGTAATGATGAAAAGGCCACGTCAGCCTGCGCACTTGGATGAGTGCGCAGTTCAGCCTGCGCAATCGAGTTGGTGCGCAATCTGTCTCCTGCACAATTCACTTGAAGGATGTCCAATTTGATTTTCATGACTTCTTTGATGGGTACAACTTGATTTTTAGGACCTACAAGACCCCCTTCAAAGTTTTCGAAGTTTGAAGATAGTCAAAGCTTTGAAATACGTTGAATTTTGATTAAAAAATCAAGTTGCGCAAGTAATGACTTGTCTGCACAATTGGAGGAGTTAGCTTCCATTTCTTCGACGCAATATGAGACGACCGTTGCTCTCGAAAAACTATAAATAGTTCTCTTTGTTCTTCTTGTCATTCTTTACTTGTTTTCACTTTGCTTAAGAGAAAAAAAAATTCCCGAGCCTCCTCCGACTTTCTTCCTTCTTCTCCGTCGACTTCAGATGGCCCCAAAGCATTCCGCCGCCGACAAGGGCAAGGCCCCCGTCGAGTCTTCGACTCGTGCTGCACCGCACATTTTGCGACATGAAGTTGGTCACCCAGCTTTGCAAGGTAGTTACTCGATCGAAAAACCCTTTTTAGGGTTCTTCGACATGATTGAATCCCCAAAACCTATCTCTTTTTTTAGAGATTTGGTTATACTGCGCCGTCCTGTTTAGGGTTTCGGTTGCATAAACCCAATAGTTTTCAATTTTATGAAGACTATTTTCTTGCACAATCGGTTAGAACGCGCTGGCAAAAGTCAGCATAATATGCTAATTTGCGCAAGGCTGTCCAGCGCAAACTGATGCTTTGTGCAAGTTATTCAGCGCAATCTGATAGCTTGCGCAAGTAGATGAGTTGGCACAACTGGATAGTTTGTGCATAGAAGTTGTTGTTGCGCAATCTGATGCTAGACAGCACAATCTGATTCTTGCGCAATTTGCTGACAGAATCTTTGATTTTACTTGTACTGAATTCTGTCTTTCTGTTTGATGTAGTTAACATCAGAGAGGACCCAGAGTATGAAATCTTTGCAGGGTTCCTTACTGAACCAGAATTTAAAGAAGATTTGTCCCATGTGCTTTTTCTCCAATATGCTCTGCCATCCTCCCGCCAAGCCATCTTGGTAGCTCAGGACAATGAAACTTTATTAAGTCTGATGAATGGGCAGCCTCTGCAGACTTCCGATGCCATTACCCATAAGAAACCCCTGTTCTTATTTGGCGAAGCTATTGACAAGAGTTCTCAGCCAAGACCCCGTGTTGAGCAGAGACTCTTCCAGAGAAAGGAGAAAATAATCCTGTTACCAGACATTGCTAGATGCCTCCCTCTAGCCCGCTATGCCCATGTAAGCCATCCCAGGAGGATGGATTAGGATATTACCCCCCTCCAGCAAGCAAGGACAGGTAATATTTGTGTAAAAAAAGGACCAAACAACAGAGATATGTTCTATAGCTCTTCTGAGCGTCATAGCACTTTGCTCAGAGGATTGAAGCCAGGCTGCATCCCTCCAGAGAACTCTTCCTTGCTGCTGCCGGTGAGGACACCAATCTTTGCTAATGAATATGCAAAGGATGAGGGCAGATACCCGGATCAGGACATCCGGTTGACAGGTCTGGTGAACCCAGACAACAAAAGCTGGAACTGCATAACCAATTGGATATTGGTTCAGTTCGAAGACAAGCTCAAAGAGATTAAGCTATATCAGGCGGTATACGCTACCGTGTATGGATTCCTCCCAAACCCTCATCTGTTTCTGGCCTTGGCAGAGAGGTACAATTATAGGACTGGGACATTCATGACACCCTACGGGGAAATTGGATTAGCCCTTCATGAGATGAAATACATCTCATGCTTACCAACGGGAGACTTCCCTTATGAGGAATATGTTCCAACAAACGATGAGTTAGACAGACTACGTCGAAAAAATGCAGAGATGGTGGCCGTTTTTGACGAACTACTGTGCCATTACAAAATTTGCTCCGTGTACTATAAGAGCGGTTCTTTCGGCACCTGCTATTCCTCAAAGTGGTTGCCCTATCTTTTCCTTAATCATATCATTGAGAAAAAGACTAAGGATCATGATACTTGCAACCCGACTTTCTTCCAACCCCTCAGTTACAGTGAAGTAATAAGATTGATGGAAGAAAACAAAAAAAATGGATATTAAAGTAAATGCCGAACTTCAATACCCTCCACTCAAGATCGGAGATTTTGTTGAGAGTTTTATGAGAATGGGCTACAGGCCCATGTCAAGAGAAGCCTAGCTGGCGGGTTTTCTGACATATTGACTCCGACGCTTCGTCGTACCCGGAGCGAGCGCCGTGGACCGCTTCCACCGCGGCGTGCTTTTTGCTGCTGTCCGGTTAGTCTTTGGCTACCGGATGTATTTGCTGTCGACGATGACCTGTAGAGTGAACGCAGGTCTTCGTCTTTATGTTGACTCCGTACTCAAATGGAAGGGTGAGAAGGGGAACTTCCCTCGACTGGAGTTGCCTTACACCTATTTGTTCGGATGGTTGCTTCTGTACCATCCGTCATTGATGAACCCCGACATGGGAGCAGTCGGCGGAAGCTATCTGCGAAGATTCTCCCGAAGCAAGTGGATATACACTAGTCTGAAGGATTGCAGACGTGCCTTGAACCTTGGGAAGGGATGGAATTTTTACTGCGTTGCCCCTCCAACCGGTTATGAACATATGTCGACAAATCTAGTTGACCTTGGGAGACAGCCGTTGGGTCGGGCAGCATTTGACTGGCTGAAGACGATTAGGCCATCGCACTTAGTGTATAGATTTGAAGATGAGTGTTTCTTGGAACCATATCTGCCAAGCCGCTTCGCTCGTCAATTTGGTTACGACCAGTTCCACGTAGGCAATGCTATAACTTGCCTACAAGGAAAGGGATATCTGATTGATGGTGCCAGAGCATAGGCCTATTACAATGCTCGAGACACAAGGACAGTGTTCTCGATGCCGACCAAGAATGATCATGGCCCTCGAATGTTATATACATATTCACTTTTTTACACAGCTGCAAATACTTTTGCCGAGAACTTCAATCTTGTAGATAGCTTCGCGACGGCGACACGTTTGAAGAAAGGAGCAACTGCTATGCTAGCTCCAGGAAATGATGAGCAACATGAGCCAGTAGATGATCCCTTGGAAGCCTCAAGGGAAGCTAACTTCCCTGAGGAGGTTAATGAACCACTGAGGGTTTCTTTGAAAGTGGCCAAATCTCCAACCAAGGAGAGAAAGAGAAGGATTAATGAACCTTCCTCTCCGGTTGCAAAGAAGAAATTTATCTTAGACCCCTCCGAGAAGGTCACCACCAGGTCGCAGTCTCGGCAACTGGCCGAGTTGACCCAAGAAGAAGCGACTATACCGACCTCTCTTCTAAAGCAGGTCAACGTAGTAGATGTGGAGAGTCCCGAAAGACCTCTTCATAGAAAGAAACTAGCCTCTAGAAGGAGAAAGAGGGTGATCACCCCTCCAAGACAAATCTTGTCTTCAGTGGTAGCCAGTGCTGTAGCTGGAATAACCATGTCATCCCCTACACCTGCCTTCGAGCCTAGGCAGGAGACTCCTTCCCCAGAGCCAAGGGATGAGGTTGAACAAAGAGATGAAGCTGAGCTAGGGGCTGAAGCTGAGCTGAGAAATGAAACTGGGTAGAGGGATGATGAAATTTTGCGATCTTCTTCTCTCGCGGTGAGAACTACCCAGATTCCTGCTACACCAGGAGGGCTCCGTGAAGAAGAAGATCGTCTAATGATTGAAGCTTTAAATGATTGCGACTTTGGTCTGCAAGACGATGTTGATCAAGCCGCTGCCGCAACTGCCAGCGAGGAAGCTCCAGAGGATAGCATAAGCGATGAAGATACATCGACAGAAGATGTTGATGATACATTAAATCCCAAAGAAGGCACTGATATCCACATGTCTCCCGAAGCTGTAGACGACACACTGAATCCTGAAGCGGATGTGGATGTATACATGTCTCCGAAAAGGAATACGGATGTAGAAGTAGCACCTGCTGGAACTACTCCTACTGATCCAAAAGGTATTAAATGATTTTATCTACCCTCTTTTCATTGATTCAAATAGCTGACATTTATATTTTTATCGATACAGTACTTGAATCTTCCTCAGTTCCTCCCGTGTGCACAGACATAGTGCCAGTAACGATTATCGCTAGCGGTAGCCGACATTTCTCGGGTGGTTCTGAGGCCGGAAGTAGCTAGGCAGTAATGTCTGAGGCTGCTTCTGTTAGACTGGAATTTGTACCAATAGACGAAAGGCTTGTTGCTGGGGCAAGTCATGGTAAGATTGCATTTGATCTTTTGATCCTTTTCAATTAGTTGCTAATAACAACAACAATCAATGATAAGGTTCACTTGATTTTGCAGAAGAGCATCTAGGAGGAGCAACTAGCTCTACGATGGCTCCTCTGGCTAAAGAGCCGTCTACTCAAAGAGAAGAAACCGGACGTCTGTCTTCACAGACACCTGCTGCTGCTTCTACATCTATGGGAGTAGCTGCTACCCCGGGTGCTCTGGCTACCAACCATTTTATCATCAGCTCTTTCAGTAATCTCTTCTTTAAGTCTTTGAAACCCTTAGTAGATAGGGTGATAGAAAAAGAAGAGGCTGGTTTCTCCACCGTCAGAGATCCAACCTCCTACTTGATCAATGCCATCTGTCATCAAGGCGACGAAGCTCAGGCTGTCTTTCTCGAACATGTACTAGATGAGCTAGAGGCATCGGTCAAAAATTACAAAGAGCTGAATAAGGGAGAGATGGAGTCCTTGGTGTAAGCTGAATTTGAAAAGATGTCTCAAGAGGCTGCGGTTGAGAAAGTTAATTTCCAAATTCTCTTGGATGCTTTCACTACCAAGTCTGCTGAATATAATGCCCAAGTGGAAACAGTGGCATCTGTTGCTGACGAGAAAGAGAGAAAAGTTGCTGAGCTGCAATCCGAATATGCCCGTCTTAAAGAAGAGCTGAGACTTGTCCAGCTTGCTCTGGAGGACGAGGCCGCACAACACCAGACTGCAGTTCAACAGCTGAATGCTCTGACTCTGGAAAGGGATGAGTACGTCGCAACTCATCAAGAAGAAATCTCTCACAGAATAGTGACTATGCCATCTTTCGACGACAAGTCTGGGATGGAAGAAGCTAGGAAACGGGTGATGGAATCTCGTGAGGAGCGGCTGCAATCTTTGAAGCAGCAGATGACCAACTTAATGACTCCACCAGCAGAATAAGAAAGACTTTTGTATTTTCATTCTTTTTGTAATATGTCATGTTGTAATGTCTTTCAATTTTTTGATCAATAAAAGACATTTTCTTGGTGGCTCTATTATTTGTTGTATATCTTATTCAGATATAAATAATAGCGATAGAAAATATATTCAGAGGTGCAGGACATGATATATTTCTTGATTTTAGAAAATAATTATATTCAATTATATCTGCTCAGAGGTAATGTGGACGTGGCAAATATAATTTATTGAGTATCATTATTTCAATAGACAACTTAATCAAAAGATGATAAGTTGTTGATATAAACGAAATGGATGATTCGTCGAAATGAATGAACGAAATAAATGAACGAAATGAATCGTCGGGATGAACAGATGGACCGTCAAATGAATGTGATGAACGGGTGAACCATTGGATAATGTAGAATGAACGGGTAAACCGTCAGATAAATGTGATGAACGGGTAAACCGTCAGATAAATGTAATGAACGGACGAACCGTCACATGGATGTGTGAACGGACGAACCGTCAGATGATGAATATAATGAACGGACGAACCATCAGATGATGAACGGACGAACCGTCAGATGAACGGGTGAACCGTCAGATGCATGTGTAGCTTCGTTGTAGTACAAATTTCTGTCTATAAATAGAACAGAAAATCAAATGGGATGGTCACTTCCACTTTTCAACATAAAGATGTCGTCTGGAGATGCATCCAAGAAGGCTGAGATTGCCTTGAAGGTGGAAGCGGGTACTGAAGAACGTCCAGTCGAATCGGCTCAACCAAAGCAGATAGCAGCGGGCGAAGGTTCGTCTGCCCCCAAGCCGCCAAAGGATATCTTGGATTTCTTTCTTGAACCAGGGAAGACTGAAGAAGAAGAAGCCATGAGGATGGCTGCTTGCAAGTTCCTGGTGGGTTCCAGCAAGAATGTTCTCAACTCTTTTCTGATCATGTTTTTGATAAGGACGGTAGTGGCCCGCTTCCCAATTTTGAGAAGGATGATAGTGACCTTCCTTGATATTGTGTACTATCATTCATGATACAATAAAAATTGAATTTTATTTATGAACTTGTCTGATGATTACAAGCAATGTCTGTTACATTTATACATAATACTTTTTGAGGAACTTGCCATTGATAGGCATCATTGCAACTCGACCGTCTAGTTCTGTGAGTTGATAAGCTCTATTTGAGAAGACTTTGCTCACGATATATGGTCCTTCCCACTTTGCATCGAACTTGACTTTGCTCGAGTGAGTCATAGTCATAGGACGCCTGACTGTTAGAACGAGCTCTCCTTTCTGAAAGGCTCTGGCCTTAACTTTGCGGTTGAAAGTCTTTGAGATGCGGGCTTGGTATAACTCAATATGTTGTTGAGCCAATAGCCACTTCTCATCGAGCGCTTCTAATTCTTGAAGTCGGAGAAGATCATTGTTCTCTGTCGTGAGTTCGTTGGCAATGGCAATCCTCAAAGACGGAATTTGGAGTTCCAGAGGTAGAACTGCTTCACAGTCGTACACTAAAGAAAAGGGTGTACAACCTGTAGGATTGCGGACCGTAGTACGGTAAGCCCAAAGACATTCTCCAAGCTTTTCACTCCAGTTTCGTTTGTTAGTGGATACAAACTTCTTGAGGAGCTTGATGATAGTCTTGTTAAAAGCTTCAGCTAAGCCATTAGCAGCAGGATTGTAGGCTGTCGAAGCGACATTGTCAATCCGATGATCGTCACAGAACCTTGTAAACTTTTGGCTGATAAATTAAGATCCATTGTCATGGATGATTCTTCGAGGTACACCAAATCTATAGATGACATGATGTTTAATGAAGTTGATGACACTGCTGGTCTTAACTTCAGCCAATAGTATAGCTTCGGCCTATTTGGAGAAGTAGTCGGTTATTGCCAGTATGAACCGATGTCCTCTAGAAGAAGGAGGATTGATGGAACCGATGATGTCCATGCCCCAAGCTTCAAAAGGACAGGAAGCAACAGTCGGATGAAGAAATTCCGACGGTTGATGAATAAAATCTGCGTGGCTTTGACAAGTTCGACACTTTCTTGCATATTCGATGGCATCAGACACCATAGAGGGCCAGTAGTAACCCATACGTCGGAAACGATCTTGTAGCTTAGGACCAGGTTGATGTGCTCCGCAAACACCGTCGTGAGCTTCACGTAATACTTGCTTTGCTTCATCACCAGCACGACAGCATAAGAGTAGACCGTCATAAGTTCGTCGGTAGAGAGTTTTGGTGGTCTGATTGTAGTAGAATCGTAGAGACCTCCGACGAATACTCGTAGCCTCCTTGGGATCTTCAGGGAGTATGTCATGAACTACGAAATCGATGAAGGGAGCTCTCCAATCTTCACCGATAACATTGACTTCAGTAAGATTACTGAACTCAATATTACGATTATTTTTGATACAGAACAATTCCCGATTAGAGATAACCACCACATGCTATCTTTTGATAGGGATGGCTAAGACTGCTGCAAGATTTGCCAAAGCATCTGCCTCAGTATTGTAAGCTCATCGTACATATTCAATGAAGAAGGCTTTGAATGATGTAGCCATATTGATTGTCGCTTCAAAGTAGGGCACTAGATCTTGATGGCGAACTTCATAAGTCCCTCTAACCTGGTTAACAACCAGCCTAGAGTCACCATAGACTTTAAGATACTCGACGTCAAGTTGTTTGGCTAGCTGAAGGCCAATGAGTAGGGCATTGTATTCTGCCACATTGTTTGAGCAAGATTCATCTAAGGAGTAGGCTCTTTGGATAGCTGACCCGTCTGGAGAAACAAGGACAACTCCAACTCCTGCGACAATGGCACCATTGGGTCCAATCCTGGAGGCACCGTCAAAGAATAGACGCCAAGTAGGAAATTCTTCGTAGATTGTATTAGATTCCAATGTCTCGTCTGGAAATTTATCATAGAATTTGGACGTCTCTGGAACAGGATGAGCTGCTAAGAAATCCGCCAGTGCTTGACCTTTGACAGACTTTTGAGGAACATATACCATGTCATATTGGGCTAGTGGAATGGCCCATGTAGCCAGCCGAGAATTGAGTGTGCTAGGCTTCTTCATCAGTACCCGAAGAGGATTAACTCGGGATATGACATGAATAGTTTGGCCAATGATGTAATACCGAGTCTTCTGAACAGCAAATATAAGAGCTAGGCATTCTTTTTCGACTGGATTATAACGGTGTTCAGCACCAATCATAGTACGACTGAGATAATAGATAGCTTGTTCGTGGCCTTCTTTGTTCTTTTGGGCAAGTAAAGCTCCCAATGAATGATCCATAGCACGGACATACATTAAGAATGGTATGCCAGAGATTGGTGGCACCAAGACTGGTAGATTCATGAGATATCGCTTTATGTCGTCAAATGTTCGTTGACATTCTTCGGTCCAAACGAAAGATACACCCTTCTTCATTAGTTGAGTAAATGGTCTACAGCATCCAGACAGATTCGAAATGAACCTCCTGATGTACGCAAGTCGACATTGGAATCCTCGTAGCTCTTTTAGGTTGCGTGGAGGACGCATCTCTTGAATGGCTTTGATCTTCTCGGGATCCACGTGTATACCCTTAGAGGTAATAACGAAGCCAAGAAATTTGCCACTAGAGACACCCAAGAATGACTTGGTGGGATTTATTTTGAGTTGATGTTTGCGCATGAGGTTGAAGATAGTTCTCAAGTCTTGGATGTGATCTTCCTTTAGACGACTTTTGACAGCAATATTATCGACGTAGCATTCGACAGTCTTGCCCAAATAATCTCGAAAGATGGTACTCATAGCTCGTTGGTATGTTCCACCAGCGTTCTTGAGACCAAATGGCATCACAGTATAGCAGTAGACTCCGCGAGGAGTGCAGAAAGAAGTATGTTTTTCATCTTCAGGATTCATCCGAATCTGATTGTATCCAGAGAATCCGTCCATGAAAGATATTTTTTTCGAACCCACAGGTGTTGTCAATCATGACATCCGTGATAGGGAGAGGAAATTCATCTTTTGGACATGCTTCATTAAGATCCTGAAAATCGATACAGACTCAAACTTTGCCGGTTTTCTTTAGAACTGGGACGACATTGGCTACCCAATCAGGATGCTGCTCTTCTCGAATAAAGCCACAAGCGATGAGCTTTTTGACTTCATCATCGATGGCATCCATTATTTTTGGCTTGAAGCGCCGTTGTTGCTGTTTGACTGGTTTTGCATTCGGCAAGATGTTTAATTTATGAGTAGCAACTTTGGGATCTAGACTTGGCATGTCTTCATAGCTCCAGGCAAAGACGTCAATGTATTCTTGAATAAGAAGAATTAATTCTTGCTTATCTACCTCTGGAAGGTTCTTGCTGATGAATATTAGACGAGGTGATTCGCTCTCTCCTACATCAATTTGAACCAATTGATCTTCGGTAGGAGGTTCTCTTTGTTCGAATCGAAGTTCCCATTGGGTATCCATTCGTTGAGCCCAAGGATCTGTTTCAGGACTTTCTTCAACATCCTCGTCATTGCCTTCTGGAAGTTCAACAGAGACCATGTTAGAAGACACAGTCAATCGATGAACTTGACCGATGCTGGTGTCAGAATCCCATGATCTGGAATCAGAAGAGTTAGAGCGCTCCTCACTATCGGATTCAGAGGCTGCTGGGGATAATACTGGAGGAGAAGCATATCCGAGACCTCTTTTGTTCCTGCTGTAATACATCTCTGACTTTCCTTTCGGAACAGTTGTACGGATAGGAGTTCTTCTACCTTTACCATAGTTGAGGCCACTCTTGAAATCATAACCCATCTTTCGGATGATGTCTTTTGATTGTTGACTGTAACGACGAAATTGAAGATGCCCTGTATCGTTACTTTTGCTATCATCCGTATAGCTGAATTGTTGTTCCGGTCCTTTACTAAAAAGTATTGGACTCTCGCCTTTCTTACGAGCGGGAACAATACGATATGAATCCTTTGGGTGTTCAAATAAGACTTCTGTTTGAAGAGATTGCACAACTCCCATCATAAATGATTGAAAGCTATCTAACATATCCAAATAGCACTTAGCATGATAAATGACATCAATATACTGGAAAGTAGATGCTTTTTTATTGATTTGTATATTTGTATTTACAGCAGGACCTTTAGCTTTAGCATGCTTGGTCAGATTGATTACAAGAGGGGAAGAAGAAGAACGTGGAGGAGGATTGGCTTTGTTACAACGGAGGTCGATAACAAGCGGCTCAGAGGAGGTGAGCTCCCTTTTATCCTTATTATGAGATAAATCAATAACAAGTGGCTCAGAAGAGGTGAGCTGTCTTTTTTTCTTGTTACGACGTAAGTCAATAACAAGTGGCTCAGAAGAGGTGAGCTCCTTTTAATCCTGATCATCATCAATTGGTTGCTTTTGGACTGGCAAGTGAATAGCCAGTGGCTTGGAGGACTGAGGACGAGAAACACGCCCTTTGACAGGTTTTATGAGAGTGTCATTAAGCACTGCTTCTTGCTCTTCTTCAGTGTCCAGAGATAGCACTACCTTCATGAATTCATCCTTGTACATACGAGCATCATTACAGTATGTTTCGACGCCTTTGAAAGGATAAAGATCAGCAACCTCCTTTTGAACCTTTCTATTATCATCGACATATTTAAAACATTGATGGAGAGTCGAAGGAACAATGTTATGCTCATACAGGAATGGTCTTCCCAACAGAGCATTATAAGAACAACCATGGTTGTCAATGATGTAGAAGGTCACCTTTGTGTGAAGATTGCCTATTTGGAGTTTTAGGCGAATCTTGCCTAGAGGCTCACTCCTTCCCTGATTGAACCCGAGGATGGTAGTGATTGTACTGGAAAGAGTATGCACTGGGATCTTCAATGCATCCAACATTGTCTTCAGCATGATACTGAGAGCAGACCCTGGATCTATCAAAATATGATCGACTTTCATCGAGTCGACATATCCTGTACAGTATAGAGGACGGTCGTGCCTATTGTCTTCCATAAGCATGTCATCTTGTGTGAAAGTTATGTTTGGAATTAACTCTAACACACTATGACAATAGAGGCAAGAGACTGGTTCTACTTTCGGCTTCTTTAGAAGGGCTAGACAGGTTTCTGCCTGCATGAGAGCCTCGCTCAGAGTTTCCCGAATCTCTTTGGAGAGGCGCAAGAGCTCGAAAATGGACAGCCGGGCCGGTGTATTAGCCAACTGAGCCAAGATATCGAAGTTGTAAGGCTTTTCAAGTCCGAAAGGAGATGACTTCTTCAAAGATTTGTCGAAGCGGACTTGTTGTTTGCCTTTATCAGCGACCGTCGGCTTGAGGGGAGTAGACTCCACAACCGGTGAGGATGCAGTAGGAATATCCTCAGTAGAAGCAGGTTGCACTGGAACATGCTCAGAAGAAGAAGTAGGATTTTCCTGAGCTTCGGAATAATCCTTTAGATAGGCTTTCCCTGATCTGGTGCCCAACAGGATTTCTTCGTCAACTATGGGGTCAAAAGACATCATATTGCAAGTCTTTGTCTTTCCCTTGGAGCGGTCTTTCTTCTTGAAGGAAGAAGGAACTTCGAACTCCGAGGCCAAATTCGGATGAATCTACATAATCTCGCCATTGTCAAGAGACAAGGGGACTAGACCTTCACTTCGTGGAGGAGGAAGATTCTCGATCTCAAGAGTAGCTTTGGGGATAGGAATGACACCATGCTGTACCATCTGGGGCGGGAAGTCACCGAATTGAACTGAGACCATATTTGCGGTAACAGTCTTCTCGTCTTGCTGCAGAGTGACAACACCAGCGTTGACCAGCTCCTGAATTTTGCCTTTGAGCACATAACATGCTCGAGTGGGGTGCCCAATGAACCTGTGATAGACACAGTACTTAGGATGATCAGTCTTACCGACCTCATCAGGCTTCTTCGGGTCTGGGAGTTGGAGCTTATTGCTTTTGATCAAGCAATCAAAGATGCTCACGGTGTCATTCTCGTCAAAGGAGTACTCTACTTTCAGACGAGGTTCCCATGATGGAGGTGCAGAAGGAGTAGAAGTAGACGTAGGTGGAGCTACGTTGACCGCCAGAGATTCTTTGTTCTTCAAGTTGATGTTCAAAGTTTCTTTTCCCTTGCGGTTGTTTTGGCGATTACCACCACCCGATGTCTGATGTTCATCCCGATCGGGGTTAGACATGTGTACCCCTAGCTGCTTGAATTTGTCAGCACTAACTTCAGCCGCTTTAGCGTTGACAATGAAGGATGGCCAGTCTTGGAACTGAGTTGACCTCGTCCACATGCTGATGATAGGCAAAAGATTTGCCTTGCAGGTGTCTATGGTGACAGCGATCGGAGTTCCAGGAGGCATTTTCAAAGCTTTCCGGCGGAACCTTTCAATGAAACTCTCAGCAGTTTCATTGTGTCTTTGTTTGATTTTATTGAGGGCTGACATGGTCATGTCGTTGACCCCCTCATAAAATCGTTCCAAGAAGATTTGTTTTAGACCAGAGAAGGAGGTGATATAACCATCGGGAAAGCTTATGTACCAATCGTGTGCTACGTCGGCTAAACAATCGACGAATACCCTGGTAAGAAGAGCGTCATTTGGCTGAAGTTGGACAGTCATAACCTCAAAGTGGTTAATGAACTGACTGGGAGAAGTGCTGCCATCAAACAGCGAGATTGTTGGGATTTTGTACTTAGGGGAAAATGGGACTTCTTTCCATTCAACTGGGTAAGATTGCTTGATCCCCAACCTCTGCAAGTTGTCCTTCTCTTTGAAGGCCTCGAACTGAGTGTGCAGTAGTTTGACAGCTTCATTGGCATCTTCCACTAACGTAGAAGGAGCAGGCTGAGTCACAGTGTTAGGAGAAGGAACAGCGTGGTAAGCACTACCCCCAGTACCTGACTGACTGGGTGTAGGTTGGATCTATACAGGAGGTACTTGAAGAGATGCTGCCCCCAGCCCTGCATTGATAGGCACCGACGATGCTATGATTTCAGGATTTACAGGAGGTACGGTCGGTGGTACTGTATGTTGGGCCACAATGATAGAATGCATACTTGCAACCATCTCGGCCATGGTCTTCAACTTGTCTTCTAGCACAGCTATTCGTTGTTCTTGACTAGCTGAACTGGAAGCATCGGGATCTTCAGTGACAACATAAGCTGTCACTTCTCTAGGTACGGTGGAAGACACTGTCTGTTTCGAACTTTCGTTGTATGCATCGTAGTCGGAGAAGGAATCATCTCCTGAGTGAGAAAGAGAAAAATGACCGGAAGGATCTTGAAGATTCCTCTGACCGATTGTGTCTCGGCTTCGGGATCGGGTATGTTGGAATACTCCATCAGAAGATTCTTGGAGTAGATTCAAATACCGTTGGCTTGGCTTGCGAGGCTTGCCGTGCTTGGAGCACTTCCTACCCCCAGTGTCTCTGGAAGTCATGTTGACATAAGCGTACAAAACTTCGTCTTCATCTTCTGACATAGGTTCAGAATTTGTAAAGTTCAGACGATCGAAGACAGATCGTCTTGTTGTCTGACAACAACACTTGATGACAACCTTGTGGTTAAAATGGTGTCCAAGTGGTTGCACTGGAGATGTTGTGATGTTGTCCCGTTTTTGTTTAAGGTATTTTCGGAGATCGGGAACAACAACGGAACGAGAAGAAGTTCGAGGGATGTGTTCTTTGACAATATTCGGAACATGGTTCCGGTTCTTCAAATGTTTTGTTCCCTGAGTGTACAGGGAAGTACTCATTTCATTGGCATAGGTGTCCGGATTTTTGATCCTGGAAGTTTGCTTCTGATACTGGTTGGTCTTCGGCATTGGCTGTTTGCGTTTCACCGAAGTTGGTCGATTGAGATAAGTTCTTAGATCAGCAAATTCACCCCCAGGGATTTCTGTCTGAGACACCAATAATTTTCTCTGTTTTGAGCGGGATATCCTGAGAGTTGGGAGATCTTGGAATTTTGCTACCGGAGTAGGCAGAATACCTCTTTGATCAGTACACTTCCCTTTGGTAAGGAGGAAAGAAGAACCCTTATTAGAGAGAGTACTTGTACTGACTGGTGCCGAGGCACGTTCAGATTGATCTTCTACGGTGAAAATCGAGGAAGACTGAGAAAAGACCAAAGGGCCTTTTCCTTTGTTTTATGAAGAAGGGTTAGCTAAAGAGCATTTCCCTCTGTTGTCTTCCAAGTCGTGGGACGAGGAAGTTTGAGAAAAGACCAACGGACCTTTTCCTTTGTTCTGGGGAGGAGGAATAGCCAAAAGACTACCCTCAGTGGATTGTGCAGGAGCAACAGGGTGTTTGAGAAGAGGAGCAGAGCTTTTCCCCTTGATGTGAGAAGAAGAGAGATTAGCCAAAGGGCTGTCTCTCTTAAACTGCGCTGGCGTAGTTTGCGCATGAGTTAGAGTAGTTGTTGGCGCACTGGCAGGTTGCGCATGAGTAACTCTGGCAGAAAGTCTTCTGGCCTCAGTCACAGTGGCTTGCGCAGCAGGAGTCTTGTTGCCAGAGTGTTTGGGTTGCATTCTGGTTGCTGGAGTGGTGGATTGCGCAGGCAGAGTTGCAGCCAACTGCGCCAGAGGAATAGGAGTCTTGTACTTTGACAGAGCAGCATAGGAAGTATGTTGTGCACTGGAAAGGGAAGCAGCACGCTGCGTATGGGCAGTAGCAACAGACTGCACAACAGAGACAACAGTCTTGGGAACAGATGCAGTAGACTGCGCAGCAGGCTGAGCAGCAAAAGCAGTGGACTGTGCAACAGTCTTGGGGACCCACACTGGGTAAACTTTGCTCGTGGCAGAAGTTGTTGCAGTACGAGGGGTGGTCCTGGAGTTGATCATCGCCTCGTAGGCCGTCTAGTTGACCTTTACAACCAGCGTCTTCTGCGTCTTTTCGATAGACGCAATGTCACATTGAGTTGTCACTTCCTCATCGGAGGAGAAAGTCCTCCCCAGCAGAGTCACCATTTTGTTTACAAAAACAAAAGTTGATCTTTATTTCAACAAACTTTGTAAGAAGATTATAAGAATTCTAGGAAAGTACAACTATAGGAATCCGATCTGAATGACGATCGCTTTATCCCTTGGACGATGTGAACTTTGAAGACGGTAGCCTCTGAAGATTGCAGCAACACTTTGGCAAGAACTCCTGATCTCTGGTGATGATTTCCGATGTATATGTGATCCCCCCTAGGAAGGACTTGAAACTCTATTTATATAGTTCTAGAAATAACTACTTTTTAGTTATTCTGGATTGCACAAGATGGATTGCACCTGCATTGGACCGCGCAGACATCAGACTGCGCTGGCAGTTATTTGATCGTGGGCCAACTGTATTGGACACATGGCATTATTTGATTGAAATACGCATGATCGTGTACAGACGGTTACCACGTTGTGAGTCATCGATGGCATGAAGGCCACGTGTACTTTGTCAGTTGTCTTGATAGAGTGCGCCACCTGAATTGCACTGGCTTCAGATTGTGCTGGGATGGACCGCGCTGCACAGTCTGGCCAATTGCGCTGCATGTACAGCTGTCCTCGAGCGCTGTGCTGTACGATAAACAAACAGTTTCCTCGTCCTCCATGCTGTCAGTTGTCAGAAGATCTGATTCTCTGTCAGGTAATGATGACAAGGCCACGTCAGCTAGCGCACTTGGATGAGTGTGCAGTTTAGCCTGCACAATCGAGTTGGTGCGCAATCTGTCTCCTGAGCAATTTACTTGAAGGATGTCCAATTTGATTTTTATGACTTCTTTGATGGGTGCAACTTGATTTTTAGGACCTACACTCGTATCCTCTTGATCCCTGAAAATCTTGACCTGATAACATGCTTGTATCGTTGATCTGTCCTGGTCCTTCCTTATTGTTCCCTATGTCGTCTTCTTCAGCGGCATTGTTCCTGGACCTGCCGATCAGCAAGGTGGAGCACCTCCCACGGACCAGCAGCAACCCGAAGATCAAGCCCAGCATTCAGGAGTAGCCTCTAGAGTCATGCCTACTGGAGGAGAGCCACTAGTTCAGCCCGTCCAGCCTGCGGAGCCTGATGATGGTACTTTGGTGGGTCTCATCAGGTCATTATTAGCTTCCCATGATCGTCGGGGAGATGTCTTGCACCAGGCGGTGGCAGATGCTTTGACCAGAGGAGGTCATCAGGGTAACAGCGTGGCCAACAGCTTCAAGCGCTTGAACCCTCCCTTTTTTAATGGCAGTGAAGATGCGATCGCTGCAGATGCATGGCTTCAGGACACAGAGATGATTCTAGAAGCAGCCAGGACTCCAGAAGCTGAGAAGGTGGCCGTAGTGCGCCTGCAGTTACTAGATCTTTCCTGCTGCTGGTGGGCAGCGCAGGCCGATGGATTAGTGGCCCCTATTGCCTGGGCAGTATTCAAGAAGAGATTCCAGACCAAGTATTTTGATGTTGTAGCTCGGTACAATCTACAGACGAGGTTCACCAATCTGAAGCAGATGGGCAGGACGGTCGACGGATATGCGACCGAGTTTTCCAGGCTTAGTCGGTTTGCTCCTATCCTGGCAGCAACCGAGTTCGATAGAGCCTAGCGGTTCCAGCAGGGGCTCCACATAGAGATTTTGTTGGCGATAGTGCAATTTGAGCATCAGACCTTTGTTGCAGTACTGAGGGCAGCCCGGAGGCATGAATATACCTCCCAGAGGATCGTGGATAGGATCGAAGGTCGGAAGTGATCCCATAGCCAGATGAATCAGTCATCAGCACCAGCCCCGGCAGCCAGGACTTTGACCATTGGAGCTCCGAGGCGGGCGGCCTCAGTGACGTCGGTTCAGCATTCCACCCCGACGTACCCTCAGCAGCAAAAGCAGAAGCAGTCTTCTGCAGTGGGATGTTCACACTGCGGGAAGCCAAGGCATGTGGTATCAGAGTGCCGCATAGCACAGGGTTTATGCTTGGTTTATGCTTGGTTTGTGGTGCCCCAGACCACAGGGTTGGAAATTACCCGAATAGGGGGGAGTTCTGCTTTGTCAGTCATCTCTAGTCCTTCAGTTAGAGGACCAGCACCAGTCCAGCAGCTGCAGTACCCGTTCCCGGGGCTATTGCTGACGCAGGCCCAGGCATTCCAGCAGCAGAGATCGCAGCAGTATACCCAAGCCCAAGCCCTGACCAGAGCAGGCAGAGGAATTTTCAGCAGAGGGGACCCGCACCCAGAGGACATGGCCAAGTGCCGGCCTTGACCATGGGAGAAGAAGGATTAGCACTAGGAGAGGTTGTGGCACGTACTATTCTCGTCAACACCTTTCCAGCTTCAGTATTATTTGACTCTAGTGCATCGCATTCATTTATGTCTGCACGATTCGCGACACGGATAGGATTGGTGTCCGAGTCATTATCAGTAAGGCTCAATATACTTACTGGTAACGGACTTGTAGGAGTTGATAGATTATTTTCTTCGTGTCGGATCGCAGTTAGCGGTAGAGAGTTCTCCACCAGATTGATAGAGTTTCCAATGGCCGATTATGATGTGGTCTTAGGGATGGATTGGTTGAGGGACCAGTATGCTAGGATAGACTGCCACATTGGCAGGGTTATTTTTAGCATTCCAGGCGAGCCGAAGTTTTCCTTCTCCTGAGGCGAAGTTGAACCTCCTTCTCCAGTGTTGCGGATGGCAGTAGCAGCAATACAGTTACCTCGGATAGTCAAAGAGTTTCCAGATATTTTCCCAGAAGAGCTTCCAGGAATGCCGCCAGAGCGAGAGATCGAGTTTACCATCGACTTGATTCCCGGGACAGCCCCAGTGTCAGAGAGAGTCTACATGATGGCACCGTCAGAGCTAGAGATATTGTACAAGATGATTGAATAACTCAGAACCAAAGGATTCATTCGTGCTAGTGGATCACCTTGGGGAGCCCCGATGCTTCTTATGAAAAAGAAGGATGGTACATCCAGATTGTGTGTTGATTATCGTACCTTGAACTCAGTGACAATCAAGAACAGATACCCTCTCCCGAGGATAGATGACTTGTTTGATCAACTCAAGGGGCAGCAGTATTTTCGAAGATCGACTTGCGATCAGGATACCATCAGATCAGAGTCAGAGAGCAGGACATCTCGAAGACAGCTTTTAGATCGAGATATGGGCATTGAGAGTTCCTTATGATGCCATTTGGAGCAACCAATGTGCCGGTAGTATTCATGGACCTCATGAATCGTATCTTTATGCCTTATTTGGATTAGTTCGTGATT
The DNA here is from genome assembly GCA_029216955.1 of Iris pallida. NCBI lineage: Eukaryota > Viridiplantae > Streptophyta > Magnoliopsida > Asparagales > Iridaceae > Iris > Iris pallida. The sequence goes on from JANAVB010011399.1 coordinate 9,909,368, forward strand.
GTGTTCCTAGACGACATCCTAGTCTACAGCAAGAGTGAGGCGGAGCATGAGCAGCATCTCTGGATGGTTCTTCAGATTCTCAGATAGCACCAATTGTATGCCAAGTTCAGAAAATGCAAGTTCTGGCTCGATCGCATTTCGTACTTGGGTCATATCATCACCCGAGGAGGAGTAGAAGTGGATCCCCATAAGATCGTAGCTATTGAAACGTGGCCGGTGCCTAGCACAGTAGCAGAAATTCGCAGTTTTCTTGGCTTGGTCGGCTACTACCGACGATTTATTTCAGACTTTGCTCGAATTTCAGCGCCATTGACCCATTTGACCCGCAAGAGTGTGCAGTTTGATGACGGCTCCTATTCTCACGCTTCCAGATGGAATCGGAGGATTCTCAGTGTATTGTGATGCTTCAGGCAGAGGTTTGGGATGTGTTCTGATGCAGCATGGAAAGGTAATAGCTTATGCGTCACGACAACTTTGTGATCATGAGAGGAATTATCCAACCCATGACTTGGAGCTGGCAGCAGTAGTGTTTGCACTTAAGCTTTGGAGGTACTACTTGTATAGAGATAGGATGGAGATTTTCATCGACCACAAGAGTCTGAAGTATGTGTTCACCCAGAAGGATCTCAACATGCGTCAGAGGAGATGGCTAGAGCTGCTTGTGGATTATGACATCAACTTGCAGTATCATCCTGGGAAGGCCAACGTTGTTGCGGATGCATTGAGCAGGAGAGCCGGAGTTTATTTCCTAACAGCACAACCAAAGCTGTTAGCCGATCTTCAGAAGATGGATATAGAAGTTGTCCTCCCTTCCAGTGTGGCATTGATGGCCAGCATGCAAGTTCAGTCCACTATAGTCGAGAGGATCCGGATGGCGCAGTCAGCAGATTCCAAGCTACAGCAACTCAGAACAGAGTGTGAGGCAGGACGAAGACCAGAGTCATGTATCCATGAAGATGGTACACTTCGACATCGAAAGCGTCTTTGTGTACCCAGCGGAGATATCAAACAGGAGATCGTGGCGGAGGCTCACAGTTTACAGTATTCCATTCATCCTGGTGGTACGAAGATGTATCGTGATATTTGTCAGCACTTTTGGTAGAATGGCATGAAGAGGGAGATAGCCCAGTTTGTCTCTCGATGTTTGGTTTACCAACAAGTTAAAGCTGAACATCAGAGGCCAGCTGGACTTCTTCAGCCCTTGCCAATTTCAGAATAGAAGTGGGAGCATGTGACCATGGATTTCGTGACTGGATTACCTAGATCTCCAGCTGGTCGAGATGCTATTTGGGTTATAGTTGACCGACTCACGAAGGTGGCTCACTTCCTCCCGTTCAGAGTCGGCCAGTCAACGGCTCAGCTAGCAGAGACATACCTCAGGCAGATAGTCAGGTTGCACGACGTACCAGTCAGCATCATCTCAGACAGAGATTCAAAATTTACGTCGCACTTTTGGCGTAGTCTGCAAAATAGTTTGGGGACTCACCTCCGGTTCAACTCAGCATATAACCCACAGACAGATGGCCAGTCAGAACGCACGATCCAGACTCTCGAAAATATGTTGAGATCTTGTACGCTTGACTTCGGTGGTTCGTGGGAAGATCACCTGCACCTGGTGGAGTTCTCGTACAATAACAGTTTTTAAGCTAGGATCCAGATGGCACCGTTCGAGGCACTATATGGTAGGAAGTGCCGATCCCCGCTAGCATGGGACGATGTCGGAGAGAGGCAGATGCTCGGTCCGGAAATGATTGCTCAGACCGTTGAAGTGGTCAGGAGAGTCAGAAATCATCTTCGAGTTGCCCAAGATCGCCGGCGTCATTAGGCCGATTCTCATCGGCGTCCTCTTGAGTTCTCTATTGGTGACCATGTATTCCTGAGGATTTTGTCTAACCGTGGCGTCATTCGTTTCTGTATACGGGAAAAGCTTAGTCCTAGGTATATAGAACCGTTCGATATTCTGGAGCAAGTAGGAGATGTATCATATCGTCTCGCTCTTCTGCCGTCGCTACGTGAGGTGCATATCCCGGACCCGAGCCACATCCTGGATCATTCAGAATTGTTGTTGGTACCAACCTTTCGTATGAGGAGAGGCCCGTGTTTATATTGGACCGAAGAGAGAAGACACTCAAGAACAAGACTATCAAGTTAGTCCGAGTTGCTTGTGGTCATCACTCTTTGGGTGAGTTAACGTGGGAGCGTGAGGATGATATCCGATCACGATATCCCGACCTGTTTGACTCATGAGGTATAATATCTTTCTTATGCCTCATGCCTTCGATTCCTTGCTTGCATGAATAATTACTTGATTGCTTGATTAGTATAGCTTGCCTGTGAATAATATAGCTTGTTCTTGTCCCTCTAGCCTCTTAATTAAATTCCGATGACGGAATTCTTTTCAGGTGGGTAGAGTTGTAATGCCTATAGTTCGTATTACGTATTTTGAAATACGTGTACATATTTTATCTTGTATTACATGATTCCTTGCTTGGCTTATCTTGGCATTACATGGCTTGGTCTATTTTGGGTTGGTTCGTCTAGGCTTGGGTTACCTTGGTTCATCTTGAACCAAGAGGAAAACCCTTACCTACCACCACCATCATCCTTTATTAACCTGTTCTCTTATTCTCTCTCTTTATTTACTACTTTTTCTCCACCATTACTTCTTCAACCACCAGGAGAGAGAGAGATAGAGCTTAGGCAAGTGCAGCTTGCTTCATGGAGGAACCCAAATTTTATTGTTCTATTCTCTTCTTTACGAGATTCTAACACACTTTAGTATTTGGCATTTCTAACTTCTATGGCTCAATTTGTGTAGATCTAAGTTTATAGTATTTTTGAATTTCTTGTGTTTTGATCTACTTAACACTGTTATTTCCAAGTATTGATGGTTCCATGTTGTAGAGAATTTTATTCTGCCCTATTTTGACCTATGGAAGTTCGGATTTGGACTCTGGATGAAGGTTTTGTGGAGCTTGGAAGTATGGCTTCATGGTGTTCTTCTTCTCGAAAATTGGAAGAAGAAGAACAGTTCTTGACCGCATTTCATGCGGCAAGTATTTTTCCAGCCGCATAAGCCTGGGTAATATCCAAACGCATAGACTTCTGTCTCTATCCAGCCGCATAGAGCCTCAGCACGTCAAGCTGCATGAATATTAAACACCTACAGCCGCATAAGCTTGACTAAACCCAGCCGCATAAAGCCCTGCCCTTTCAGCCGTATGTGACTTGTTCTTTTGGCCGCATAAAGGACCCGTCTCTGCTTAGCCGCATGGGACCCACTTAAACGCAGCCGCATATGTTCATACTTTTCAACCGCATATGGCCTTGGCAAATCCAGCCGCATGAACTTAAATACTTGCAGCCGCATATGCGCGCCTGCTTGCTGCCGCATGAGCCTGAGGTCCCCGAGCCGCATAGATGAACCCGCAACCCAGCCGCATAAGCCCCTTCCTTTCGCTGCCGCATGTGCCCTTACTTCCTGAGTCGCATGGCGCCTTACTTTCTTAGCCGCATACGCCTGCCCTCTTCGAGCCGCATGAGTGGGCAGTCCCAGCCGCATATGCGCGCCTGCTTTCTGCCGCATGACTCCTATTAGCCGCATGGCCCCTGTAAACTCCCTAAATTTTTTACTAATTTTTTTTTGTATTTATAAATTTGGTTTTAATTTTTGCCTTGTATTATACGTCGCATAGTCGTATTGTACGTTGCGTACGAGTTCGTATTTTTGTATGCCTCGTCGAGTACGAATACGTGCGAGATACATATTTTTGTAAAACATTTATTTTAGAAGCATGGTTTTTCAAATAAAAAATATTTTCGATTACTTAAAATGATAAAATACGTCGCATTGGAAATTTCTAAAACTTATTTTAGAAAACCATGTTTCAGTGCATATGAGGTGCACAAATTCAGATTTCATATATATAAGTCTATTTTCAAAATTAATTAATATTAATATTTTATTAATCAAAAAGATATTTAAAAATACTTATTATTTTCGAAATTATTATTATTGGTATTTTTGGAAAATATATTTAAAATTTTTTGTGGCCATTTTAAATCTTGATTTAATTTTATGGTTTAAAGGTAGAATTTATATTTGAGTTTGGATTATCTAAGTTTAAATTGGAATTTAATTTAGATTTGATTTTTGAATTATTTAAATGGGGTTTAAACAAACCCAAGCCTTATCCAACTGGGAATTCCCACCTCCTATAAAAGGAGAGGTACTCCTCCAGAAATTTTCCATCCAACCATCAATATTGTGCATCATGTCTGTGCCTCTACATCTACTATAATTTCCGTTACACATACATATTTCATCCCGTCCGACAATCCCAGACGTCCACCAACCGTGTCAGGCACTCCCGACGACGACTCAATCCTAAACCTAACTCAGCCTCCATGCCACCTCTTCTGGCGTTACCCGTCGCTGTCACCTCCATCACCCCGGCCTCCAACCACTGCCTGTTCCTCCCCGACCACGTTCCGACAGTCCCCCTACCACCACCGTCTACTCCTTGCCCCGGCCATCCACCACAGCGAAACACCACCTCCAGCCCCGACTCCCCACAACCGCTGCCACAACGAAAACCACACCACCACTTTCGTCGCCACCATCCGCCACCTCCACCGTCGGAAATTGCAAAACCCCAAAAGAGAAAATTTGAGAGAAATAAACCCTAACCTACGCAGCGCCGAGCCTCCCCGCCGGAGCTCGTCCTCTCCGCGTTGTGTCTCGAACCACGAGCACCATCAGCACCGTGTCCGATGAGCCCCACTACGGCCGGCCACGTCCAGCGCCGCGCCACCGCCAATACCTTCTCCGGCGCACCACCGCGCTACTTTCCTCGATTTTTGGTCGAGCACGTGCCCGACTCCGCCGCCCCATCGCCGGAGCTTCTCCGGTAAACCCCCTCCGCGCCGCTCCTCCGCCTCGACGAATCACCCGCCGCGAGCTGGCCTGCCTCCGCCGTGACCAAACGACCGCCTTTTCGTGCGGCGCCGTCGACCCCCTCTCCTTCCTCCAGTACCAGATCTGCCGCCCCGGCTTGCTCCGCCGTGCCCAGGGCCGAGCTCCGTCCATCAATGTCACGCCCCGCTCCCGTACGAGCGATCATCCTCGCTAAGGCGTGATGCCGCACGAGCCTAGATTGTGCTCGTGCAAGGCGGGTTCCATAACGGCCGATTACAGCGGCTGCGACGGGGTCGTCGTACAGAAGTCCCAAGCAGAGATATTGAACACGCAGCGGAAATTTAAAACAAACACAAATTATTCAAAGAAGCTCTTTTATTGATATTGAAACAACGGTTACATTGGGGGCACAAGGCCAAGATTACAATCACTCAAATACACTTGTCTCATATTACAAATTGCTCAGCTCTCTCTCATCTCTCGATACATATTTGTCGATCCAGCGGAAGTTTCGGAAGGCGATGTCCATACATTATGTCCCGTATAAGTATGTCTCCATGCGGCCGCACGTTTCGAATCGCCAAGGAACTCCGTGCCTCGACGCATCCAAGCGAGCTCCGCGCCACGAGCTTCTACCTGCACCTGCACCTGCACATGGAAACTGTATGGGTGTCAGTACTCAACTGTACTGGTGGAGTGAGCTCCTCGCCCACCCATACAAAGCCGACACGTTTATTTTACTTTGTGCAGTACAAGCCCCTTTACGATTGTCTTTCTAGTCTTGCCTTAGGATTAATTTTAAGACCGACGCTCGGCCTATTTAGTGTCTTTGGACCATCACCGTGCTATCGTACCGATATCTTCCTTATCCTTGCCTCTAGACCATTCTCGTGCTTGCAATGTCAACGCACCGACTTATACTTGTCTCTCGTGCCATACTCTGGGACGTAACAACTCGGTCGTGTCAAATACTTGCCCGTGCCTCAAACATCGAGGCCGTGCCTCACAGCGTAACTTGATTTATCCAAACTCGCCTTACGGCCCTTCCAGACTTAACTCGCAACGTATAACCCAACTTGTGATACCGGTGTTGAGAACTCAAGTACGACGCCATATCTCGTGGTGAAACACATGTCTTTACGTATAACCGAATCGTAGGCTTATAATACTTTATGTGCATACCGTGCACGTATTACACAACTCAATACATTCCGTGCTTACACTTCCTTTGTTACAACCGACACCGTGTATACGGATTCGCCGCGTAGCACGCCAATTATCTATATGAAAGGCCACTGGCATGACAAGCCATCGCGGACATAGCTCGGGTAGGCGGCGGGTCCTCCAGCGCAGGTAGCGAGCCCCGTTGAAAGCCCCCGACTACCCACGCAATAAAAGCATGCGCTGCTATAACGTCTACCTCCTAGGACGACTGGGCCCGGTGCCCCAGCGTATAACCAGTCTAGGCAAAAATCCTTGTCGATAAGGTGTCCAATGACCACGCACCTACGAGACATCTAGACTCACGTAAATGCATGGCCTACTTGTTGGTACGACCGGAACTATACTTAGCAACTCGTGCTCCGAATCACACTTGGCATAACGTGCCTCGGGACCGCGAGACTCCCAACCGAGGGACCACCTCGAATACTTAACGTGGATAGGAACGCGAGACTCCCAACCGAGGGACCGCCTCGAATACTCAACGTGGATAGGAACGTGAGACTCCCAACCGAGGGACCGCCTCGAATACTTAACGTGGATAGGAACGCGAGACTCCCAACCGAGGGACCGCCTCAAAACACCTTAACGTGGATAGGACGCGAGGCTCCCAACCGAAGGACCGCCTCGAACTTCTTTGAACTCGAGGGAACGACTACTACGTAGCCTTCCAACTTAACTTGAACAAAACGTGTTCCTTAAGTGCCATGGACCGTGGCTAACTTTACATCGTGCCAACCGTGGCTCGTGCCTTTAACTGACTTACGTCCTACGCGACGCTATCACCCAAGTCAAATGTTATATGATGGCACTTGAGATCGTGGGACTATTTAACTTGACAACCGCAGAAAGAGCGGGACGGTACTTGAAATGACTTAGGTCGATCGGTATAACTTTGCCTAACCTACTCAAACCTATAACTTAACTCAAGGGACGAGCCAAGGCTATGCCAAGCCTTGTGCAGTGGAAACGTACATGCTTTAACGAGCATTTACGCGGGCGACGCCTATGCCTTAGGCTAACTCATCGTTTGTGTCGAATACCAACTTTTCCTTCTCCCAAGCCGCGGGACGAAGGACTGAGTGTCATTTTCAAAGCATGCTGAGCCGACTTCTAAGCAGACCGTGGGACCTTTTTCCATGTTCTAACACATTTCGACGGGTCGGGATTAATCCCTTAGCTATGTGCGTTCGTAGCTTTTATATTAGCCTACTTGTGCAAGTTGAAAATACACGAATTATTAAGTGAAGGCTAAGATGAGGCAAGTTCACCGAAACTACCCCACCTGAGCGATGTCTTCGAGTCGCCGTTGTAAAGGCCAAGTCCGAACGCCGTCGGCGTTTCGATTCTTTCGATTGACTTCGCGGGACGGGACACTACAACATACACCACACAGAACAAGTCTCGTCCTCGAGACTTTCCTGAAGGCAAACCATCCTACCATTTCTATGGCCAAGACTTAACCGTACATATTCCGCCTACGCGTTTCTTCGATTTTGAGCCACGTTCGTACTTATCGCTAACTTAGTCGTAAGGCACACCAACCGATCAACCAACATTCGAACTCGTCTCAATTCAATAATCGCGTTACCGTCAACATTTCTTCGAAACTTACGATTTCAAAATCGTCGACACTTTCCCGTGCCTCAAGTCTCACTTGATTCAACGTATCACTTAGTTGGATCGTGCACATATTTCAGGCGTCCCCAAAATACATGCATTTCAGCCAAGCCTCGTGATAGAGAATCCGCCATCACCACTCGAGTCGGATCGTGTACATATTCGGGCGTCCCTGATATACGTGCATGTCAGCCGAGACTCACGAGTGGTGCCTCCGTAACTCCTATCGCTTCGCGCTCGAACGTCTGCCTAACCGCTAGGCTATGTCTTTCGTCAGTACTGGAATCATTGTTCCCAAACAACGATATCAACACTGACCCCATCCTAAGGTCAAACCAAATCTATGGTACGGGGTTTTCTACCCAAGCTCGCATCACTCCGATTTCTAACATCGAGCATCGATTTTCTACGTACATCCCAATATTCGTCGCATGGGGTACGAGTCGTTCGGTAAAGCCATCCTACGATAAATCACGTTTCAACCGATCCCCGATAAGAACATATCGCTCGTTCATTAAGCTATTTCGTATAGTCTATCTCTTTGAGCATGTTCGACATAATCCGCCTATCAATCGTTCCAAGTCAAGCATGCTACGACACATTTCCTCTATAAACCGTAATTCATATTTCACGTTTCCGAAATCATCTATTCCAATTCACGTAATCGATCACAAGGTCGTCTGACTTAACAGTTTGCCACGCTCCGATCTCACGCGAGTCAGATTATCCACGGTGGGCACGAATCACCATGCACGCTCCCGCGAGATAATCATTCTTATCGGGACGTAACTCTTATTTTGGGTCTAAACTAAATCATTCTCGATGTGCGGATTGGACCTACACAATCCTCAAGTTTTATTCGAATGTAATCGCAAGTCCTAACATCCTCGAATTTGCCTTCGCATCAAACCGACAAGTCGGGACAATCAAAGTTGTCACGTTCTAATTTTTCCGAGTTTGATCATTCCCGCGACATGAATCACCATGTCAGCGCTCACGCGGAACGATCGCCCCAAAATCCGACGCAACGCATGTGCGAGGCTAGAGTTGCGCTCGCTCAAGACAAGACCGTCGACGTTGTGGTTATCAACGCAACCATCAAAACACGATTTCTTTCACCCAACATTCGTCTCAATCAAAATCCTAAGTATCGCATCCAACCGAATAATAGCACTTGTACGATCGTCATTCACCGAGTCAGAGTACCTCCGAGTTATTGCATATCATCTTTGATATGCCTCAATACCATCGACGATATACGTAACCTGACGATCTTCATTTGCAACGAATTCTGAATCGTGCGAATGATGCTAACGTCCGACTGGATAATCTCCTAAACATTCAATTTTGACAAACCCAAATTCACGTATCGTTCATCCGTCTATCTTAAGTCATCGACCAACGTATTTCCACAATTCGCATCATTCCATGCAACTCAAATCATCGAGCACATCGATTTCAATCCTCAAAATCGTTTGCGTAACTTCAAATTTCAACTTTTCATGTACGCTATCTACATGCCGTGCTAACTTTTCATATACGATCCATATCGATTACCTTCAATCCGATTTCACCTACTCAATCATTTTCGCATTTCATACTCGTGCAATCCTCAAACTTTTGCTCAAATGATTTCCAAGACGGACCATACACCACTCGGGATTCGAGTCATCCAATCTAGACCAAATCACGTTCGCGTTATTCGCTAAGACATGTTTCAGATTCGTTCGACGAATCCCTAGCGTAATCGTTCACGTCGCATCGACGTACTAAGTCGTTCACACTATTCCTCAAAATCCAAAATAATCTTCTGTGTACGCCTAAGCGTTAGTCCAATAGCGCTTCTATCGATATACACTCTAAGTGTATCCCCGTTCCTGACCGAGCGATAATTAATATTGCTCGCGACTCGTTTGCACCAAAAGGTCGAGGTGCACGATAATCGGCACAACTTAGCCAAAGGCCGTGTGCATAACCATCCCGTACGGACTATACTTCGGTCTCGTGTGCTCGTTCGCTATTGTTAGCATAAGGTCGTTCAATCACGCAACGCGTTTGCTAACTTTTAGCACGTGTCTTCTATCAACTCAAGGTCGGCACCATTCGGCCCAAAGGCCTTCGCCTATCGATACGTTCGATTGAACGCTTTACGAGCTTTCAAAAATATTAGACTTATTGTATGGACATGTCGAGGGACGTTTGAGAGAGAGCGCACCAACGATATCACGTTGCGGAAGCACAATTCAGAGTTCGCAGAAACATCAGAGTTAAAGAATTTAATCGATAGTCCAAGGACGTAAAGCCGTGCTCTGATACCATTATGTCACGCCCCGCTCCCGTAGGAGCGATCGTCCTCGCTAAGGCGTGATGCCGCACGAGCCTAGATTGTGCTCGTGCAAGGCGGGTTCCATAACGGTCGATTACAGCGGCTGCGACGGGGTCGTCGCACAAAAGTCCCAAGCAGAGACATTGAACACGCAGCAAAAATTTAGAACAAACACAAGTTATTCAAAGAAGCTCTTTTATTGATATTGAAACAACGGTTACATTGGGGGCACAAGGCCAAGATTACAATCACTCAAATACACTCGTCTCACATTACAAATTGCTCAGCTCTCTCTCATCTCTCGATACATATTTGTCGATCCAGCGGAAGCTTCGGAAGGCGATGTCCATACATTATGTCCCGTATAAGTATGTCTCCATGCGACCGCACGCTTCGAATCGCCAAGGAACTCCGTGCCTTGACGCATCCAAGCGAGCTCCGCGCCACGAGCTTCTACCTGCACCTGCACATAGAAACTGTGTGGGTGTCAGTACTCAACTGTACTGGTGGAGTGAGCTCCTCGCCCACCCATACAAAACCGACACGTTTATTTTACTTTGTGCAGTACAAGCCCCTTTACGATTGTCTTTCTAGTCTTGCCTTAGGATCGATTTTAAGACCGACGCTCGGCCTATTTAGTGTCTTTGGACCATCACCGTGCTATCGTATCGATATCTTCCTTATCCTTGCCTCTAGACCATTCTCATGCTTGCAATGTCAACGCACCGACTCATACTTGTCTCCCGTGCCATACTCTGGGATGTAACAACTCGGTCGTGTCAAATACTTGCCCGTGCCTCAAACATCGAGGCCGTGCCTCACAGCGTAACTTGATTTATCCAAACTCGCCTTATGGCCCTTCCAGACTTAACTCGTAACGTATAACCCAACTTGTGAAACCGGTGTTGAGAACTCAAGTACGACGCCATATCTCGTGGTGAAACACATGTCTTTACGTATAACCGAATCGTAGGCTTATAATACCTTATGTGCATACCGCGCACGCATTACACAACTCAATACATTCCGTGCTTACACTTCCTTTGTTACAACCGACACCGTGCATGCGAATTCGCCGTATAGCACGCCAATTATCTATATGAAAGGCCACGGGCATGACAAGCCATCGCGGACATAGCTCGGGTAGGCGGCGGGTCCTCCAGCGCAGGTAGCGAGTCCCGTTGAAAGCCCCCGACTACCCACGCAATAAAAGCATGCGCTGCTATAACGTCTATCTCCTAGGACGACTGGGCCCGGTACCCCGGCGTATAACCAGTCTAGGCAGAAATCCTTGTCGACAAGGTGTCCAATGACCACGCACCTACGAGACATCTAGACTCACGTAAATACATGGCCTACTTATTGGTACGACCGGAACTATACTTAGCAACTCGTGCTCCGAATCACACTTGGCATAACGTGCCTCGGGACCGTGAGACTCCCAACCGAGGGACCGCCTCGAATACTTAATGTGGATAGGAACGCGAGACTCCCAACCGAGGGACCGCCTCGAATACTCAACGTGGATAGGAACGTGAGACTCCCAACCGAGGGACCGCCTCGAATACTTAACGTGGATAGGAACGCGAGACTCCCAACCGAGGGACCGCCTCGAAACACCTTAACATGGATAGGACGCGAGGCTCCCAACCGAGGGACCGCCTCGAACTTCTTTGAACTCGAGGGAACGACTACTACGTAGCCTTCCAACTTAACTTGAACAAAACGTGTTCCTTAAGTGCCATGGACCGTGGCTAACTTTACATCGTGCCAACCGTGGCTCGTGCCTTTAACTGACTTATGTCCTACGCGACGCTATCACCCAAGTCATATGTTATATGACGGCACTTGAGATCGTGGGACTATTTAACTTGACAACCGCAGAAAGAGCGGGACGACACTTGAAATGACTTAGGTCGATCGGCATAACTTTGCCTAACCTACTCAAACCTATAACTTAACTCAAGGGACGAGCCAAGGCTATGCCAAGCCTTGCGCAGTGGAAACGTGCATGCTTTAACGAGCATTTACGCGGGCGACGCCTATGCCTTAGGCTAACTCATCGTTTGTGTCGAATACCAACTTTTCCTTCTCCCAAGCCGCGGGACGAAGGACCGAGTGTCATTTTCAAAGCACGCTGAGCCGACTTCTAAGCAGACCGTGGGACCTTTTTCCATGTTCTAACACATTTCGACGGGTCGGGATTAATCCCTTAGCTATGTGCGTTCGTAGCTTTTATATTAGCCTACTTGTGCAAGTTGTCACCCTCACTTTTCCCAGTTAGGGGTAAAATAGTAATTTTCCATTTTATAATATTTTTGGGAATTTTATTTCATGAATATTATTATTTAATTATTATAGGAGTCGGGTTCGAATTTTATCGCATTCCGAGTTAATTCGGGACCCCGGTGAATTTCGACTTGAGTCGTAATTAGCATGTTATTTAACCATGGCTCTTACAGCATTGGAGGGCCAGTTCGTGGGTCTAGTGCAGGGGAACTCGTCGGTGGACGAGTATGCAGCGGAGTTCTTCCGCCTTAGCAGGTTCGCTCCTGATATGATCCAGGATGAGGGACAGAAGGCTCGTAAGTTCCGTAGGGGACTTATTCATGCAGTGTGCACCCGTACCTCGGGTCGCCGTGACACGACGTTCGATCAGATATTGATGGACGCACAGATTGCAGAGGAGGACTTCGGCCTCAAGCCGAAGAGGAGCGGCGATACCATGGGGGCGAGTTCCAGTGCGGGACCGACCAAGCGCCCCCATATTCAGCATCAGCAGAGGCCATTTCAGCAGCAGTCTTTGTTACAGATTCAGCAGGCACCAGCGCGTGTCCAGCAGCACCAGGGACAGGGCCAGAGACCGGCTACTCCGTGCAGCTTCTGCGGGAAGCCAAGG